>VUYV01000296.1:341750-602857 GCA_008711295.1 Anarhynchus alexandrinus | reverse complement strand
TGCACGTGGCCTTGGGCAGCCTGGTCTAGTGGAAGGTGTCCCTGCCCATGGCAGGGGGGTTGGACTAGATGATCTTCAAGGTCCTTTCCAACCTAAACCATTCTATGATTGATTTATCTTGAGGTCCCCTTAGATTCTGGTTCACATGAGGGAATAAAAGGAAATGTTCACCTCTATGGAAAAAGCAGCTTATTCCCTTCTCTCTTTCCACCCTCTCTCCAGTTCATACACACAGGGAGAGAGAAGAGATCATAGACAACAACTTTTACAGGCACATGGCTTACTGAAATCCAACTTGCTTGTACATGGGAGCAGAGGCAGAGGGTTAAAAATGCCCTCATTGTCCCAAAACCTGCCTGCTGCCCTTCCAACTGTCGTTACACTTTCCAGGACACCATTCTGAACCACCACTCTCCCTTCCAGTTTCCACTGGAGTTGTTATGGTTCTTTTCCACAACTCAACCAACTTCCTCTTTTCCATGTGCTCTTCACAGGAATCATTAAGCACCTCATTTATTTGTTTATTTTTACTCTAAATATTGCCTGAAAGGCTATACCATATTCAAATAATGCTTTTCATATATATATATATGTATTTTTAATATGTATTTTCAATTAAATAACAGCCAATCCCTTCAAATCTGAATCCTCAGGAAGACATATTGTAAGCACATGCCTACAGTTATTCTCTGATTTTCAGCAAAGGCAGATTCCAAAAACACAATAGCTAAGCGTAAATCAGATTCTGAGCCAATAACATCTTTGGAAACAGGTAGGGGAAACCATTTTGGCAAAGTATTTCTGCACACAAGAATTTCATTTGCTTGATAAACAAAATCCTACACTTCACAATGCGCTAAATTCAGCCTCCCCAAATGAGAGGTAGAGCATAGTCATAAGCGGAGAAAATGCTGAGAAGCCAGGATTAGCTGAGGAATTACTGAAAACAACAACAAAAAAAACCCCGTGATGGAATCTGTGTACTTCAAGAAATGCTACAGGGTCTGCCTGCACCCTCAGCCCCAGAGACTGTATCATTCAATTCTCCTGCTCAAATGATCCAAAGTTTTCATCAGTCCATCACCTTCTATAACATCCTATGGATTTCACAGTAATCCAAAGCAGCACAAAGACTTCAGAGCCCTTACACTTGCAGCCAAACAGACCTGCAGTATACCCCAGGGTTTTGGTCCCTCTATCACCTGGGGACCCGGCCAGGCACTCCGCAGCGCCCATCTGCTGCACACAGATGGGCTTCCTCGCAAAGGAAACAAAAGCGGGAGGGAAGGAGGGAGGGAGGGAGCTGCCACACATCCTAGTTGTGCCCTGATATGCCCTAGACAGACTGTGACCAGGGCACATACCTCTTCTCAGGCGCTCAGATGTATTCCCAGGTCCCGTACTCTAGAAATAGTCCGACAAAACCTGTTTTTTAAACTCAGAGGCCTTCTTAACTCTGTGGCAGAGCTGGTGCTCTGCTTTGCTCTAGTACACATTGAGCCTTCAGCAGAGGAGTGGAAACACAGGAGCACGCTTAATTACTAATTTTTAAATGTGCGACAGATATGCAACAATTTGAATGTCTAGACTGTAATTTACATAAATACATTTTAAACCAAAACATTTTAAAATTATTTATTTCCTGCTTCCATGCTTAAGTGCTTTGCTGGATTGGGGCCAGACTGCAGGATCGAGCCGAAGGTGCATAAATCAAACCTTCAAAGAAATAGAATGTTCACAAAGACTGTATTTGGTTGAGCAAATTTAGAAGAATGAAACCAACTATGAAGAGAAATTAGATTGGCTGAAAATTAATAAAGCACAGCTGGAATTATTCGATTCATCCATATTTGTTGCTTAAATGGCTCTAGGGCTAAGTCTTGCTGAAAGAAGATACTTCAAGACTCAGGGGTCAATTGCTTTTGGAGACAAATTGACCTACAGGAATACACTTGTCTAATTTGGTTCTTGCAGTGGGGCAAGTCTACAGAAATATATAACCAAAAAACCAATTTAGATTCCAGTGAGCGGATATCAGAGGTCAAGTTTAAGGTTCCCATAAATTTACATACATACACTAAAAGATTAATAACTTCTCAAGCTACTGGGTTTCTTTGCTAAAAGCAAAGACTTATAAGATAACATCTGAGAAAGAAACAACATATGTGCTTATTCCACGTTCTGTTGGATAGACACCAGGCAGCCAGCTCAGTGCTTGTTGCTGTGGCTAGCCCTGCAGTATTTCAAACAATTTGGTCGTACTCAGGGAGTGCAAGTAACACTATTGCTGGCTCAGCTCCTAGAAGAAGGCATGTTCAGATCTCATGATCGTTAATTTTGAAACTAATTTTATGTGCCAGTTCAAATATTACACTTCTAGTTAACTGGTCTTACTACTACTAGTCAGAGACCTGTATCCAGCCGTATAGTTATTATACAGTTTGCAGTGAGGCCTTCTGAATATGGTTAACCATTCTAAATATAATGTTTTTCTCCTAGACAGATTTCATACGTTCATAAATTGGTATTGTTTCCTAATCAAAATTAGGAATTTCTTTTATAAAATAGCAGCAAAATGGACCAGTATTAAAAGATCAAAATACACTTTGCAATACAAAATTATTTTAGATACACGTAAGCCCTGAAGCTGGCATTAACCTTTCAAGAAACCCAGAAAACTTAAGTCCAGAATTTACTTGGGCACGTCATGAAAATTTCACTCTCAGTCAATACTATCCTTGAAAGATAAAAAATGTTGTATCTTCAAGTTGCAGTCTTTTAAATTCAGTCACAGCAAAAATAACATTTCTATTTGGGTAATTTACCAGGGGTGAAAATGAAAAAATAAATTCACATATTCCACTGTAAATGATCGGAAATCTGACCACTGATAAATGTATACAGAATAAACAGATAACATCATATGCAGAAAAATACTTTTAAAAACTCAAAAAGTTTTTATTTTTTTGTTTCCTTTCACTACTTCCAGGATCAATAGATATTTATAAATGAATGATTTATCAACAAATATGTAAATCCTGACTGGCATTGCCTTCTGAAAATTTGCATGGCAGTTAAAGGCACACCCTTTTGTTTGGAGTTGTTTTCAAACACGTTAGTGGTCAAAAGGAAAGAATAAACATTAATCTTTTTGGACCTCTTAGAACCGCATGGGTTTGGGTTTTATTCTACACTTTTCTTTAAGTCATGGAACTTATATTTCATAAAAGAATATATAAAAACATGTCACATGGGAGATGCACTGTCCCGCAACTTTCCATCTGCAAAGGCCCTAAAGTGGAAAAACGACGCAATTCAAACATGAAGAAGGGAATGATTTTACTGCAGGATCCCACCTTTTTGTAAACAGTAATCTATTCTTTAAGTGATTAAGAAACTGTCTCCTCGCAGCCATTAAGTAAAGAGATCCTAAAAACAACTCTTTAAATGAATGATGTTCAAACCTCTAGATGAGTAAGTCTGAGACAAGTTCTCTCCACTGAAGCCCCGGATATATTCAAAGTAGAAAGAGTATGTTATTTGCACAACATCACGTAATTTTTATGATGCAGCAAGTTTAGACCCCACGTATCAGTATTATTTGCATACCCAAAGGCTTCCGGTTATCTCAGCTTTACAAATGAAGTGTTGGTGGATTTACCTGTATAGTCCTCTGAGTGCCATCAATGGTGACAGACAACAAGGGTGACGCCAGGTTCCACTCGCTGGTCACGTTTAGTTTCATCCCATCAACTTCCACCTGTTGTGACACCAAACAAGGCTGTTACTATGAAGACAGACAGAAAACTGATCTCAAGTTCATTACTGCATACAAAGCAGCAACCATTTTAAAACAGATGGCTCCCAAACAACCTGTCATGTTTACTGCTTCTGCCATAAAAGACAGGGTCCAACAACAGAGTCTTCCAGCTATCTCTGGGGAGAGGTGAAGGACCTGTGAACAGCTGCCTCTGAGTAGCAAGGTTTCAAGTGATTTCCAGCAAGTAACAAACAGCCATCCAACTTTTAAACCTATCTGGACATGCTACATTTACTGCAATTAGACAAGTAATGCATATAAATTCCAGTGACACCTCGCAACCCACACAACAGGGCTTGCATATAATATTCTCTCCAAGGACCAAGGAAGAACTTTTCCTACGCTTCTAATGAAGGGTTTTGCATTGTTATCTTAATTAATATGAGGCAGTAATTAATTCTTTGGTGTTTTGCCTCAAAAGTCCAGAAAAACTTTGCAAATTCTGTCATGTTTTCTTCCAATATACAGCTGATCAGAGGAATACAGTTCCTGACTTGAATGCCAATATGTTTATCCAGAAAGATTTTTTTTTAAAAAGTCATCCCATGATCTTTATACAAAAAATATTTCTATGTGAAGAGCAAAAATCCTGAGTTCTGAAGAAAGTGTAGATCAGAGTAACTGTAATGACACTTCTGTTATTCTTTCATTGTATAGTATTGTTTAAAACACACACATCACACATCCAACACTGTAAGAGCCTCGGAGGAAGAGATGAATTATGAAAAAAAAATACTATACATGGGCTAATATAATTAATGATTAGTATTTGTGACATGTTTTGAACACTCATCATGCTATCTGAGGTAGGTAAATATGATTTCAGTTATATATTTTACTATAAACAGAAGAAAAATCATGGTTGGCTGACTTCCTTCTCAAAGTCTCAAAAATATTTTCAATCAGTAAATTACAGACAATATTGATAATGACACAAATATTGTACACATTCTTAGTAAACCAGAAGAAAATTACTGAATTTAGAATAAAAGCTGAGCCCACATTTTGCAAAATAAAACTTATAAAGCCTGCTCTTTTAGATCTCAGACTAATCATTATTTCATCTTATAACAGGAACAGTAATTTTAGTGTAACTTAAAAGAAATGCATAACAGACAAGTGCAGAGGAGCAATGCGTAATTAGATAATTTTATTTCAGTTAAGATGAAAACACCTGGCTTAAAATCCCTCTAATTTTACAGACTTCAGTTTAGAACAGAAAATCTGCCTTTTAGTGATACAATCTACTCAGTTTCTACAAGCTTTAACTATAAATAAAGTTACATGTAAAGAACACGAAGAAAAACAAGTCATTTATAATGGTTCACCGATAGGCCAGATTAGCTGGCATGCTTCAGGTACTTTACACTGCTCCAGTGATGCAAACCACCCATAAACCTGGCTTGAGTTAAGCCAGACCTGCAGCTGGTTTGCATTGCCAGAGCACTGCAAAGCAGCTGGAACACGCCGGTGAACCCAGCCTGCTCTCAGCAAACCTGAATCAGCAAATACTGTCTTTATTGAGAACAGCAGAAACATCCGAAAAAAAGACTTTGCGAATGGAGAAAGGCAAATCTGGTGCTCCGTCTCAACCCTCTTTGATTAGCAATTGAACTTTGGTAAGGCAATTATTTAAAAAGCTGTCTGGCACTCTCGCTATGACCAAAGAAAGACTGTCTGCGCTGGAGCCTGGGTCTGAAAACATCATTTACCACGTTACTCCAGGGAAAGAGGGGAGATGGTATGAGAGCCTACCAAGCTACCAGCCACCAAAAAAACTTCAACTGTACACCGTGCTTGTTGCACTGTGGGATTTACATGCAGCCTCACAGAAAGTCTATAGCCAACATCTATAGTCCTAGTGAAGGGACCTCCAGTGGCAAGATATAACTCGATAACTCCATAACAAACTCAATTCAATCATTAGTTCTTTTTTCACTATACAGATGCACAAAAGAAAAGTAAACCAAGTGTGTCACAGAGGTAAATGACCTGTTTAAAATCCCTCACAAGGGTCTATACAAGTCTAGCCATCATTGATTCCAGATGACGTTAGTATCAAAAAATTTCTGGTGGAAACCACCCTGAAAGAAGAGACACAAGCAGTCAGATGGCAGGTCTAAACAAACCGTGGCACTCTAGGAGCACTATGGCTACTTAAGTGCAATAGAAAAAACAGCAGGGAATATATTGCCTCTACTATGTTTTCCCCGTTCAAGAAAAAATAAAGGGCAAGAAGGGAAAAAAAGTGTTATTTGAACTAATGCATACCCCAGTAAACCGCAGCAGTCTTCTCACAGAACAGAGCTACAGACTCTTAGCTGCTTTCACCTGGGGCTCACTGCAGTATGTGCAACTGGGGAAGCCACGAGGATCACAAGGAAGTTGTCTCTCTGTTCCAATAGGTAGGGTGACAACGCCAGGAGGTCAAGCCATCAGAGAAAACGAACAAGGACTCAGGGTAAGAGATTTACCATGTAGTCAGCATGTTACTTTCACTACAAATCTTCCTTCTGCAACTCGGCAGCCAACAGCCTAGCAAGGTTAGTTGGCAGAGGTAGGGGAATAGATAAGATGTTCAAAGAACTTGTCAGAAGTCTGCATTTGCCTTCATTCCTCCTCCAGCAATGGAAATGATAATAAAACCTAACAAATACTGCAATAAACCAGGACGTCTTTGCTTTAGTCTTAGCGGGAGTGAAGGGGAACATGGGAATGGCCAATGAAGAGTTACATTGACTATCTCCTCCTTCATTTTTTTTTTCTGTGCTCATAAGAAAGCCAGGAACAAATCATCACTCAATGGATACTAACACTTGAACTGCAGGGAGGAGATCCCAGTCAAATCACTCACGTAGTGGGCCACGTTGTGCTTTATACCACATCTATATAGTCTAGCTTTACCCTCAACTACTCAGTTCCAAGTGTATGCACGTGTGTGTATGTGTGCACACGTGCATTGTGTTGTGCTGTGTGAGGAAATTACTCTATAGTAACTATGGTTGTTTGAACCATTGCTACACTGCATCAATGTGGCATGGTGGATTTTTTTTTTTTTAAATAGGATTGATTGTCCCTGTGTAAGTGCATAAAAGATAAAAGCCGCCATGGTCCTCCTTTACAATAATTTCCAATTCAAAAGCTATTGTAAATGAGGTCTCAGAAAGAAGAATGACAAGTCCAAGACACAATGCTAGAAAAAGGTCAACAGCTTACTCTACTGTCACAACTTTGCAGACTTTCGCTGGCATGCACCTGAACTACACAAGTAGCAGCCCCTTCACCTCTTGTGGACTGAGTTCCTGATGTTCAGCATGATAGGTACCAGCTAACCAATAGTGCAAAGAGCTGCAAAGCATAATCTGCATTCAGTTTCCTTTAGAGAACATAATTTGGCATTCTATATGCATGTCAGGCAATTAAAGGAGGCAGCACAAGCCTGAGTGTTATAGCCCTGTTAATTTACTAATGCAAAGTCTCGCATACATCTGGCACATGTCACTTTTTTTCTCCTGGAAACGAAGGCGGTTTTCCAGGAGACTGGAGGGCAGCTCAAGCATTTGTTTCCTGCCTGATGCTTCAAAACATTATGCCTGAAGTTCTTCATCCCAGCCTTGAGTCTGACTAACTTAAGTCTGCTGACTTAATCCCATGGTTCCAATTTTGCCTCCCAGCACGGTGTTTAATTCAACTTTAACTTGACGCTTTCGGTTTAACTCCTGGCCTAGAGAGCCCTGTCCCTAACTACTGGCTTATTCCACCTCAACCCTGATTCCTTACACCACTTAATTCTACCTCTGGTGATAGCAGAAGTGATGGCATTCCCTAATCAATCAGATCAACCATATGAAAAGTCATCCTCTGCAGAGCTGCCTTGCTAAAATCCTTCTCTAATCAAGACAGCTGCCCATAAAGATGTTACCTTTCAGGAAAACAGATATCCGTATTCACAGGAGATTTATGAATATTCAGTGTCATAGACTCCAATCCCTTCAACTGGCATTAGTTTAGCTGTAAATCTAAGGCATGTCCAGTGGGCAGCAAGGACTCTACAAACCGAAACCTTAAAATCATCCTACAAGGAAGGAACAACGGTAGCAAGCATTGCTGTTGGAAATGTGAGGTAGCATACACGTTTGAGGACCTTCCTCAAGCCTACACAAAGTAAAGATGTCCTCTTCTCTGGGAAAAGTAACTGTCTCAGGCAGAAGCCTCTTCACCTCCGTTACTGCTAAACACCACCACCCACACCAAAATAGCAAGGAGATTCCTTTCATTTTTATGAGTCAGGTTAAAGGATAGGTACTGCTTCTTGTGCAGAAGAAGGGGTAGGCAGAGGACTCATAGCACAGTGTGGCAATAGAAGGTCCAGCTGTAGGAAGCCGTATTCAGTAACAGTTCATCTGTAGTGATCTTAGGCTAAGCCAAATTGAGTTGGACAAAGCGGCTTTCAGTTCCCAAACAGTTCTCACAAAATTCCTGAAATTCTCATCTAATCTACTGTCCAGCTAATGGAGAATCATATGGAATGGAAAAGGCAAGTGAAAACTGTTCTGTGCCAAAGCTATCATCCCTTGCCTTTTGCAGTCCCATGTATCCTTAAGGAATGACAGCAAAGTCTTTATGGTGCTGATGAGTCTAAGACTTCCTTTTGAAACAGGACACGTGAAACCCCAGACATTTTGTAAAATATTTTGCTAGTCCTCAACGTAAAAAAAAAACCTCTTTCCCAGTCAGCAGGAGATCTCAATCACTATCTTGCATCTCTCTGTATATTCCCAAATCTAATAACCACAACATACTCCCTTATCCTGAAAATTACCAGCCACCTGGAGGCTGTAAGCACTTGGGGTCATTTGCAGAGTTGTCTTGGCAATTATTGGGTCTTCCTATACAATTTTCTCCAACTCCCCCGCGTTGTCTTTAAGTACCTTGAATAAAAAGGGAGTCATATCTGCCACATTAGGAAATAGTATCAACCAAATTGTACTTCACATGTCACTCATAAATGCATAAAAACCCATAAAGAATTCCCAGGTGGGCAGTTCTTATTAGTTAAGCTCCTTCTTCTTGTATATGCTTTTTCTCCTCTTCTTTGGACTGTATTTATCAGTGACCCAGGGTCTGATTACCCATAAAGTGTTTGACATTTTTCAGGGTCATGTCCTGGAAGAGGTGACAGAGTGTACTCTTGTTGAGTTTATAGATGGCACAATACTGGGGCAAACAGTTAACACACTCTAGGGCAGATCTGTCCTCCAGGGGGGCCTAGCCAGGCAAGAGGAAGGGGCTAATGGAAACTTTGTGAAATTCGAGACAAATTGTTAAGTCCAGCACGTGGGAAGGAAGAACCCATTACAGTGATACAGTCTGGGACCTGACTGCCTAGGGAGCAGCTCTGTGGAGAAGGACTTGGAGACGTGGGCAGACATGTCAGCTGGGCATGAGCGAGTCAACAGCATTCCCTGGCAGCAAAGGTGGCTAACAGTGTCCTGTGCTCTGGTAACAAAAGTACAGTCTGCTGATAGAGGGAAGCAATCAGCACCCTCTACTCCAAACTCAAACTATGTCGAGATACTATGTCCACAAGAAAGACACTGATTTTGTTTAGTTATACATAGTTCCCATTAGCCCATTCCTCTTGCCTGTCCAGGTCCCACTGGGTGGCAGCATTGCCCTTGACTGTATTGAGCAGCTTCCCCAATTCTGTGTCTTCTGTAAATTTTATGACCCTGCACTCCCATTGACTCCTCCAGGTCATCGATAAGGTTGTTGAACATGACTGGTCACAATACAGACCCTTGGTGACCTCTGAGTAGACTACAACCCACTAGCCATGACCCACTGAGCCTGACTGCTCAACAGGCTTTTTATACATCTGGTTGTGCAAGATGGTATCAAAAGACTTGTTAAAGTCAAAGTAAATGATATTCACTGCTCTCCTCTAGTCCACAAATCCTGTCAATTTATCACAGAAGGCTGTCAGGTTGATCAGCCCTCAGTAAATTCATGCTGACTGTTCCCTATCACCTTCTTCATGTGCCCAGAAATGTGCTCCAAGAGGACTCACTTTATGAACTTCCCAGTGATTGGAGTGAGGCTGCCAAGGCTGTAGTTCCATGGGCTTTGCTTTTGGCCTTTTCTGAAGACTGGTGCAACATTTGCTTTTCTTCAATAATGAGGGATCTCCCTCAACCTTCATGACCTTTCAAAAGTGCAGCCTTGCTACTATATCAGTCAGCTCTCTTAGCAATCTTGGATACGGTCTCTCTGGTCCCATGGATTTCCATGTGTTGAACTCTCCCAATTGCTGACTTGATCTGCATCTGCTTCCTCCCTGAACTCTTCCACTAATAACAGGGGCCGAGACCTTGCTGATGAAGACTGAAGCAAAGAAGTCATTAGGTGCCTCGGGCTTATCTGTGTCTGCTGTTACCAAATCACTTGTGATCCCTTTGTTGATGCAGCATTTCCCCTTTTCAGCTTTTTATTGCTAATGCAGTGGTAGAAGCTCTTCTTGTTGCTCCTAACATTCTTTGTAACCGTCAAGGCAATCTTTGGCTTTCCTAATACCTTACCTCCATGCCTGGACAATTTTTCTGAATTCCTCCTTTCTATCCTGTCCCTGCCTCCACCTCTCAAATACTGCCTTTTTGCATTGGAGCTCTGCCATTACACCTGTTCTTAACAATGCTGTTTTCCTGATAAAGGTGTTTATTTTCCTGAGTATTTTTGCACTTAGAGGATGCTGTCCTTAAAGACTTGCCAGCTTTTCTGAGCTCTTTTGCTTTTCAGAGCTGTCTCCCATGGAATTCTCCCTACCTGCTAAATAAACAAACAATAAGCTGAAGTCCACTATCCTGAAGTCCAGGGTCTGTACGCTGCTAATCTTGTTCCTCACTCCCTTCAGAATCCTGAAACACCAACCATTTATTTAATGGTTGCCACAGCCAAGGCTGTTATTGATTATCATGTCTTCAACCAGTTCCTTCTTGATAGTAAATAGCAGATCTGGCTGTGTCAACACCAGTTCACCCATCCCGGACCAGTATCAACCAGTTATCCCAAACATCCTTCAGAAATCTTCCTCCTTGCATCCCACCATATTGCCTTTCCAGAACATGTCAGGGTACCATATGAGGACCATGTTCTGTGACACAGAGGTTTCCTCCAGTTGTTTAAAGAAGTCTGGGCTGCATAGGGAAGAGTGTGGCCAGTAGGTCGAGGGAGGTCATTCTCCCCCTCTACTCTGCACTGGTGAGGTCACAACTGGAATACTGTGTCCAGTTCTGGGCTCCCCAGTTCAAGAGGGACAGGGAACTGCTGGAGAGAGTCCAGCGTAAGGCAACTAAGATGACTGAGGGATTGGAGCATCTCCCTTATGAGGAAAGGCTGAGAGAGCTGGGACTCTTTAGCCTGGAGAAGAGAAGACTGAAGGGAGACCTTATTACTGTGTACAAGTATCTAAAGGGTGGGTTGAAGGAGGATGGAGCCAGACTCTTTTCAGTGGTTCCCAGTGACAGGATGAGCGGCAATGGGCACAAGTTGGAACATAGGAAGTTCCGTTCAAATACAAGGAAAAACTTCTTTACGGTTCGGGTGACAGAGCACTGGAACAGGCTGCCCAGGGAGGTTGTGGAGTCCCCTTCTCTGGAGATTTTCAAGACCTGCCTGGATGCAGTCCTGAGTAATGTGCTCTGGGCAATCCTGCTTTGGCAGGGGAGTTGGACTAGATGATCTCTCAAGGTCCCTTCCAACTCTGAAAATTCTGTGATTCTGTGAAGTCTTAGTTTACTTTCTAGCCTAGATAAGGTGATCTGTAACATACTCCCCACCATGCTATTCTAAATTTTTTTCATTGATCAAGTCAGTAGCCTTCACCCACCCAAGTGATTTCATAGTCTGGATACTTGGCTTTCAGCTTCTCTGTAGGCACAGAATGATTTGCTTTCCCCAAACCCACAGCAAATCTATAAACATAGATGGTCTTCTCACTGTGCTGAAGGATCCTTCTGGCCCCCAAGCACTCACAGTCATATCTCTGCTTCTCAAGCTCTGCCCATTCATATTTGCACACAACGCACTTGCTGGTGCTGGTCCTTGTGCCAGCTGTGATGCATACACAGACTAGCATGTATCTGAAGACACTGATGGGATTAACATCCACACCAGCAACATGCGCCAGTCCCTTTGCCACCATCATCACCCTGGCCTGCACAAAACACTGCCACTAAAACCCCAATTTTATACGCGCAGGTCATACAGGCTTTTTCAGGGAAATCCACATTGACACCACTTTCAAAGTGGCTGGCCTCATCTCAATGAAAAAAGAATCAAAGCTGAAAGTGCCACAAAAATGGAGGCTTCCTATTTCTGTTTCTTCCATGGATAACTATTTTTTGTGCTTTCTTCTGAGAATGCCACATGGAGAAACTTGGTAGATGGATGCTTCCTTTAGAACACTAAAATGTCTTAAAAATTTTGCTTATCACAATTAGCAACAGTCTAAAAACACCCAAGATTAGCTGCCAAAAAAGTGCATGAAAGAGCAAATAGGACAGAGAGGACCCTGTGACCAACCATGCAGTGCATCAACAAACTCATAAAAACGTCATAAAGAGAAGTTCCTTTAGGCCCGAAACAGTGACTTTCAAATAAAAACTGAATTCACTGATGCTTTTATGACAGCAATTTCTTTGATTCAAATTAACTAGTCATTTTAGCTTGCATTTTCAGCTTGTAGTTATTGACAATATATTCACATTGGACCGACCTTTTTTCTTCTTTTCTTCAAGTGACTGTAAGGTTAGCTTTCTGGACTTTTGAAGTGGTTGGCCAGAGGCTTTCAAAAGGAAGGTAAAGTATGCGAGTTTCAATCTCATTAAAAAAGGCCTCTTTTTTTTTTTTTTTAAACAAACTTTCCTTTTGTTCATATCAGCACTTACTTTTTTAAAAGACCCCAAGAGAGAGTTCCAGTCTATAGATCACTTGTCCTGAAGAAAGCTCTGTTAACTATTTATAGATCATGTCCTTTTGTACCAAACTAGATCAAGCAATTTGTTCAGTGCATGACTGCAGGAGAGAAATTCATTTGCTCTAAGTGTCATCAAGGCAGCCTTTTACATGCTATGAACAAGACCAGAAGATCTGAATTGCTGGGCTTTTACTTCAAATGCACATTTTGACATTGTGTGGGGTGCTATCATTTCTTTCAAGTTTTCAAAGATTCATAGAATGGGCAGTCCTTAATCATGAGAATGGCAAATAGCCCATAACCACTAGAATAATGCAAACACATGTGCCCACATTCAAATTATCTTTTTTTTCTTTAAAGTAACACATATAGATGCAAATTACCATTAGCTGCTTTGGTATATCTCAGTTTAGAAATGGGAGCATGCCAGCAGAGAGACCAAGGAGAGGAGCACACGACAGGCATCAGTTCCTCTGTTTAAACACAGAATCAAAACAATACAAGAGAGAAGCGACAGCCTTCATCACCTCTAACCAGCAAGGGCTTTCTTCAAGCATTCATCAGGGAAGTGATCCTCTCTGTAAAACCTAGTAGAGAGGCTGTGCACAGCAAAAACTCTCCACTGTGGCAAATGCTTTGTTTTATTACTTCAGTTTTCTTTGTGGAGTCATTACTAAGATGACAGAGAAAAGAAGGCTCCGGGGAGACCTTATTGCGGCCTTCCAGTACCTAAAGGGGGCCTACAGGAGAGCTGGGGAGGGACTTTTTACTAGGGCATGTAGTGATAGGACGAGGGGGAATGGCTTCAAACTGAAAGAGGGAAGGTTTAGATTAGATATTAGGAAGAAATTTTTCACTCTGAGGGTGGTGAGGCACTGGAACAGGTTGCCCTGAGAACCTGTGGATGCCCCATCCCTGGAGGTGTTCAAGGCCAGGTTGGATGGGGCTTTGAGCAACATGGTCTAGTGGGAGGTGTCCCTGCCTATGGCAGGGGGGTTGGAACTAGATGATCTTCAAGGTCGCTTCCAATCCAAACCATTATATGACATCTTGTACTTGTAACCTGCCTGAGCCCACTGAAGTTTTTTTTAAAAAAAAAAAAGCTAAAAATACAGCAAAAAAATAAATCAGCTATTAAAAATCACTGACATTTGCTGGCAACAGCTTCAGACACAAAAAGCACAGCTGCTTTGGGGAATATGAGTGTCTATTGTTATAGGACCAGTGAGGAAGAGAAGAAGAACGAATGTGCATTACTTTCCTTTTCCAGTTGCTCTACCGAGACAAATGCCCTGGCTCTGCCTAGCTAAATACACTCCAGCATGGCTACAGGTATTGCTCCTAGATGGCTGGAAAATGGGTCAGGTGCTTCAAACAGTATTGCTACTATCGTGTGCATACAGGGCACTTTCAAAGTTGTGCTGCACTCCAACTTTCCTTAGCCGATGGGATAATGTGGTGGGGATATTCTCATTCTCTGTCTTGAAAAGGGGTGTAGCATAGAGACCAATGACAGAATACAGGTCATTAAGAGCATTATGCTGGGAGTTAAAAATACATTGGTAAAATAAATAGTGATAAGGTAGACACTGCAGTTTTAGTAGCTTTTTGAGTTGTGATTCGTGCCTATATAGTGAAATCACTACACAAGCCTGATTCCTAAATGACTTTCAGATGTGGAGTTTCCATTCTTTCAGAGGCACACAGGGATCCCAAGCCCTACCCCCCTTGACAGTATAAATTCTCAAAGAGTAGAATGACATTATCATACCAAAGTGCCACTACGAAACATGACAGACTAAAACTCGTACTACCGTTTTACACAAAGAACATATTTTTAAATAGATTTATGTTTTTAAGCATTCATCTAATACATATATTAATTTAGTGAAAGTTATGCAATAAGGATACAGAAGCTAAGAAGAGATTTTTTTTATACCAAAAAAAAAAATAATAATAGAGCAACTGTATCACCAGAAGCTGTATCTCAAGCTTAGAGTCAAGAATTAATGAATTGCTGCCTTGACTGCCAACGTGCTGCTGATAAGTCATACATAACTCTCAAGTTTCTAATTTTGGAGGTTTTTAATTGGGAGACAGGGGTGGGAATTAATACTGGCTATTGGGGAACTCCCAGTACCACTATCCAGACATCTATTTGGAAAAATATCATTGGAGAATATAAATTAGGAAGATTTAAAAAAAAAAATTTTTTTTTTTTTTTTAAAATAAGACAACAGACAGAGCAACATATGCACACACATCCCCGACATCAAACAAAAATTATTAGTACCTACTGGTCTCCTTTCTAAACTGAGAATTATGCATTAGGTAGACTTCACGTCTGGTCTAAACCAAGCATACCACAGCAATTTTAAGAGCATTTTAAATCATGAAGGCCATATCCATCAACCAAGAAGAAGTGATTTATTTCACACACCATTTACAACTCTATACAGAGATCCAAAAAATCAGCAGGCTCCAAAATTGCTAACAAGAAAGAAAAGCATCACTTTATTATATTTGGAAGTTGCACTCTACCTCAGCCTAGTTGTGTATGGTGGATGCCCACACCAGACAGAGTCAGACACTGATTTCCATTACTTTTCCTATTGTACCACCGTGGCAGCAAGGCTATCTTCTTTTCAAATTAGTAAACAGCTAGAATAAGCAACAGTTAAAAAAAAAAAAAAGAAAAAAGTGTCTTTGATTTGACATTGTGCAGTGACAAGAAGAAAGTTACAGTGGGCAACTGGGTATGGATTTCATCCAGCAGTTCCAACCTGCTGCTCTCAGCTGTCACAACAGGATATAGGTCACTGGTAGTCCTTCGGAGATCCCCAGACCAAGGTTATTCACCACTTAAACTAAAAGCTTTACATGTAAAATATCTGCTGTTGCATATCTTCCCCAAACTGCCCCAGATGCTTCAGGACAATAAGCGTATCATGGAATCAAATCTGATTCTTTTTAAAGCCAAATCTATTTTGATATCATCTGTGACCCAATGTAAGCCCTTCAATCAAACAGCCAAAGGGAACACTTCTGTATGCTGTATCAGTCCACTGGATTAAGGAGGGGAAAAAAAAGGGAAGGGGGTAACAGCTAGACTAGTTACATGGTTTCCCAAGTATAAGAAAAACAGTGGTTGTAGGAGACTTTTCTTACAGCCAGAAGATAAAAAAAACGCTTTCATTTTTGAAATAAAAACAAGCATTGGGGAAGAGGAGACTAGATGCAATAAAAAATACCTGTAAACTTAATCCCATTGTTTGATTAGTTTCCAAGTTAAAAAACTTCAAAATCAAAGCTTCTTGATGACTTTCAAGAAGCTGGTCAGAAGTAACAGCATCATCAGATACTTATCAAATCCCTTCCCTGCTCCACAACCACACACTTGAATCATCTCTCATGGGCATGTTTGACCAGCACCAAGACAACAATACTAATTTCTATCAAAACACACTAGCCATCTTGCAGGGAAAAGAATGACTTGTAAGGAATTATCAGGAGTAATAGTAGGCATATTGCCTATTTAGAAACCCTTCCTCTAGCTTTTAAAATAAGCCCAGGAAAGGGACTGAGAATGTCACCGCTCCAGAGATGTCAGTGACAAATAAAAAAGGGAAGAATACAGGCCAGTCCACCAAGGGATAAGGATGCAAAGCTGACACAGCAGGGAGAAGATGAGATACCAGAAGAGTCATAAGCCACTTACACAAAAGAGGAAATGCTAAAAAGTTCTGAAGCATTTCCATAAGCAGAACAAATCAAGTCATGTAGCAATGTAAAAAAGATGTTTACATCTAATGCTATTTACCTTAGCAGTTAATGGGATTGCATTGTTTATGTTAGCAAACTGATTACCATGAATCCACTTAAAAGGCATAAAAGTACTGTTTGTGAATAGACACCTCTTCGAATTCAGTATTTCCTCATGGTTTCAGCTACTTACGTTTAAATAGGTGATAGCGGCTTGCTACTGACTTTTACCAGGGTAAAGTCAAATTCTCCATGCTAATAGAACCAGTTAAATAAGAAATAATATTTCCTTCAAAAACACGATATAAATTAAATGTGAGTTCCCTTTTGGTTTGGGCTGAACAATCTTAATTACATTTTTAGCACATAAAAGTTGATATGGAAAGAGTTCCACAAGTTGTTTGGAACACAGTTTTCCGATCTGCGTAAATGTAGGGGAAAAAGTGAAGTGCACACCCTGAAATAATTTGGCATTAGAGACAGATTACCTACATCCTTTAGCATTAAACAAAGATAATTTCCTCAACAGAGAAACCTCATGAAGTGCTTACAGTACCGTAACTACAAAATTGCAGCCAGCACCTGCTAAAGAACCTCTTTATTTTAATCACCTATAAATATTCAGACTTTGGGCAAATCGAAAAATATACCTCTTTATAACAGTTGTCAACAAGAACAGAATAAGTTTTATACTGTCCTAAATAAAACATGCAGTCGCCACATATTAAGCTGCATATTTACTACAATACTGTGAAATTCTGAAGATATGAACTAGATATGTAATTAGATACTAGATCAGAAGAAAACACACACAGAATACAAAACCATCATGAGACCTGCTTCTCAGGCAGCAATGAATGGGGCATCCTGACACCACAGTTGCTATTGCCGTTACCAGTTTAAATACCAAAGGAAATGTATAGACATCTTTTTTGAAGTTTTTGTCACAAAAGGATTATCTTTCACAGAAATGTGTTGTGGAGCTATCTTTAAACACCTTCTAGGAGCTTTCAGAAACTCCATTAATATTTCTTGTATGTGAGTAATTATTAACCTAATTTTTTCTTTCATCTTTTTCTAAAAACTTAGGAGACACAATCTTTCAGTCTAATATCCATCATTTCACATTCTCCAATGTAGCCACAAAACACCAGTGAAATTACAAAGATGGGAAAATGCGGAAAGTTTACCTGTGGATCATAACACTTCCATATTCAAAGCCCTACCAGTCCCCAGAGATACTAACATTGTCCTCCTTTTCCCTAATGCTAAACAAGGGTCCAATTCCTGAGCCCAGTAAACCTGGCTGGGCTCTGTCTAACACACATTGAAGAAAACATCCTGCATAGCAGACGGGGACCCTCGTACGCTCATTGTATAGAGATTCCACCATCCCAGTCATTTAAAACTGTCTGCACACCAGAGCAGAGATGCTCCAGCCAGGGAGCTTCTCCATAAACAATCTCCATAAGAGAAGTTCCTTCTTCTCTCAAGAGGCAGGAGAAGAGAAGAGCTCAATGCAAGGAATGCAATGCCCCTGAACTCATCATACTGTTTTCACAGTAAACTGTCTGCCAGGGGCATCCCTGTTCTTAAAGCGATAAACCAGTCTAAATCAGTCAACCAGATACTACAAAGACAGTATATACAGACTGCATAGAGACAATTGGAGTTCACCTCCAGTGACGTGCTATAGGGGAACAATCAGCTGATCATCTTAATTTCTATTAAAAGGTGTGAAATTTATTCTCTCTCACTAAGAAGCAAGATTTAATTTTGACATTGTAAGAGAAAGAAGTAGTCGGAAGCATCACAGAGTCCGGAAGGTACAAAATATCACATTAAGGACTGTGCTCTGTATAAGCTTTAATTTAGAAAATATGAGAAAAATCTAACTGCACAAGGTGTTCTTTGGCGAGCCAGGGCTTTCAGCAGCCTGCACCTAAAATTCAAAGAATTAATGCAGTTTATGTGGGAAATTGAGGAGATGGTGAATGAAACAAAGCAAACCCAAAACAAAAATGTTAAGACTTCCTCAATATTTTTAAAGAGTTTGAGAAGTTCTATGCAAGTGTATCAACAGGAAGTATAATACAGTACTAGTGCAAAAGTAGGTAAAATGAAAAATGAAGAAGTTGACAGAAAGTGTTTAAAAAGCTGAACATTTTACAAAAAAATTCCAAAACCAAATTAGAAACACTGGGGGAAATCCCAGTAAAGTTAAAAGACAACACCAGCAAATCAAAAAAGAGTTTGGGATTCAATAAAAAGACAAAGCAGCTAGTGTAACCCCAGGTCAAAAAGGCAAGGGACATTATCTCAGAGCAAGGAAATCACAGTCCCTGTCTATATAGACACACTACCTAGAAAACGATGTTAACAGAGCTAGTTTCACACATTAAAAATCAAACCTATCGTAAGTGGTAGGGAAAGGATGACAAAGAGCCTGGTACAATCGTGTATCTGTAATTCAAGGCCTCATTATTCCAAAGGTGGTGACGAATTGAGGACCACATAGAAAGAACAACAAGTATGGAAGGTGGGCTTGAATATACTGTTATGAAAAACAGCAAAATGTTGAAAGGTTCAGTGTTCAAATTATTAGCAACAGACCTACGTGATATGCCACCATCACACTTGCTTCCCATTTACAATGACCCTCTAGACACCACCAAGTCCAATGCTTTGACTTAGACTTTGGCAAACAGAGGACGGGCAGGAATAACAATAACGATTTGAAAATCCAACAGGTGTAATCATCATGGCTCTTGACTGGTGTGAGTAACAGGATAGAATTAAGGAGAAAAAATTGGATGATTCAGGAAGAATCTTTTAAGCCGATGAACAAGAAACTTCTCTTGGGGACAAATGCCACCTCCACCTCATTGTCAGGGCTTCCCCAACTAGCTGTGGGATAAAGGCCCAAGAAAGAAAGCAACGCTGACCCTTCAGATTTTCCTCTACTGTCTTTCCCAAGCACAGGGACAGATTTTTTTGCAGCACTACTGCTCCTCTGTCAGGGACTGGGATGACCCTGAGGTCTGAGAGCCAGGGTTTGGGCTTCTTCACCCTCTGCACCAGGTGGGATGCAGCAAAGGACAGCCAGGAAACACACCACCACCTCAGTCCCCCTTCTTCCCAAAGGGCTCCTCGTAATGGAGCTATGCATCAGCCTTATGCATATTTTTGGAAGATGGGCTTTCCTTAACCTGAAGCCATTATTAACAGCATTTAGCACGCTTAAAAACAGGTATCATTTTGCCCTAACAATAATTTCAGTTTATCCTGTATTTTAGGAACTTTCAGTGTAAGTTTCAGAACTTCCCATTGCATGTTATCAGCTGTACCAAGTAATGAGCTGTGTCTGTAAACACTCCTTTAAGCAAGCCAGTTAACCTAGTGCTCCGTGTACAAAGGGTCAGCAGACATGAATGGAAGATTTGGCTGGCTTCAAATATCTAAAATAAAATTGTTATCCAGAGCTAAACAATGTTCAATGATGCTAGCATGGTATTTTAACTAACAAAAGAATCCAATAAGCTTTTGTGAATGCCACTGATAGAGCGGCACATGATACTACAAGAGCGATTAGGAAGCTACTTCTTGGAAATGAATGATAGCACAAATCACGGACAAGTCCTAGTCTTCATACGGCCATTAAATACATGTCATTTTCAACTTGCCACTACTTGCACCTCCCGTAACAATTATTCTCAATTTCTTTTCATCTGTCCCATAAAAAATGATTGCTTCTGCTTTACTTAATCCTCCACTTACATCAACCCTATTGTTCGCTTCCTTCCCTTTCATCTTCTCCACATTAATTCCCCACATCGCTTTTGATCTAGCTTTTTGTTTCCTTTTTTCCCCTACAGATTCCTCCTGATGAAGAATTTACAGCCATAATGTTCATCTGATGTGCACGGTGATATTTTATTGATTCGCTACTCTGTCTATTAGTTTTGTATAATGAATAGCATTATACAAAACACAAGATGGGTTGCCTATGCCTATATCTTGGATCTTAAAAATCAGTTTAACTGAACTTGAAAAATGCTCCATTTTATCGATAAATATTCATATTTAATTATAATTGGAGCAGCATATGCAAGGAGCAGCCAGAGAAAACAAACATTTCCTCCTCGCAGTCCAAAGAATTCCTCTTTGCCATAGTGGCAAGCCAAGTAAATAGAATAATTGCAATTTTCACTGCTGCTAAATAAGAAATAGAAAACCTCTCCAGGAACTGTTCTGTGTGGCTGTAATAAATGCCCACAGAAACAAGATAACCTGCATTATTCATCCCCCTGCTGAAAGGATGGTCCTTTTAGAACCGGAAAGACTGCAAGAAGTGGAGCAGTTGATTTTAGCTGATGTAAACCGTAAGTTATATTTTACATGTGTGCCATATTTAATTTTTAAGAAAAGATGGTATCTAGTTCAGGCAATTCTTGAAACTTAATACTGAACAAGCACAGGTTTTACGTTGATAAATTAACAGCAATACCCAAGTATATAAACCCCTCAAAAATGATTTTACTTTCCATACTATACTTTACTTACAGCAAGACCATATAACCTAAGCTAAATTTTGTGTTTACTCAGTTGTGTCAAAACCAGTCACTGGATAAAAATCTCTGAGCAGTCCCAGTAGTAGAAACCAGGCTGAAGCTCCCTTTTGTCCCACCTCACAGCCAGCCTGCAACTGTGTTCCTCCTCTGGCATTTGGTCTCTGGCCTCGTGAACCTTGTATTCCTCCCTGCACTAGTACAACATTAACAAAAGAAGGGCTTTAATCGCTCCCCACCACACGAGACGGTAGAAGGGAGAGCGGCTGCTAGCTCTCATGCTGAACTCACCACTAGTAGTGTGTGTTAGTCCAGAGGTGGCACTGCCAGCGTATGTCCTTCAAAGGAGGCAGATGCAGAAATATCCAATCCACCGTGTGTCAGCAGCAATAGGCAGGAAAGGGATGCCAATGCTTCAGCCCAGGCAAGATACTGGCTGAAGAAGTGGGGAACACTGGGGAAGAGTGTTCTTCTACAGACCTAGGCTGGTTCTTCGATACGCACAGTGAATCATTTGTCATGTTTGTCATCATACAGTCACCTAAGATTAAGGCAATGCTGGACAAGTTCAGAGAACTAAGCTCAACCGTCCTGCCTCTGCCCCAACTACTGGCTGGGGAAGAGTCAAACACTCTTTCTTAAAGGAAAGTTGAAAAATATTTCACTAAGGGGAAAAGATCCAAAATACAAGTTTTAGGTCTCCTCACCTTTTCTGTTACCTGCCAGGGTTATTTTCATGAAAGCAGAGCCGTTGAACTTGGCCATACCCATCACCTCTTCTAATCCACAAATTAAGCTCTCCCCATAACATGAACACTTTGTTTCTGCCTGTACAAAAGGATGACTTGGCAAAGGGCACCAGTTGGTATGATAGACACTGGCCAGAGCATGGCTGCTGCCTAACCTCTGTCTCAGTGTTTTACAGGCATCCCAACAGAACAGCTTTGGGGAAGGACTGGAGAAGGAGAAGAGGGTAACTTTGTAGTGGGTAAATTGAAACTCTGCCTGTTATCTTTCCAGTCAACAGATGGTAGAACGGAAAACTTAAGTATCCCTGAGCTTATTAATTTATATTAAGAAACAATAACTAACAGTATAAATCCTTCAGCACAGATAACTGAAGTTGACAAGAAAACCTTTTTTTTTTTTTCTGCTCTTAAAAAACCCCAGGAAACAAAATTTTTCCATCTACTTATCTACACCAATTTTCAAAGCAATCATACTCATTACTACCAGCTACGAAGACTGACACACATACGCAGCTTTGACAGTTCACAGGTGATGCATCTAGGAAAGGTCAAAATACCTAGAACAATCAACAAGACCAGCTGTCAGAGCCCATCATGAAATGCTAAAATTCTAATACTGAATCTTTTATAGCTACGAAATGATGACACAATAAAGCAAAACAGCTATATTTTATGTACTGATTTGCTCATCAGTCTTGAAAAAGTTTTAGCACGTACCTGAATAATAATTCTATGAAAACTGAATTCAGACAGGCTCATTCTGCAACAACAGACCCCATGAGCTAAAACACCCCTCATTCTGGTTTATTATTAACTCCTGTTCTCTACAATAGATGATCTCTACTTCTTCCAGAGGCAGCTTAAAATCGGAGATTTTTAAAAAAAGGTAAGGAAGCTCTCTATTTTGCATCATAGCACCTACTGACTACAAAAATAATCAAAGCTTGTTAACATACATATAAAATGTAATTACCTGGCTGTGCATTGATCTTCACTGTGGGGAGTTTCCTTGTTATAACCACAACAAAGGTGGTGTCTAATGATAGTAATGGCAAGTAGGACTGGGAAAAATTAATATTCAAAATTATAGGATTAATGAAAAGAAACACTCAAAATCCCTGGAGTTTGATCAACTTTCTATGCAAGAAGTTGCCCGTTATTGCATTAAGTTTACAGGCCTTCTGTTTGTTAATAATTGCAACATTTGATCATTTTGTAGCTTTGTACATCCCTCTATAGGAATCTAGTATCTTCCTGTCCATGAAGTGAGGATTTTTTGGGTTGAATTAGCTTTGATGCCATTAAGAGTAAGGCCCTGGGCATTGATATTTTCTGATACAAAGAATTTCAGCCACCTCACAATGGAAACTTTTCATACATTTTTCCTCTGCACAGCCAGATAATGTAAAACAAAGAGGGATCTCTCTTTTCAAATTCTCCAATTCTTTCAAGGTATCAAGCCATTACACTACTTGATACTTAGGAAAAAAAAAATCACAATATAGATACATTAGTATTTCATTTCATGTCAAATATGTGCCAATTTTTTCTTCTTCACACATTTTGTTTCCAGACAAAAGACGGCAGAACTGTCTTATAAGTGGTAAAAACTGAATACACTTTCGGTACAGACACATATTCTGTATCTGTACCCTTGCTGAAGGCATTAGTTCAGTTAATAAAGCTCAAACTTGCAAAATCCTCCTTACCATTATGTTATGGAGAAAGGAACCTTACGTCTTCAGAAGCAGAGAAATACTGAATAAAGCACCTCAACTAAGCAGAAAATAGAGGTTTGAAGTACTTTTAGTCACCTAGTTGTGAATTAAGAGAATGTCAAGATGGCACTGTATCAATAGGAACCCTGGTTTAACTGCTTTTACTTTATCTGTTGCTGTGACTTTGACATGTGAGGAAATGGGGACTATTTGGAATTAATCCTTTTGTGTAATTCCAAACTCTTTATGTCAAACTACACATTACAGAAAGCCCTATTTATTGGTATTTTTGTCTTTAGGTGCGTCCTGCTTATTATAGCCCTACAAATGAGATCTATGTTTTATTCAGTTTGCTCATTGTAGAACCTGTACAGCCAAACACAGTAGAACTGGGACTTGCATCAACAGGTGTCTGCTGGGACACAGGCTATAGTAGGTTAGTTCCACTTTAAGTTTAGGCAGCCACAAAACTATAGTAGTAATTTTAGGAGAAAATATTTGTGGGTCTTATGAGTTGTTGCCAGAATTACAGCAATGAAAGGGATAGTAAAAGATAGTGCCTCTGCTGTCAAAGAGTAAATTTTTACTCCATTTCCCAAATCTCCTATTAGAAATAAAATAGTGATTTCTTCTATTTTGACAGCAAATACTTTAACAGTACTTTTACAGTTACAAAACCACTTGAAGTGAAGGAGTCTGCCAGCCCTTCACACCCCTGGAAACAGAGCGCTCTATCTCTCATTAAGCTTCCAAAGGCTTAAGATTTTCTTGAATGCAGCCGCAACACAGTTCCAGTCCCCTTAATCCAGCTTCTCAGTGCACAGCCCGTTTGCCTGGGAGATCTGCATGCTTCTGATGTTAAAAGTTCATAGACAAAGACCTCTCCATGAGAACATTCCATTTGCCCTTTCCTGAAATGACATGACTGTGCCATTTACACAGATGCTGCTGCTGCTGTGTTGTTGATCACGTTAAGAGCATATTTATCCTAAAAAAAAAAGTTTATGAGACTTGATAACAGTAGTGTGGTATCCTGCAACACAAACCAGGTAAAGCTCCCTTTCTGATCCAGCATGAACCATGCTCTCTGCATGGGGCTGCCTGCTGGCAGGCTCCCTAATATAGAAAGCTGGCAGCTGTTATCACACTTTTGCGATGGTTTCAGCCCTAAATGATGTAAAGAATCTCCAATAAACTCACTCCTAAGCTGGAAGAGGAAAAGGAGGAGTTTTCAACTTTCTCCTACTCTGACAGAACCTATCTCTTCTTGTTCCCTGGACTCAAGCCAGGCCAGAGTAAGGGGCGTTGAATATGATACGCTCTTTACACTCAACAGGGACTTTGCTTTTATATATGCGGGGTGATATAAAGATGCTGACATTAGGCAGACAGACACTGGCCACCAGAAGAGTTCTTTCAGTCATGAGGCTGGATCTCTGGCCTGGAGACAGCAAAGTACACTACCTACAAGCAATTTAAAAATATTATAATGGACTTTCTTTTCATTGTCACTCAGGAATCTGGGAAAAACTGAAAAAAGATGGTAACTCAGGCATGCTTTAACTAAGGTAGGCATTTGTATATACTTTTCAATATGGAATTGTACAATTCCTACAAGACCTTGCATGTTGAAGCACTTCAAGGAAAGAAACAGTTTGTTTCTGTGGAGAGAAACATCAGGCAGGCTTTTCCTACAAAACAAGCACGCTTCTGATCCATGATGTAACAAGTGCCAGACAATCAGCAGTTCCTCAGTGAGAAGAGAAAGACTTTATCATTAAAGTCCTTTTACCAATCAGCCACCAATGGCCAATTAAAAGGACATTTAAATACTTTCTCATGCAATTAAAACCACTGTTTCCAGTAAAATGGATAATAAAATTATAAAGCTGCATGTATCATGAAGTTTCAGTAAAAGCACAAGAATTTTAGAGCTTTCCATGATCTGAAGCCATTTCATTGCATTAGTTCTGATACCTAAACTGTCAATAGCCCACATACATAAAAGCCTCATTTCCTCTGTCATCCAACACAATGCAGAGAGATTTAAAAAACCCGTATTACCCTTAAATTTATAGAAACAAAACAAAAACCTCAAGCCCAGAACAATAAAGATTTTATGTCTTTTTCTAGTGTTGCAAAAACCACTTCTTTGAAAGTAAGATGTATTTCAACCACCACTATTAGTCCAACAAATATTTCTTAGCCTTGGGTGCATGCAATCAAAATGGAGATTAACCCTACTATTTTAAATGCAGATGTCTTACACTGGAACAAGGAGGAAAAAAAAATCCTAGTTTTCCACAGCAGACTGCACTAATGATAAAGTTTCCATATAAGTTAAAGGACAGCATGCAAGACAGGGCAGAATTCCTACAGCACTGAAGCTCAAGGTTATCTAAACCCAAGAGATTGTTTACACAAAACATATTTCCTCAGAAAGGCCAAAAGGTGCAACCAAGGAAAGAAGAAAGAAAAGAATGCAAAAAAAAAAATCACAGTTCTCTCTGATTAAGAGATACAAGATACTATGAAACTTTAAGAATGCTATGCTTTTTTTAATAATGTGCTAAAATATGATTAAATACGATGAACAAATTTGTAGAAGTGTACACTTAAACACATATATCAAAAATTTAAAGATAAAAATACAAGTGTGAATATCCATGTAAAAATCATACAAGAAGCATCAACGTACAATACTGGCACAAACAGAATGATCTCTGCCATTCATTTCTTGCAAATAACATATCTTTATCATTAGGAAAAATTAAATGACTTAACATTTAAAAGAAACCAGACAGTTCCATCATGCTCTACTGATCACCACGTAAGGAAACCATCCAATAAAGGAGTCCTTGTCTACATAACTCAGTTTATTCCTTCAAATCAATCAGTGCAAGCCAAGATGGCTACTGGCACAGGTAAAGACCACCCACAGATGTGCACCATAAAGCCATATCAAAACTGTACGTAGAACTCTCCTTGTGTGTATTTGCTTTAGCAGAAAATAATGAATACCCTCTTCATAAGTAACAGTTATATAGAAGGCATCATAATAGACAGGCCTTAACTCTGTTTTTGCAATGTCCTTAAACTTGGGAATAGACATTTTATCTTTGTTAATTCTCCCTTAAATTAATTGTTTCTAAAAAGAAGCACACACCAGTTACAGGAATGTGTCTTTTTTTTTTTTTGCTTAAGTCAGACAAATATTTAAAGCCTTCAGTGGGAGAGGATAACAGACTAATACATGGTATTGGCATTACAGGAGTCATTCAAAGCAGAAAGGGCAGCGTGGAAAAAAATATCAAGATACCTGTTGGGGAAGATGACAAATAGCAATAAAGGCTGGCAAACTCAGCTGGAGGTAAAGGGTACCTTACAGGTGAAAGGCTCAGACATCTCTTTTCCTCCCAATGTTAATTAATCTTCTGCGTGCTTTGCACAGATTGGTTTTTAATGTCATTACTTACCAAGAAAAAGATACACTCAGAGATTATTCCAAGCCATGAAGCTGTATCTAAATCTATTGTTCCCAAAGTTACCTGTGCTTTTTATTTACTCTTCAGACATTTCTTAAGGACAAGGCAAAATTGCAGAATTTGCATTGAGCTTTCTTCAGTACTGGTGCCAATGACAGGTACCACTGATACAGGTTCAGGGCTGGCGCGCTATGTTCCAGTTCAAACAATGCAGGCTAGTGCTGTTTTAACAACAAAAAAGCCACCAAAAAAAAATCCCAAACCAGTAGTTTAATTGAAAAATCCAAACTGTGTCATGTGGATTAAAACAAGTCTTGATTTAATATTTTAAAGAGCTAATTAGGCCTAAATGAGAGAGAAAATACAACATTATCAGATTTCGAAGAAATAATAACATGTTAGCCCATGATGTTTTAAATTCTGATCTAGAGAAGATGAGTAAGTGCTTTAAAATTCTAATTCTAAGTACTAATATATGCTGGTAATTAGGAAAGCATACAACAGAGATGAAATATAACCTAGAAGACCAAATGAGAATTTATACTCTGAAGTAATTTCATCTGTTAATGACTCCAGCTAACTGTAACAGAAGTAAACCTGCTAAAATGATAAACTAATGGAGACCATTAAAAAATTGAGGCTGAAGAATAAAAACAAAACCCCAGCACATAATCATAGAAAGAGCTAGGCAGATCCAGTAAAGCAGATCAATAGTTGCAAATGACCAAAAAATGCCAGAGTTATGTGTAACATAGAACATACTTCCTACTGCCATTTTCAGAATAATTTCCCACCGATTCTGGAAAGCATTACTAATCTTGAACTTTCTGGGGCATTCCCTTAGCTACTGAAACAGCTTCTGTTGGGAATGTGTATTGTTCAACAGATTCAAAAGATCCCACTCAGTAATGCTCCTAAAAACATTCATTCTTAAGGCCATCTAGAACTTCAGTTGTTTAAAGCACATTTTCACAAAGCAAAACCATGTATTGTGAATTACCTAAATTACAACAGACCAAGTAATGAGTATTCGTACACCACAGGGTCAGCTTGAGCAACTTGAAATCACCTTTGGTTCAGTTTGGACTGCAGATGTATCCAACATAATGGGCCAACATGATTTGATCTCACCACGGACTTTGGCTGGGTAGACTGACAGATTGACTGTGACGGACAATGACCATCCCTTGGCACTCTCCCCTCTGTTCCTATTAATTCACCTATTTCAGAAAGTTTTCCTTTGCCAAAGGCAGGAAAAATCCATTAGCTGTGTAAGGGAGAGGGTCCATCTCTCTCTGTTTTATCTTAAGAGTTGCTGCTGACCTGTTCAAGGGCACCCTATTCTGGCTGGTTTTGTTCTTGGTCTGCTTAACTGTTAAGCAAAGGAGGCCCAGGCTCCCAGTTTCCTGAGATTTGGATATACTATCTATCTCTATCCTTCTCTTCATTTATTGCTGTTATCTTTAAACAACAAAACTGGTCTTCATTCTTGCTTATTGCCCATTATGCGTTCCGGGTCAGGTTGGACGGGGCTTTGAGGAACTTGATCTAGTGAAAAATGTCCCTGCCCACGGCAGGGGGGTTGGACCAGATGATCTTTAAAGGTCCTTACAACCCAAACCATTCTATGATTCTATTATGCCGACCAGCCATCAATGTAGCTTTTGTTTGAGAGTTTAGATGATAAAACTAAAAGACTCTAAATTACTCAAAATTGTTTGTTATAAGTTAACAATATGCAAAGCTCCCCATCATCAAAATAAAGATGCCAGTTTAACCAAACACAATTTTCCTTAAACTATTTCCCTCCTCCCCTATCAGCCAGGAGAAAACACTAAATTAAAAGGGGATAAACTGTGCATGGAAGCTAGTCTGCTAGCATCAAACAGCTGGGCTGCTCCAACAGGGACAAAGGGGTCACCATGTGAAAATACACAGTGATTACGGCAATAAAGGAAACAGCTGATAGAGGTTAGATGGTGGAAACAAGAGGGCAGCCACAACAGAAAGACAAGGTTGGAATGAAGACAGAAGGAGCATGGGAGGAGAGCCTGCCAAAAGGCACGGGTCTGGGACACAGAGCTACGGCATGAGGGGGAAGGGAAGAGCCTTAGTGCCAAAGTTGTCCAACTCCTCCCGTCATGACACTGTATTTTCAGTTTCTTACAACTCAGCTGAACTCTGACTATTTGGACTAAACAGTCATTTAGAAGTGATTTCAGAAAGGGGAAATTTCAGAGAGAAATATGCAGCCATTTCTACACAGAAAAACAATACATTTTTGGCCACATTACATTCTATTGACTTCCCTACGAAAGGCTGCAACACCTCCTTTATGATTTGGAGCAGAGGCTTGAAAATCTGCCTGGCAAGTGAAACTGTTGGGACGCACCTCTACCATCCTCCTGCAAACTGCATAACTTTGGCTGAGTTCTATGCATTTCAAAAAACAAATCCTACCTATATCTGCAGATCACCACACTTCACAGCTACATTTCGAGAAGACACTTCTTGGTATTTAACACGTACCAGCCCAGGGCTGAACACTGCTTCCTCTGAGATTACGGTTTTGAATTGCAGAATACCAGGCCAAGCATAAACCTAACGAGACTGTAACCTCTGTGGTTTCAATGCTTACTCCTGCAAGGGCCGAACACCAAAGGAAGAAGCAGCAGCATAAACAATCCATAAGCAACAAAACATGGACACTGAGGGCCCCGCGACTGGAGAAAGCAGACTGGAACAAAGATCGGAAGTGTCAGTGAAGGAGGTACAGAAAAGATGGAGAGGAAATTTTGGAGTAAGTAGTAAGGTGCGGGGGACTCACTGAGCAAGAAAACTAAAAACAGAGAAAGGAAAAGGAAGTGGTAACAAGAAACACGAAACCTAATTCACAAAATGGAAGAGATGGAAGAGTGCACTGATTGTGCAAGGAAGAAGGAGCTAGAAGCACAGGATGAAGGAAAAGTGAGAACTATCTAAGGCGTGAGAGTGGTCTTCAAAAAAAGACCAGCCAGACAAATAGTAAGGTAGAAGAAATGGGACAAGCAAAAACATTGCTGAGGCCCTGGGAAAGGAAAATGGAAATGAGGACCAATGCATGGATGAAAGCCTGGAGGCCTGTGGAGCAGGGCACAGCTACATGGGAGAAGGTTCTGTAGAAGAGAACCAAGACTGATTGCCAAGTGATGTGGAAGTCCAAAGAAAAGACTCAGACTGGACAGACAACGAGCATGGACCAGGCGAGAGGACTGAGGGGTGGAAACTAGGACTAGCCAGAAGAATGAAACCAGAACAAAGAGACAAACTGGGAAGGACTTGAAAAATGACATATTAGTAGCAGTGGGCAGAAAGAAACAAACATGCAGAAAGCACAACCTTTGAATGCTTCACCACCCTGCAGAAATGGAGTTTGGAATAAAACTCAAATTCTTGGCCTTCACTGTTCATTTCTATTACTGTGCTGCGCAGAAAATGGCAGTCTTACCAGCAATTACATTTTCAGCTCACTGCAGAGGTCCATGCAATAACCTTAACGGATCCAACCCAGCTAACAAATCCCCGGTGTATCAGCATTACATTACAAAGCAAATAGGAAGGGGGAAAAAAAGAAGAGGAGGAAGAATATTACATAAGAACATAGGGAGTTCTCTCTCTCTCTCTCACACACACAGAGTTGTTAAATTCAGGCACAACTTTACATGAATGTGAATATCAAGAACTGATAAAATTTGAGATAGGAAGCACTACTTGGTTTCATATCCTTTGTATACATCTTTTAAACAGACTCAAATGCTGTGGACACATTACTGAACAATACTCATTAATTAAACTAGACTCCAAATTGTTCAGGTAGGCTTACTACATACTACTCAAGTCCTAAGTCCACAGACAGAAGTATTGTGTTGTTCATCATACTTTTCATGTCTTCTTTAGCACACAGTATTTCACTCTTTCACGTTAGAGAAACATCAGTTTATTTTCACCACACTCCCATCATCTCACACCATCTAGTAGAGATGGGACATCAAGAGATCACAGTTTAAAAAGACCCTACTAAATAGATGATGCACATGAAACCTGATACTGCAGAGTACTTTGCTTTGTAACTTTAAATGTTCTGATAGCAGTGATTTCCCCAGCAGCTCTAAGTATTCAGCATTTCCATGACTGATTCTTGTGAGAAGTCTGAGGCCCAGAGAATGAAGAGCATACACACCTGACTGTATTTATAGAAAGTATGGTTTCAAAGATTTGGCTAGCACCTCTGAAAGACTTTGGCAGAGGCAGAGATAGAAGTCAGCACACAGCCCCATTAACCACAAGACTGACCCTTCTCTTCCTTACCCTCCCCTCTTACATTGCCTCTCATTTCATTTCCACAACAAATGGAACAAAGATCTATAGACAACAATCCTCATTACTACACAAACTGTGGGAAACGCCCAGAACTGGCCTATGTAATACACTGAACAGCGAAGGGAATCTGCATTCAGTCACATAGTTAACACTATTGCAAAATGCACACCTGACATCTGGCATTCCTTAAATGTGAGTGATTTTGGAACTGCAACAGCCTCCTCTGAAATAAAGACTGGTGCATACAATATTACCCGAAATAATTCTAGCATTATGGAGCTATAGGTCTACTTTTGTTTCCAGTTGATTTCAATTTATTGTATGTCCTTGAGATCTGTAGATTTTCTCTGAAAAATGAAATAAACCATTGCCAGTTGGTTATGACTAGTTAAATCAGGTTCCTTTTTTTCTTCTTTATATAAGCCACAGACAGTGATGCAATTATTTTTAATAATTTAAAATAATTTCCCTCCTCCTGCATTCAGAACAACCTTGTTCTTTTTTTAACCCTTTCAATAACAGTACCTTTAGCCTGATCTTGGAAGGAAGAAAGCAGTTAACAAAATGCACTGTTTATTTGTGAGTCCCTCTAAATCCCCACCGTACACTCAACTTGTATTAACCAAACATATTAAGATCCCTTTAAGTTTTATGAAAATGAGAAGCTGCACAGAGAACAAAATGAGTGCCCCCATTCAGCTCTCGGGACAGACAAGGACAATTTGGTTGTCACCCAGCAGCTGGGCTGGCCAACCTGTATGTGAGTGACCGCACAGCAGACCCAGGCCCGCTTTCTGGCAGGACAAACGGGAATGTGAAGGCAGCTGTGGACAAGCAGAGGATTTAAGAAAAGAGGGTGACACAGTGAGAGGCAAATGGAGGACACAACCAGGTGAAACTAGGGGCAGGAAGAAGTATTGCAGTGAGAGTTTCCTAGCAGACACGCAAGTTTGCTGTAGTTACTGATGTGGACAAGTAACGGGGACCTGAGAGACAGCCCTGCAGACCAGCAAGTTCCACTAATGCCAGAGTGCTCACAGCCCATCACGCCACCCAAGACATTATGCCGCTACCAGAGCATCCAGTACCGCAGGGATTTTGGGTTTCTTCAAGCATCTGAAGACACTCTCCTCTCCTATCAATGTGTCCTAGGTGCCACCATCTGAGGCAGTTGAGCGGGACTGCCCTTTCTTTGACAAGGAAGAGAAGAGGCGAATGGCAGTCACCAGAGGCAAAACCTGCTCAGCTACATTGCGGGGGAGCAAAGTCCAGCCAGCATAATCAGCTTGTTTCTGCAAACTGATTCCCCTTAGTCAAATAACATCATGACTGCAAAGCAGCCAGTGGGGAATAGACACAGGCAGATCATCTGTCACCTTGCCTTCCTTCCACTCGTTTTCCTTAAGCATCAACCGTAGCAGTATCTGAGTATCATTCACTGAATATTTTACACCCATCAGAGACTCATCACTACAGCTTTCGTGATGTTCTTTGTTGTAGAGGTGTCGCAACATGGCACAATGCAGTGTCAAGTGAAGATGTGCGTGCCAGCTCCAAACGAGTTAGTTCAACGAGGAGCACTACAGTTGCATTAATGCAGCACTGCCCAAACTAGGTTAGCCAGCATAGGTTCCTTTGTACTGTACTAAACCGTGCTGTGTAAACGTATCCTAAATGGTGAACATTACAGAGTACAATGCCTCTTTGGTGACTACTGTATACAAATAATAAATAGGAATGCTATCCATTGATGAGCCTGATCCTTTGCACATCTAATCTTCATTTTCATCCTTCCACAACCCAGGTTCCCTGGTTTTATTAGAACATCCTGCTTGCATTCAAATCTTCCCTACAACAAGCTTAATAGCCAGACGTACAGCTGTCCCACTAGTCTCGTATAGCAAGATCTATTCCACAGATCTCTGACTTCTACCAATAGCTAACATTGATACCGAATGAACTCTCATGAACAAAGCTATGTTTTCTTAATAATAACAGTTGTATAAACATAAGGTCTTCTCAGTTAAAGGGAAACCAACATCAAAAAGCAGTAAAACATGGAACCCTAAACCCTCCTTTCTTTGAAGAAACACGTTTGAAGCGAGGTGTTTCTAGTTATGGGTGAATGAAATGAGAATTCAGCTGCAACAAACGGACATCCAGTCTGTATGAAAGACTAATTAGATCCATCTGAGAAGCTGTGTCTAAAACTGCTTCACATATTTCAAAGGAAAGCTCTTCTAGTCTATCTTTTGAGAAGACTACATCAAAACATTTAGTCACAGCTGACGCACATCTATCCACTACAGCAGCATTATTTTTCATAAGCCATAAAAGCTACATTAAAGTAATGTTAATAGTCTGGTTTACTTAAAAATTAAATTAAAGGAGGGAAAAAAGCAACAAAGAAATTTAGCTAAGAAAGCAACTCAAAGCAGCAACGACCTTATAGTTCCCCCCTATGCCAAAGCATCAAGAGATCCCAAAGTAGAGTGTCATACTGAATATTAAATGTGCTGAGATTTGCTCAGAGAACAAAATTAAAGATGAAACACTATCCAGGAGCTGCAGAGTTAACTATGGCTTTTGTGGTAATAAGCCAGGCTCTTAACATTACATTAGCATGCTTTTAAGTGTAACTATTGCTACTGCTGAACCAGCAGGAGGAGCTCACAACATTTTTTAATCTACTCCTTCTACAAAATTTGGGGTGGGGGTTGGGAAGTTGAATGGGTTTTTGAGGGCAGGGAGGAGTTGGTTGGGCTTTTTCTTTCCAGTTTTGTTGGATGCAAAATCAATGGTAAAGAAAAGCATGCAAGCGATGCTCCTGTAAGCATTGTTTTTAGAAACTAGAAAACAATGATATGAACATTGTGGTGCAGGATCTGAAGTGTGCATGGCACACACACGAATTGAAGACAATGCCCATGCCCCAAGGAGTTTTCAGTCTTACACCAAAAGACCACAGAAGGACTAGAAGGGTGGCAGGACACATTAAATGCTGTTACACCAGAAACAAGACTTTCTGAAGAAAAAAAAATGGTATGTTATCTGTATCATTACAGATATTTAATTTATATTTCAGTTCATTATTCACTGGAATTCCTGGAATCATTGGATCATGATCCATGGCAGAACATAGTGTCCATTTTCATACCACAGGTATTCATCCTATGAAGCCACCTGTGTGGGTAAAATTCTTCATTAGGTAATTTAGAATTAATCATTGTAAAAACCTAGCTCCTTCTCTACCATCTAAGAACTATGCTTTAAAACAATGAAGAGAAGTCCAATTCTAACACAAGGAAAATAAATATTCAAACTGACCATGCTTGCTTTTAAAATATTTTACATTTTATCATTTCAGACCTTTCATTTCATTTTCTTTTTAAACATTTCTTGTAGGCTACATACCAGTGCCAGACCATGTGTTACTATGAGCTTTGCAGCAGAACTACAAATCTCCAAAAGCTACTAAAACCAAGCTATTACACTGCCCTGACATAGAAGGGAGAGCATATTTAAAATTACACAATTAATTCATTACTTTTCATGTCATTTTTGGTTCTCAACCTTGTAGATATTTTCTCTATATGCCTATGGGGTACTGTGTGAATAAGCTAATCTGAGACATACAAACCCACACCAACAATCTCTCTTTACAAAGCAAACATACACCTATTGTACCAATCCCTTACACATACTTACTGCTAAACTGGTGTGGTATTTAAAAAAACATGCAATCCAGATACACTCTGTTTCTTTTTTTGCTTAGTACACAAGCAGGTATAATACAGGTACATACAAATATTATATGAATATACGTAATATTTACCTAAGCATTTTTACCTCTATCTCATCTAACATGTCCCAGCATCTAAATTCCGAGAGACTCAATGCAGCAAAGTGGAAACGGATACCAGAAACAGAGTTCACAACAAGATACTGAGGCCAAGGCCACTTTCATTTAAAAAACACAACGTCAGCAGCCACAGAAACATCGCAATTAAAGCACTTGCCCACAGAGTCAGAACATGAGGATCAATGCTCTCCTCAGATTGAAGGGTTCAAGCGTACAGTGCTTGCCTCCCAGGAGAACCTGTCTCCACCCCATCAGGAACAGGATGGGGCAGCCTCTGCCCTTCCAGTAAATCTGCCACTGTACAGAAAGGAATACAGGGTCCATAAAGCCACAGAGTCTGTCAACAAGTAGGAGCCCTACTACAACCCAGTGATAATGGTAGTGCGTTGCAAGGGTAGAAATCATGGGTTCTGCTATCACCCCAGGGCTAGCTCATGCATACTGCATTAAAATGCCATTATACAAAACACATAAGTCTTAGAAATAGAAATACTCTGGATTTGAACCTGAATTAAAAGAGTAAAAGTAGGTACACAATCTATAGAATCTGGTAATGAAGGGTTTTGTTTACACACTACATGTGTACTGCAATGGAGAATTTGTGTGCTACTCTGCAGGTAAAATATAAACCATTTGGAAAAAGGCAGTAAAAGTTTTCCGCTTACAGCTGTAAGGATTATCTAACTGATCTGCCTCCTCTGCTTGTGCCTTTACATGTGCACTTTCCCTTCGTCCAAACTAATACGGGACATTGGAGTAACGGTGTTATATGTATGGAATGAAATACACGATAACATATGTAACATTCCAATATATAGCAATACATATTTAGAACTAGACTAACCAGAAAAAGCTTTATTTACTGCTCCTGGGGATATATGTTAATTTGTATCTCTACTGGCTGCCCCTCTCATTGTTTTAATTCCTACAGGTATTTGCTTTTCATCCGTACTAAAACAGCCCTCATATTTCTTTTATATGACCAATTAGTTATATATTATTATGTGCCTGAAGCATACCAGAAGTGTAAAATACTAGTAATAATAAGAGAATCAATAAAATACCAGAATTAACAAGATTATTAATTTTATATTGATAGGGTTGGGCAATATTATTCTTTTACATGGACCACTGAAAAGACAGAACTTAATATGCACTGAATTACGATCCCGCTCCATGTACATTTGTGTTTAAGGAATTAAATGTGGACTAAGTTCACTAACAGCAAATTTCTCTACTGTTGCTCAGATTTTATATTAATACTATTCCTTTTCACACTTGATGCTTTGCATACTTAAGCTGCATCTAGTTTGATTTTTGGGTGATATTTCTACTTAAGCATTTTTTCCTCTGCCTGAGGAGAATTTACAAAACAAAGAAAATATTTCCCAAAGTAATTTTAAAATCAACTTACCCCTCAGTCATAAAATTTACAGCAAATGAATACAGCAGAGTTGTCCTAATTAAACGTTTATTACATTTTAATTTGAAGTCAAAGCTTAATCATAACTAGATATAAATGAACTCACTAAATTAAGGCATACAGATAACGACTTATATACTCTATGCTGATGATACAGGATATACTCAAATAATGACGACAGTAATGCCTTAGATTTGTATTTTTATGCTCTCATTTATGTACTCCACAATGGGTTTTCTCTTGTAAAAATATTAAGAGGTACACGGGCCAACTTTACACCTACACAGATAGCTAATAAATTCTTTACTTCTCATGAACACGATAGGGGAAAAACCCATTGCTTTTTCCTAAAAATTATTAAAAGCATTCACTAATCAATTTCTCACTGGGCTGAACAAGCTTCACAAATTTTTCATAAAGATTTCATGTCTGTACTATATTTACCCGTTCTTAAATTTGAATTTAGGAACTGATCCAATATTTTGTGATAGTGGTAGCCCATTCTAGTAGCAATCTGAAAAAAGTAATTAAGCTTTCTCTACTCCTCTTATTCAGTGTTTGACCTACACAGGTCCCTCTGGAAATATATCAAATTTCCATTTGCTCAAAGTAACTTCTGAACTATTTCACCTTACGCTTTTTTTAAAAAAATAAACAACTTTCATTCACCACAACTTCAATGATAAGAAGCTACTTTATAAGTGAAAACATCTGGAAATTCTTTGTCAACTGAACAGATGAGAAGATGAGGCTAAGTGGTCTGGGAAGGTATGCATCTGCTACAGAGATGAAGAACCCTAACAGAAAGGGCTGGTTTCAAACATGAAAAAGGAGAATAACAACAATTACTTGAAGAGAAATCACACAAGTCAGCAATAAAGAACTCTCAAGACAGAGGATTCCTTTACTATAGTAAAGAATCAGAAAATAGATTATGCCAAAAAGGCTTTCAAGAATGTAGTTTATTGCACAAAATACAGCTACAAATTCCTTGTTCAAATAAAATTAGGTCCTCAACCTACGCATAGAGCAACAAACTTCAAACAAAAAGAAACATGACTATATCTCCTAAAGTGTAATTACTTACTGCTGGTATTCATCATTTGAGTCTTTGGATTCACCCATTGCTTTTGTGAAAGCAGAGGTGTAGACAAAAATCAAGATGATCCACTCCTTTTCTACCACCTCCTCCATCACAAAGATACTAATACAAACCATTCTTTAGTTGTCTAATTTGAGTGACATTCACAACAGCAAAATAAAATTGAAGAATATTGAAGGAAGTAAGGGGGCTGGGTTATACCAGTGAAAAGATTGCACTACAGTCACATAATTACTTATCTTTCATCATTCTTTTGTTGAATGAAAATTATACAGTGGTGGATCCAATAAATTGAACTTTATTATCGGATACCCAGTCCAATGTATTTATGTTCTCCCTTGCATTGGCCAGTCCGGCCCAAACCACGACAGCCACTTATATTCTTTGCTATTATTTTTATCACACATTTTAAGTGTATTACCTACATGAAAATCCATCCACATTGGAGAAGGTCGATTCACGGCTGTCCGTGACACTGAAGCCCTACACACACCAGTGGCCAGGGGGCTGCTCACAGCACAGCTCCCATCCAGCACACCATTAGCAAAGGGACTCCGTACTGGCTGTGAGCAGCCAGGAATGAAAGTCCACAAATAGGCAAAGTCACCATCACATGGATCCACAGCGTCCTTGGTGGCTGACATCTGGCTTTGAAGGGGCAATGCGGTACAGTGCAAGGAAACCACACAGCTACCAGGTTTACTCAATATACGTAGGTTCCCATTTGCTTTTGTCCCTCCTGTTCTTTGGTACTCTGCAGAACGCTCAAGCTTTGTAAAGGAAGAACAGACTCCAACCTTCACCAGCAAAACAGGATCAAGTCTTTCTATCAATGAAATCATAAAATACACACATTTCATAGCCAGACTGACAACTGAAATGAGCATGATGAAAAAGATTCATGTGTGAAACTGAACTAAACAAAAGATTCCAGAGTTTGGTGGAGGGATGCTTCTGGACTGCCTGTTGCTGGTTTACATTAGTCTGATGTAAAGGAGGGTATTCTTCCTTCAAATTCTATTGTAGCAGTAATCTTGATTGTAAGATCTTTAACTCCATTGATGAGAGGAAAAATTTTAAGCATAAGAAGAATACTAATCACAGCTCAAAATCTGACCTCCTGTCCTCCAAAGAACTAAGTGGATATATATGACAAGCAGCTAACTAAAGATTCTTCTAGCAATTATTATATAAGAAAAATAACAAAGAAAAAGAATAACAGACATATACATGAATTTAGTTGGCAAGTTCTTGGTACGCAAGTAAGCAGATCTCACCAAAGTTCATAAATTTTAATTCTCAAGTCAGGTTGTTAGAATCTTTTAATTACTAAAGTGTTTGTTGTTATGTTGATAGGGTATCACCAGAAACAACTGTCTGATACTGAAAATTCTAGTACATTAATTTTATACAAACTTAAGTATTACCATATATGTTGCTGGCTTCACAATAACAACAGAGCAACTTCTATTTTAAAAGAAAAAATATCAAGTTATAATTCACAAAAGTTTTTAACCTCTACTGGAAACAAGAAAACTAATATTTTTTGTTTGCACTGCTTCAGGCAAACAGTATTACTCATACCGGACCACTGATCTTTTAAGTCCTTCACACTTTGGGGAAGCAAGGCCTCTAAAGTGGCCCAAGGCCAGCTTGCATCAAGGACCTCTGTTACAAATAAAATGGTTAAAACCAGATGGTTACAAAACTCAAAATCCTGAAAAATAAAGAGTGAGCAAAGAGCAGTTAACACTGCACAATTCATTAAGATTCTCATGATAAAGGAAGAAAACCACAGATGACCCATAGACCGAGATGCTGACGAATGATCTGCTCACAAACAGCGGGAAGCATGGAGAAGCCTGCTGCTCACACTCCCTGCACAGAGAGCAAAGCACTGCACACTGTGAGGTGCTGAGGTTTCGGCTGGCGAGAGTAGAAGAGTTAAGGAAAAAAGAAAGGAGTCACTGTTGGAGGAGTCCCAGTGGTAAACAAAGTAAATCAAGATGAGAACGCTGCTGCTGCAATGCACTGTTTGCCGCGGGAGCAAACTTCTGAAGGGGAATGTGAAGGTGGCCCTCCCACTGGGCTATCTAACTGCACCACAGATTCAGCTATCTTTGTCACAAGCCACAAGGGGACACAACCCACAAAGTCAGGAGCCCATGTCACACCAATTTAATAGCAAAAAAGTAAATGCAGGAGTTCAAAAAGTGAGGCTTGTGTTTCTGACAGCAAAGTTTTAATAAAGAAGGCTTTGAATTTCCCCATTTTTTCTGATGGTATGTTATACCTCCTGATCAGAAACAAGATTCCTCATTCCTAGTCTTTGACTTTTCTTCTTTGAAGTTTTAAGACAATTGTTTTTCCATTGTAAAGCTTTGAATAATAATTCAGATTTTAGATTGCGCTGTATAGAGTATATTCTCTTGTCTGCAGCACAATCACACAAGAACCCCAGCAAAAAGAAAATTATTAATAAAGAATAACATGCCCTCTGCTATTTTTCCAGTAACAATGAAAAATAAGTGTAACTCTGAACAATCTAAACAACCCTGGTATTCAAAAACAGTTATCTGGGTTTTTTTACAAACCCAAGCTCGGGAGTTAATTTTAATACGCTACACATTAAGGTTTAAATGAAACAGACCTCTGGTCACAGTGAAATCCACCTACTATGATTTATTTCACCAGCTAAGGAATTTTCCAAATACAAGTAAATAAGGAATTATCTCTCCGGAAGTATACAGGCTTGGTTAGGGTAGAATCAGAATGCAAAAATTTGTCGTCAATCCCTCTGGCCCAACCTTTAGGGTACGCAGCCTGTCCTACCTGGCACCCCTACTTCCTCCCTGTTGCTTATGTATCCCTTCAGCGTGATGCTGTGGGGTGCTCAGCTCCCCAGGGCTGCTCCTCTCTCCTCACCTAGCAGTGAGAGGTAACAGCAGTAGCACGCTGCAGGGATGCAAGGAACCTCCGCGGGTCTGTTGCTCCCCTCCCCACCCTGATGGGATTCTTGCTGCTATCCCTCAACGCCTTCCCTGCTAAGGAAAAGTGGCAAAGGAGGCTCAAACAACTTTTTGAGAGATAAAGGAATTTACGAAAACAAACAACAAAAATAAGGTCATGCTTCACTACTTATTCTTGCCTAGTTCATTAATGCTTGACCAACCACTTGATTATTCTGGAGGTGTTTGGATAACAAACTGAAGGACTAGAAATCAGACTCCACATATGCCTTATTAAACTGGGCTTACAACAGCTGTAATGCTCGTACTGCTGCAAGACACCAGAACTGTTTAACAGCCCCATTTAAAGCGAGAGAGGGGTTTGGACCGTGGTATAGGTAGAAATGATTTTGTGTATGTTGAAATGATACATCAGCAGCAATAGCATTACATGTTCAGCATCCTTTCTCAGAGTCCATACCTCCTGGAGATACACACTGCAGTTTACAATGCAGCTGCTCAGCTGCAAGTGGAATCCAGGACTGACCCATATACAAGCTTGTATGTTCAGTTGCCTTCACAATCAATAGACACAAAAGTATAAAAGGATGCTTAGGCCTCCTCTGTCTGTAAACTTTCCTCTGGCTAACTGAAAGATATATCTTTATTGAATATAATAAGCAAGTATAAGTGACAGCCTAGATAACTAAATGCATGCACACAGACGCATGCCTGTGTAATTAGCTGTGCTGAACCAAACTACCAGTTTAGGGAGGTCTGGCTACGGGAATTAGATTTCTGAGCTGACAGCAGAAAGGGCCTATGCAACACCCACAGCGACCAGCAGCCACCCTGTGTCTCCCTCACAGCAGCAGGCAGGTCCAGGCTGACCGCTGTCAACAAAAAGGTGGGAAGACTGAGGGCAACCACTGCTCCTGGGAAGGGCTATCTCCGTCACACAAATCAGTGTCAGTCCAACTCTAAATTGGGCTGAAATCTGGCAGAGGTGTTTTGTTGTTTGAGCAATGGGTTTCATCCAAGTTCACAGGATGCCTGTTAGGGCCGTTATATAAATTTAATTCAGTAAAAAGCTGCATGCAGACATGGCCTTTGCTCCTGAAGCGCCATTCCACAAGTGGGGTGAGTGTCCCAGCCACTGTGCCAATGCCATACATTAGGTACTGAGTAAACAGTTGTTCAAGACCTCCTGGAATTCTTTCTAATAGAGACACTACAACGAAAACGAACACATCCTTTCACACTTGAAGTAGTACACTTAAAAGAGAAAACTTTTAAAGATGCTGAGCACAATGGCTGATCTCCTCCATATCCTTTTTACAGTGCACCTATGATGCATGTGGAACAGAAAGTATCTCTACTCTCTATTCATACTCCCACAATCATCATGAGTACATGGGAAATACAGTGTGACGAAGGTAAAGGTAATACTAAAAACGATATTGGTTAGGCATCTTCTTGCCCCAGTTAGGCCAACAAAAAGATTGAAAAAGAAATTCTAGGTTTTCATTACCTCAATTCACATAAGTGAAAATAACCACCTAAAAACATGACCAGTTTCAACTGAAAATAACATCTTTTACATTGAAATTTCAGTAGAGCAAAGCAGAAGTGAATCATCAAGACAATAACGTTTTCATTATATGAAATATTAATTTAAATGTCCTTTTTCAAAGGAATCTCATGATTCTGAATGCAACATAGGTGCGAACATCATGACTATAAAAAAAAGTAATGGGGCAGATGTTGCAGAAGTGTCTTTAATGAAGACATGCAAGAAGTCACCCTGTACTTAGCACTGGTGAGGCCCCACCTCAAATACTGTGTTCAGTTTTGGGCCCCTCAGTACAAGAAAGACATTGAAGTGCTGGAGCACGTCCAAAGAAGAGCAATGAAGTTGGTGAAGGTCTCAAGCAGAAGTCTTATGAGAAGCGGCTGAGGGAACTGGGGTTGTTTAGGCTGGAGAAAAGGAGGCTGAGGGGAGACCTTATCGCTCTCTACAACTACCTGAAAGGAGGTTGTAGCGAGGTGGGGGTCAGTCTCTTCTCCCAAGTAACAGGTGATAGGACAAGAGGAAATGACCTCAAGTTGTGCCAGGGGAGGTTTAGATTGGATCTGAGGAAAAAGTTCTTCACCAAAAGGATTATCAAGCATTGGAACAGGCTGCCTGAGTCACCATTCCTGGAGGTATTTAAAAGATGTGTAGACACAGTGTTTAGGGACATGGTTTAGTGGTGGACTTGGCAGTGTTAGGTTTACAGTTGGTTTTGATGATCTTGAGGGTCTTTTCCAACCTAAATGGTTCTGTGATTCTATAAGAATAAACAGCCATCGGAAGTAAACTAGAGAACTTCTAGGATTCCTCATAGTCCCACTTTTCAATGATTCTAAGAATAACTGTCTTCTGTAGACTCTTTTGAAAACTTTTGCCTAAAAGTCAGCAGATACTATGCAAGTCAGCTGTCTATTTTCAAAATAAATTCTCGGTTTGGTTGTGGAATTACCATTAACAGACTTAAAAAGTAGTTCTCTCTATAAATCTACCTTGTCAATACACCAATTCAACCAGCTTGTGTCTTGGCTTTATTCTGCTGAACAGCCGAACTACTGAACACAGCATTACCATTCTTATACTGTCATGGTCTGCCTTTCATGCTGACAACTTTGTGTACATGCTTTTGTAATTATCTTAGAATATCTATAAAAAACAGTTTGTACACATTGCATCTGAAGTAACCTAGAAACATCTTGAAACTATGACCACATAATTTTACTACTGAGGTGCTGAATAATTCCATTCCAGTATTACTACGCATTCAACTTCCTTAGTCCTTTGATTTGTTTTTTTAATCACCAACAAGCTAATGTGATTTTTGTTGACATTGCACTTATTTTCTTCCTTTCATATATCTACAATGGACCACAGGACCTTACTTCTAAACAAAACACTAAACAGCGTTATGAATTAGAAAACTAATTTAATAATCAAGTAGATACAAAAATGTTCCACAGGCATGAGCAGACAAAAGTCTTTGTACACTAGCATTATTCAATTAACATAGAGTGTCTTGTTTTGCAATTCACAGCAATGCCTACAAAAGACAAAACAAAAATCTATGTTTGGTCACTGAACAGATAGAGAATGGTAGTAGGTGTCAAGGATAATATACATTGACTCAATACGTTGAATTTCTTAGAAAATGAGCAGAACTTACAAAAAATGATGTGCCATCCTTTGAAACTGCAACTGGGTAAATTCCATCTCCTAGACGCACAGAGAGCTCCCAGCTACTTCTCTTTGATTTAGCAATAGGAATTCTAAAAAAGAAACAGACAGAAGAAGAATTTTTAACAGAGATTTCATGCTTCTCCCATTTTAACCAGAAGCGCTTGCCTCATAGGATGGTCATGAAGGATATAAAATATCATTAATCTATGGACACAGTTGGAGAGCATACTTGAAAAAAAAGAAAACTAAATATATTTTACTGTCAAATAGCATATAAGGAGAAAATACACTCTGTTTTCTTTCTAGATTTGCCTTGACACGCTGGGTACACTGATAAAGTTATAGGAGGCTCTTGAATACAGCCAGTGCTTGCTGCAGAATTAGCTCAAACAGGATGAAAAGCAGATGAGAAAGTGGGTTGGCAGGAGAATAGCAACAGTGATAGCTGAAGCATTCTTTTTAAGGGGAAAATATAATCACTATTTCTGTCATCTCATTCTCAGTAAACCTTAATTAAAGGTCAATTACAGACAAAAGATTCATCCAAACAAGTAATACAAGTAATTCTATAATTAATATACATTCTGGAGTATCTCATCCGCAGAGTCCTTCAAGCAGACTGAAAAAATAATGATATATCATCACAGCCTACATGCAGGATTATACCTATTCCTGCAGCATTCTGTGGCTGCACCAGTTATTAGGCAGTATGAGCAACCTGAATCTTTTCAACTTCAGCTTAAAGAAGCACACCTGACAGCAAAGGAATGAGACCCGAGACCCCATTCTTGGAAGTCCAAAGTGAAACAAGTAATTTTCAGCTATTTTATTTAAATGTTTGTTTTATTTCAGTTTCCTCATCCTAACTTCTCAAGTCTCTTCCACTTTGTTGTAACAACAGGTGTCCAAAGGTACACTATAACTTTTCTGATGAGCAATTACCATACATTAGCATGGGCAAGCACCATATAGCCTAAAGAGAAGGTGTGAGGTGGCGTTTAAACTCCATTAAAACAAAGACACATTATTTTGGTATAGCTTTTCTTCCACACGTTTAGATTCTCTGTAAGAAATCTATAGAGATAATAAGTTCATAACCTTTAGGTCTCTTCTTCAGGATAAATTTCTGCTATAATGTTCATCTATTGTATGTTATAGAGCTTACTATACCATTTTACTGCAGCCTTCAGAGTCGTAAAACTTGGAAACATGTCTTTCTGTGTTGTGCCACATTCATCCTCCTGAGGATGTGGATGCCCAGTGACCCACATCTCCCCAAAGGGAGTGCTGAGGTTTCCTGTGGAATCAACTGGGAAGAAGCACCTATGAGGCCTCCAGAGGCCAGAGGAGGAGAAATTGTCTGCCTAAGCCAAGGATGACACACTGATTTCAGCAATTACTTTAAGAAGGTTGTTTTTTTAGACAGCTGTAATCCAAGCAAGTACAAGTTCAGGTATCTAATCAGGCAAGGAGTTTCCAAAAATTGTGCCTTGCAATGTGCCTGAAAAAGGGAAAATGGAAACACTAAATATATTAGCTAGACAAATAGATGCATATTTATCATTAGTTATTTCTGGATCCAGGCCAAATAAGGCCTGCACCAGATTTTGCCTAACATCTTAGCTCACCTCTAACTATCACTACCCACAAAGTTCATGAAAACAGATATTGAAAATAACCTGTTCCTGTGCTAATGATGCCAAGTGTCACCTTTTGCATTTAATATACAGCCACAATTGTCAAAACAACAAATCTGAGGAAGTCTCTAAGGCTGTCATTGGGTGCAATGACATTTCTCAGCACCTCTTCTTCAAATTCCTGTATGTCACCACAACGTTTAGACTGGCCGATAGGAAACGTGACAGACACAGGAGTTCCTGAAGAGGAACAGGAATTTCCTGCACAGGTAGCAGGCAGCAAGCTGAGAGATGTTTTCATTGCACTTCCTGGTACCAGAGCACCAGTAAGGAGGAACTGAGCAGGGTTTTGGCAGAGTCCGTGGTACCCCACTGCAACAACCATCAGGATTTAGTGGTTTCTAGCAACTTCCTATTTCTTGTATAAGAGGTAAGACCTTATCTCAAACACAGCTTAGTAGATCTGCTTCACTGGTGGCATGAGATTCCTCATAACCTTGCTGGCACGGCTCTGCTTCATATTGCATTTGACTGGAAGTGACCTCATGAATCTGGCTGCTGGCCATCAAAGGAAAGACAGTCTTGTTCTCCAGCAGGGATTATTTTTGTTCGGTCCTGTCTTGCTGAGCTTTGTGTCAAGTGTATCTCCAAACAGGATGCATGCCTCTTGAAAGGCATGACTACGATCACTGCTTTGCCTGGGTTTCAAACAGCCACACAGGCATATAATTCCTCTCTCTGCAACACTGGTGGTCAGGAGGGCAAGGTCCAGAGCTGCATCTAATACCAAGTACGCAGTAAGCTGTACTTCCCTCCTGGAACTGCAAGATCCATTTGCACAGGGACATTTTTCAGCTCTGCTAATCAAATGCCTGTGGCTTTGTAACCGTAACCTACAGTTACACTGGCTAAGACAGATACTTACATTAGCTCATGAGAATCCTACTTTTTCTTCATTAAATCTAATTCGTTTCAAATCAATTATCTTGTAGATGACTCCATTTTGACGGGATTCGGTGGGGAGCGAGGGGGGCACCATAGCAGGAAGGATTGCAAAGTCCAATAGTAAGGATCAAAGTCCAAGTTTCTTGGATATGGAAAGGAAGTTGCTCAAGTCTGTGAACTACTTTAGAAATGCAGAAGTTTCTATCAGGCTAAGAAAGGGCTTTTTGGTGGTTTTTTTTTGTTGTTTTGTTTTGTTTGGGGGGGTGGGTTGTGGTTTTTTGTTGTTTGGGTTTTTGGTTTTTTTAAGGTCTGAGAAGTCCCAGTGCATGGGAAATAATCTCTTTGTTCTTGGCCAAGGTTGCTTCCTTAGCTGAGAACTCTTCTAAGTCCTCCAAAGGGAAAACATCTGGACTTCTGAATATATTTTCCACTAGTTCATGGAAAACTCCCTAAACTTCTGGCTATTTTCAAAAACAAGTAACTTAAAATTCTACATACTGGACTGAAATCTGACCTATTTACAGAAAAAAAAATACTGAAAGAAAAAATAATGTCATTTTCACCATCATAAAAGACACAAAAAAACCCCTTAAGTTGCTCGCCCTCCAACCCCAGATTCAGAATCCACACAATACGTCTTTCATAGGGTTCAACATGCCCTCCCTTTCTTCTCCCAGTTTTGGCAAATGACATTCTTTAGATAAAGACCACCAGCTGCAGGAAGAAATGCAAGTTTGGCAGCAAGGTGAGTGCCAGGTGAATGGGACGCGGGGCCACAGAGCGTTGTGCACTGTTATCCCTTGCCAGAAGTATTACACACAAAGAGGAGGGAGCAAAGGCAGCACCGTGGCTGCAGCGACAGGAGGCGGGTAGGAAACGGGTGTTACAAACTCCTTCCACACAGCAATGGGGAGTTCTGAACCTCCCTACTCCATATTGCCTTCAAAAGGGAAGTATCACGAGCAATCAGGGCACAGACAAAGAGTACGGTGATGGTCTGGCTCTATGTCATAAAGGCATTACTCTAAAGCATTGAAGTTATAAAAACATGTAAACAGTGCAAGAAGAAAAACAGCAGTGTTTGCCTGCTTATTTATTTATTTTCAACTTCTGTTGCTGTTTGTTCAACTACAGATGATGTCATGGTCCCATAATTTATTTCATACACTGCACACTGTATTATTGTCCTTTTTACCCCCAACTGCCATGAGAGAGAGGGAGATATTTTATAATAATGCAGCAATTATAGCTCCCGCTTTCTTTGCAAGTTGTCAGTGAGGAAAGCAGACAACTGCTAAAAATTTTAGATCGACACACTTACTGCGCACACGGAAAACAGACGCTAGTTAAACCATTATCTAGTCTAGTCAAAAACAAATAACGAAAGAAAACAGACATTCACAAAAGCAAGTCAAGTAATAACCCTGTCCTGGCCCGTCCATTTTGATTGTAATCAACCAATCAGATAGAAGGAACTCAATAAAAGTACAATTTTCTGCAGTTTGTGGCAAATAAACTCCCCTCTCCCGATTACTGTTGATGATGTAATGAGCTATGATAAATGTCACCAGCTCCTAAAGGGTCAGGAAATTGAGTATAGATTTTTATTTTTTTTTACCTCCAATTCAAAATGTGAATTCTAATGTTGGGGGGGGGGAAACTTACAAATTCTCTTTACTTCTGATATTTCTGCTGCATAATACTTTACGTAAACACAGAGAAATCCCAAACTCTCCTAACAAATTCTCCCATTATGAAAGGTTATAAGCATTTGAAAACCACATTATATGACACTCCGTAAAGCTGTTTTTCAATTGTGCAATTACCTATTCAGCAGTTAAATAAAAGTGAAATATTGACTTAAAACAATGTTAATGGTCAAAGAATCATTAAGAAATCCTTCATCATAACTTTCACAGCAGGTGGCCTGTAAAATGATCAAGAATAATGTGCTGGATTCTGTAGCCACCAAGGTCAGTTTCTGCATACAAATCTTTGCAGGGGGAGAAAAAAAGACCTTCAGAAAGTGGGCCATTCATCTGAACCAAGTTCAGAGAATTTCCAGCACTGTGAAAAGATATGTTATGCAAGCACATAGATGTATTCAGTGGGGGTAGACTGAACCAGCTACATGGAGACTACAAAGGAGCCCTCCCATGGCTCATGAATAAGTCGAGGAAATGATCAGAAAAAAATGGAGAGATGTTTAGACAGATGGCCCACTTAAAATGCCTGGGACAGGGCATAAGCAATTTTAATGAAACTTTAGATCTACCATATAAATTGTTTCTTATTTTCTCCGCCCTCCCCCCAAAAAAACTCAAGAAACGCAAATAGAAATTTAACAACTCAAACAAGAGCCTATCTTACAATGCAAAAAAAGGGAAAAGGGAAGTAAACCTCACGCTTTTGAGCATTATTGGTTTAATAAGTTCATACACAAAGAAATATCCTTCACAGAACCTTCAACTATCAGATGAATATAAAAGCAGGGAATGGATAGATTAAAAGAATTCTAAACAGAAGTGTACTGCCAAACAAAACAAAAATCTAAGCTTTACTATCTGAGTACTTTCAACACTTTCCAACATAAAAGTTCATCGTTGCACAGAAAAGATAAAAGCAGCACTTTCACAGGATTATTTTAAGAACTAAAAATTATGTGAAAGGAACCTAAGAATCTGGGAATATTTTATTCAGCAATTTGAAGTATTTTCTACATCTATTCACACACATTTCCTACATATATTCAGATTGATCCATCTATACTTATCACATGCACTTTTACATAAAAATGGGGTTTCCTTCTTTCTGCCTTATGTGTGCATATGTATACATATATCCCTTTCACCAAGAGTATGAAAATATACCATCATTAGAGTAAATTATAGTTCTGCATATGTCATACAAAATAATAACCTCTACTAGCCTGTGTGCCAGCTGATCAGACAAAGGCTGAAAGAATTACTCAATGGTTATGTCAAAATGGTTTTACATTACATTTTCTTCCATATTGCATTTAGATCAATAACAAATATGCATATTTATAGCCACACATTCTATCTGAAGAGTGACCACAGGAAAGAAACTAAATTACATAGAAGGTAAACTATAAAATAAAAAGCACTGCTTTAAAAGGACACTATGGAGTGCACTGTGCTTTGATTCAAAACAGAGTACATCTGGATGCTTCCTTTTCCTTTAATAGAAGCCTTTGGGGGGGGATCTGCATTGACATAAGGGCCTGCAATCCAGTGCCCAATGAAAACCTCCACTGCCTTCATCAGTGAACCCCAGATCAAGCCTAAATAAAGAAACAGTTAAAGCTAGATCTTAAAAATCTAGGGTGAATTTAGCTGCCCAGATCTAAGTGTGTGGGCTCAACCCCTTTCATCTTTGTTTAACTGGCAAGTAACCCTGCAGACAACCTGAACTCATCCTCTTCCACTCTGAAGGTCTCCAAGCGTGCAGGGTTTGGGTCCTGCAAACAGAGCCACCCTAACCCGACTGCTTTGCAGCTAGCTTCCCCACCAACCTGGCAGGGGGGCAGGAACTAGGGGGCTCCTCTGCCAAAGCTCTCTCCATCGCTGTAATAAGTAATTTAACAAAAGAATTTTGCTTCAGCTAAAATGAATGTGTGCTTGCTATGGCTTCAGCTAAGANATCGCCTTAAGGAGAAGGTGTGCTCCAAGCATACAGGCAAACATTAACAACTCTAAGCCTCTTGAAAAAAGTCTTTTATGGCTCCTTTAGCTTTAAACCTATCAGGAAGAGGAAGCAGGATTGCTGCTATTGCCCATCGTGCTAAAACAAATTCATGCGTGCAGCGTGTACACCCAGAGAATTAAAGATCTGGGTTACCAGTCTCCCCCAGCCTGCAAGGCTACCTCCTGTCTCTCAAGAGAATGAGTCAGGGCCCAGGTAGGCATTCGGGGACTCACCATCCTAACCCTGCTGACGGTAGAAAGGAATGAGAGATTCATGGAGACTCAGAGAATACAGCTTTGCAGCCTGACGATGCATCCTCTGGGACAGAGAGTTTTGGAATTTGGTCCTATGCTAGGAAAATTTTATGCATTTTGCATTTAACAAACTGGATGAAACACAAAACAATCCTGGGAGCTGCAAGTACAGTCCAGGACCTCTCAATTTCAGAGGGTCAGACTGCCCAGTCCTTCAGCAGATGCCAGCATACCTTGAAAATTACAAATAAATAAATGTAAAACATGATATCTGAAACTCACTTCCTCTCCTGTGGTATGTCAGGGTCTACTTTAGCATTTGGTTTCTCTTGGAAAAAGGAAACATCACAAGCATTAATGCTGGATAAGAGATGTTGCTCCTTGTCTCATTGCAAGCATTTGTGAGATGAGAAGGAAGGAAGCTTCAAATCACATGTTCACAAGTACAGAGAAAAGACATTTATTTTCCATATAATTTACAAGTCTGTGCTTCTGATCTGTTCTTTCAAACCATCTTTCCTAAATCAGCAAAACCATTTACCAAAGAAGGAACTACTTGCAAGCAGGTGTTTTTAATCAGATCAGTCAACAATATTGACTTATGCATGCTGACAACCGTTATAGAGAGAAAAATCCGAAAATCTGTTCACCATCAAAAAATTTTGGGTTATTTCTCCTCCATTATTTAATTTCACAACTGTGTTTCTCCCTTTATTTTTAATAAGAGTTTACTTTTTACTACTATTAATAATACACTCCACAAAAGGAAAATTACAAACTCTTTTTCCTGTACAAATTCTCCTGTATTTCCTTGAACAAGGAAACTTATTAATTCTCTCATTGTGCAGATATTTAGGAATAGTCTTACAATAATTATCTCACTTTTAACGCTCAGAGAGCTTCAGAACAAATCACTGTGATGCAGTAGGTAGGACTACAGCTCTTCTGCCAGCATCATCCAGTAGCAGTTATATCCTTCCATATAACGTGATGGCATTGGGATGTAGCCGTTTGTTGGGCAGCCTGCTTCCCGCACCTCCATTCAAACAATGGCTGTGCTCAGTCATAATGTGCTATTTTTCACTTGGTATTAAGTTTAGAATATTATGGGTTTCCTGTGTAAGTTAAAAATAGGCAGTAAGCAATCTCTAAACTGCTAGTATGAAAATGGAGCTGAAATGATTAAAATATTACCTACTGATAAGTTTGATAAGGTAATAGTCCTTCAGTTTTACACCTACACATAAGACAACTTTCCATACTCAATTATTTTTTGAAACATCCAGGCAAACTCCTTGTTAGGCTTGCCCTACTCATCCCACTCCTACTCAACCACATTTGCTGCTTTCATCCACCATCCCTTTTGTCAGAATTTAGAATTTCAGTTATTCACCCACTTTTCCAGTAGAAGGTCTGGCGAGTATGATAACCCAGAAGTAATCAAGACAATGTACAGTAGGTGTGAGAACACCAGTGTTTTAGTTCAGATCAGGAGTAGTTCTCAAAGCAAATTATCCCAATCATCTGCACTTACCCTGCTTTGGATCACATTGCAGAAGAGTCTGAGGACGCAGGAACCAGATTCCTGTCTGATGCAACTAAGACAGAAGTCAGGCTCCAGAACTGCACCCAGCACACACCAGCCACGAATGGCCATTAGGTACACAGGACTGGACTAGAACTAATCAAAAGTCAAACATGTACAAGTGAGAGCATCAGCTCCTCATCACAAACTAGAAATCCACTTGTACCAGTACACACTCTAATGATAGCTAGATTAAATACTGAAGAATCTTCTATTCACATAAAGAGATTTTGATCTTAATGACAATTTCTGCAATTGCACTCCCTCAAAACCATAAGCTCAATATTTAGTTTAGACATTGGGCCATAGTTTAAAAGGTAAGCAAAAACCTGATACTTTAACCCTTTCTTTAGTTGCCCCAGTACAGAACAGTTAGTTATGTTAAGAAGTGCTTAGCGCCTGCCAGCTCCTCTCAGCTGAAAGCAATGAGAATAGCGCACAGTGCAGCACATTTGAAAAATCATTCTGCCAGTTTGGAGGGCAAAATACCTCTATCAGGATCAAACTTAAAACTCCCATTTTGAAGAAATCTTGGCCTGACATTTCAGTGCTGTGTATATTCTCTTATATAATTGTATCTTCTTGAACACATCACTGTTTCTCCAACTATCAGTAATTTACAAGGTTAATCCCCCAAAAACACATTAACCCTTTCATATTCAGAGACATATATCTGCACCCACAGACTGTCATACCCATCATTAAAGGCAGTAACATCTGACTGAAATGCAGCATTTATTTAAGGAATAAAGTTTAGAAGACCCAATACAGTCTGCACCTGCTCAACTTACTAAACCAAGAACCAGATCAGGAGTGAGACACAACTACTACAGTCAAGGGAATAGGAATGTCATCAGAATAAGTCCACTTCTGAGGAAATTTGGCAACAGTACTAGGAGTGAGAATGTCAGCCTTCTTCGAGGCCCACAGGGAACACACTGCGCAAACTAATGAAGAATTACAGGTTATATTAAACTAACCAAAAAAACCCAAAACAATAAACTGTCTTAAAACCAAACTGAAAATACCTTCTTATAGAACATCTCCAAATATCTTTTTGAGGTTATTATTAAGAGCTATGTATTGAATGCTACCTTTCCTATGTTTAAGAGTTTCATTTAGGCCTCTAGGACTTACTACAGTCACCTTTTGATGTGTCAGTCCCCTCAGAACTGACCAGATTACATTGCTAGAAGTATGAAATTATTTTCTTGCTGTCACATTTTGTAGTACCAATGATTTGACTCGGTCTCTCTGAAGCCTGTCACATACGCAATATGCCAAAGGTCATTATTTAAAACTGAATTCTACTCATTTTTTGTGCGTCTTGGAAAACACAATGCTTACACCAGACTTCAGCAGGGTTCCAGAGTATTATAAGAGCTCACCCACCACACAGAGCTTACCATCTCCTGCAAACTTGCTTGCAGCAGGACCAAAAGAGTACATCCAAGAGCTTAACCATCTCATGCCAATGAGACCAGCTGTGTAATACAGCTGTACTGACCATATTTGTTCTGTTGTGATTTCTCCTCTATATGAGACTTAATTCAGGAAACACATAGAATGCACATTCAGAATGGCACACAGTCCCAGGAAAGGATGGTCAGATTTTCCCTTCCTAGCCATAGTGTAAGGAACAGAAGCTGGCCAAGAACAGTGATTAATTTGCAACAATATATTTTTCTAGATAGTGGCTAGCTTTTCACAAAGATGCTTCTTTACTACATACACAGGATCTAGTGCTGGGTGACAGCACAAATATCAGTGATGCATCTACCAAAACACAGACAAATGTGATTCGAGCATTTGGCTAGAGGTACTCAAGCCGGTTTCCAACAGGCAATGTGACAGCTACTTCCTCTTCCTAACACGTAAAAAATGTGGCATGTTTCACAGATTCTAAGGCTTTGTTCTCTATGACTTCTGCACTAGATACCCATGGAACAAATTAATGTCACTAATTCTGTTAAGTTAAAGAGAAAAAAAACAGCAGATGAGAAAAACCCCAAGAGTTCATTAAAAATTATATTAGATAACATAAAACATGCATATCTTCAATAAGTATTAATTCTTCACATCTAGACAATTATAGCACATAGCGGAGCTCCAGTGACTCACATTACCTTCAATACATCTTCTACTGCACTTTCAGCTTACATCCAGAGTTCATACCATTGAGCTTTCACCACCTGATATTAACCATCTTTCCCCTTTACAACTAATGGAAAGAGAAAGGTAACTCTCCACAATGAGTTAGACCTTAGATAGGCTGAACTACCTTTAGGTGATGCTTACCTGTATTTATTACATTACTTAGGCACTATGAATCCGGGCCTCACGCTCCCAGGCTCAAATTGTTATTTAACAAAGTCATATGTATTCAAAAGAAGATAAATCTATTGCCTTCCGTATATTTTCATCTTTTTAATAGGACACCTGCTATTGTTCACGTTACGGTCTCACAAGTCAAGAGAAGAAAGCCACTAAGAAAAAATTGTGTGTAGGCTTCTTACTTACCTAGTTATATGCATCAGATATGAATGCAAGAATTTCAGAAGTTGTTAGTTAAACTAGGGTTGACTGTGAAGGACAAAAAGTTTGTAGCAGCCAGTGCCTCACGCTTAGTATTAATAAAAGAGACTTCTGCCCACTAAGCTTTCTGCTGACTGAAGTCAAAGTAGAGAAGCCAGGCTGTGTGGGTGGGGTGGACCCAAGGAGTGTCAGTAACACAACTGCACGTAAAGTTTAACACAAAGTGGGTAGTCATCTTAGATTTTCTTCTGCTTATTTTGGGAGAATCATGATCAATATAGCATAGGAACATAACTGGGTAGCCCAAATATCCACCTAGTCCAATATTCAGTGATCAACAGTAGATTGTTAAACAAGGAATAAGAACAGTAGAAGAATGTAGTCACACTTCTACAATGTACTTAACTAGATGTTCCTTCTCCTTCCTTGCCTTTCACCAAGACAATTAGCACTAATCAATTAGTTCAGTAATTCACAAAACAAAGAAATAGTCTAACTACAAAACATTTTTCACACACAATATATATAAATAACATGACCCATATATAACATGTGCCATACAGGTACGTCTTTATATGCTATAGAAAACACATTTTTCTTTAAATATGATTTCTTACATATCCAATTATTATTTAATATGATTACACATTATTTAAAAAGATAGTACTGTTCTTCTTTCTTAGTAAGCTAATACATAAAACTATTTTTCTGTGAATGTTCCTGTTCTGTATACAACCATGAGCAACAACTTGTCTGTGGTCAAGAGGACGTTCAAAAAGAATATTAAGACTATTTTTTCTGACACAGAAAAAACAGAAACATTTAGAACAGAAAATATGAAGTAAAACTGTTGCACAAACATGACATGACGTACATTACCTAACTGGTTTTGACCCAATGTCTGCAACTGTGCCCACTGGTATATCCTGAAAATTTAGATGGAAAACTACCAATAATCAGCAAAGAAACAAACAAATAGCTAGGGAAAAGCCAAAGTATTTTCAAAATACACCTTGAGAAGTAGTACTTCTCAAGGTGTACAGCAGCTGAGAGAGGATACCTTAGGAAGATGTTCAGAAATGGTTCTCACAACTTTGTCTTCAACCCCAACCCCTCCTTTGTGCTCTCCGGCTCCTGCTGAGGGAATCCATAAACGACAACAGCCATGTTCCCTCTAAGCCCAAAGTCTCCTCTCCCGTATCCAACAATTTCTTTAAAATGCAAATGACTGCAGCCCCTTCTGGGCCTTCCTGTGTGAGACAAGCTGCCCCCATCTCTGAAGAGTCGTGTTCCATCCTTTAAGTGCTGCGAACGCAATGATTTCTCACAGAAATCCAACCTTTTTAAAGGGTGAAACAGCAAAATGCTATCAGCTCTCACTACCCCTGGCTTCTGGGAAGAGACATATGAATGACTGAAAGCTGAGGAAGTTGAAGAGAGTTGTGGAATGTTGCTGCAGCGCCCGATGTAAGGAGACTGAAGCTTAAACGGCTGTAAGGCTACCAGGATTTTGGAAATCACAACAGAGATTCACTCTATTCACTCTAAAGAGTTCACTTAAAATAGGTGTTAAGACTTGGGAAAAGGAAGCCTGTAGCCGAGGAAGAAATGCAATGTCTGAGATCAAAGTGTGGAAAAATCACAGTGAAGAGAGGAGTAAGGTGGACTTAATGTTAGTAAACATCTTAAAACGGTTGTGATTTGCCTAAGGATATGAGTAACAAGAAAAAAGGATTTGCTGCAGAGCAGTGGGAGTAAAATGTAGGATTTCAAAGAGATGTATTCTCACTAGTTCAAGGAAACAAACAGAGAAAAGCTGTTGGTTTATGGCATCTCCCTTGTCTAAGGACATTAAGTGCTGGGTGCAGCCAGACAAGGACCTGCTTTAAATTTCAGTGCCTGGCAGAAAAAAGAGCAGCAGGGTCTGGAGAAAATCCTTACTGTGTGACCAAGGTGCATCAGATCACCACCCATGGCAGACAGAGGAGTCTCAGAAACACACACCACAACACTGGGGTAAAGACAGAAGCTTAAAGCCTAGGAAGGATAAAACTTAATCAAATACCCCAGATTTTTTTTAGGTGCTTTTGAAATTTGGAATTCAATAGGCAAATAAATTATTTGTATCTTCACACTACTAACTGCAGCAAGACTAAGCACCACAGACAGACAGGATAAAGACCCGTCATCATCTCCTTTCTAAGTCAATGGATAAACATCCCTGGTTTCAAAAGAACCGGGTCCTGTGCCATTCTTTCCTGCCCAGTCTTTCTCACACTATGGGCTTTGAAGATACATGTTAAAGGGAAACCATAGCCAAAACAAACTCGAAGCACCACATCTAATTACACAGAGAAGTAAACCACTAAAGAATGGTCTGTGAAAGATATTAAAGAGTCATCCCTAATCACAAAAGGAAAAGCCATCTGAGCAATCTCAACACAGATCCAGGGAAAAATATCCAGGACTTTAAATACTTACTATGAGCCAAGAGAAATCAGGATATTTTTGATTTAAGGCACCAAGTATCCCATCTGAAATATGACAACATATCCATGTAGTTTTTAAGATTCACAACACCACCATGTTACAAAGAAAAACATACAGCATCTAAGGTGGAACAAAGAGGGCTACCCTGAATGCAGATAGCAGATCAGCGATTTTGAGTTGTGCAAGTCTCAGGCACGAGATTCAACTCCAAGATATCGAACAGTAGTACAATTAGCAATGTTACCTCTCAAATACTTCTCCCACTAGAATTGGACAAATCTACATTGTCACAGAGCAACAAATGGACCCATGGCCTTACATATAAAGAAATGAAAAATGTTTGGGTTTTTTTTCTATTATCACTTGTTAATGAACATACCAGGAAATGTCTCATCAAGAAAGTGAAGAAAGAGCTCTCCGTGACTTCTGAGAGAAAGGCAGGACTCATTTTTCTCATGAAAATGTTTCTTCAATATTTTCACTTAAACACACACACACTAGAACTATGCAGAAGTAAAAAGAAAGAAGCCTTAGCTCAATCTTATATGTTTACACTTTTAATCTTACCCTTAAACAAGACTGAATTGAGCATAACCGCACTGAAGGTCAGCTTCTATACTGGCATATCACATTTCAAGCCAACAGCTCTTTTATTTAAAATATGTTAGATAAAAAGGTAATATGCTCTCTGTAAGAGTTCCCTTGAGGTTAGAAGAACCAATAAATTAACTGTTACCATATGTTTGGCTCCTTTTGGCAAAATTCAGTAACAAAACACTGCCAAACCTATTTTGGCAGGTAATAATATTTGGTAGCTTATAGCACAACTTCAGAAAAAAGGAAACTGGACAGAAAGCTTGGAAATTAATAGAAAAAACTGCATTTCTATCCTTGTATTGTTAGCTATATGCCATTGAAAGAAAAATTCTAACAAAGTCAACTCTATGAGTCTGATCTATAATAACCAGCTGTCTCCTCAAAAAGAGATGTATCAAGTGCAAACCCAACTCCAGCTAGTACAGTAATGCAAATATTCTGCATTTGTTTTTTTTAAAAGAATGATAGGTATGTATGATCTATTTTGCAAATGAGAAGCTTTGTAAAACTAGTATTCTGAAGCGTTAAAATGCGTATTATCAGTGTTTTCATTATACTGGGTTTATTTCATTATAAATGAGCAAAGTCTCGGTTTATTTGTAATGCCATGTGCTTAAGTTTCACTTTTGTTAAAATTAAATACTTCCCCCCCCATCTTTTATACCTACATAATTGAGAATAGAACATGACAGATAAAAAGCCTTTAGCACTACACCTCTAATTATAATTATAGACATAGAATATGAAATTCTGGGTATTTTAAGGACGTCTATTACAGACTTTTTTTAAATTCCAGCTAAATAGGTGGGGGTGAACCTAGCTGGTCCTATTCCTTTAACAAGACAAGCAGGACTTGCTCTGTAAGGTCACATTTATATTAAATCAATGCTTTTTCAGATATGAAAATGTCCATTTCATTTTATTTTTATAATCATCTATGGTAATATATCCCAAATTGATTATTATTCTCATTGCCAATAAAATGAATATGGCTTGTTGTTCATGCCATGATGGTTTGCATGCACAAGAAAAACAGACACTTAAAAATTCCTTATTTCTTTAATCAATTGCATCATCCCATTAAATTCTAAATTTTACGTATATAAATCAATTGCTATTCAGCTTACAGTTCCACACACAGATCTGGCAAGCAGTCTGAAGCAGGTTGACAGGTATAGGCCAGACATTTCACTTCTTACAGTCATGTTATTGCATGGTTAATCCTATATTTGCATTAATTTGATTACAAGCAATTACAGGTGAAAGTAATGCTAAAATGTAGGTCTAAAGATTATAATATAAGCTTCTGGAAGGTTTTTCCAGAAGAAAAATATTTTTGCTATTCTACAGATGCTTGCCTCATTCAGCCATTTGGGATTTTATTAATAATCTTCTCATTACTGTATCCATCTTCTGATTTCTTGTTTTTTATTTTAAGTAAGGCAATTTCTGTGAAGATTTGACACTGAAATCAGAGACTTCATTACCCTGCAAAATATATCCCCAGTTCAAAGTATTTAAGAGGGTTAAACAAAATGCAAACATTTAATGCAACATTAAGCATGTGAAATAAAAACTTGATTGCCTAAAGAAAGCATGCTATGCTGTTACCCTGGTGACAGGTTAAAAAAGGATTGTGAGCTGAATGGCTGTATGATATGAAATTAAAATGTTTCACATTGAACAATCCAAAATGAATTGGGAAAGGTTAGAGCAGAGGAGAGAGAAATCAATTCTCCAATGGCAATGGTGAATGGAAGTGAAGTCTGAATAGGATTTGCCAGTGGGGTGCAACAGCTGCCAAATATCCTGCAGCCAAAGAATTACAATAATACTGATGAAGTGTGCAAGAGCTTTTGGAATCATTGCAGGGAACAGAGAAATACTCCTACAATAATGAGGCCATTCTGTGTCCCATCCCACTTTCGCAGTTGAATCAAAGGAAAAAGAAACGGTTGAAAATTGTAATACTCAATAACAAAGGTATAAATGAATTATCTATCCCTTCAATCAATATCTTATATTTAACTAGAGCCTTTGTGAACCATGAATGAAGCAAGCATGCTAAAGAATGGACAAATCAAGACACATACATGTAAAAGTATGCAGACAATATTGAATGAGAGACTTTTTCTTCCCATATTATTTTGTTGGTAACATTTCTACTTACACAGCATCCAGAATACACTATACACTACACAAACAAACAGCAGGACACAGTCAGTGCCCCAAGGAACCTCACAAGTTAAGGTCCTGATGTTTGTGCTTATCTTTTTTATGTTAATAATCTTAGGAAAGAAACATCAATAAAACTTCTCGTGTGAATGTATTCACACTTGCATTTACTGAGCTTAGAGTCCCCCAAAGTCAAGAAAAACTTTGCCCTTCCCTAAAATCCTCCAATACAACTTCATTTCTGCCCTTCAGAACTCCAAATAAAACATACAGATGGAGAGCAAAAACTGTGCTAAAAATAGCTGTAAAATAACCGGGGAGCATGTGGCGATTAGCACACACCTTGTTAGTTCTATGGTTTCAAGCCTACACTTTTGACACACAACAAATATTAAATACAAGGTTTAGGAGGTGTAAACCCGCATGAGAGAAAAGAATTGTTGGTCTTATAAAAAGGATCAAAGTAAAGGAAAGAGAGAGAGGTCTTGTGGTAAAAACAGTATCTTGTAGAAGAAGAGGTCGTAAGCAAAGCATGGATGAGAAAAGGGCCAGATTCACACACGTAAAAAGAGCCAGGAACATGGCAGCACAACAGAAAACACTCACGTGTACACTATGTAAATTCAAGTTTCAACATTAAGTGAACAGTAGCCACAGAAGCTATAGAGCTCCTACAGCAGCTGCTGTTTTTCCAGCAGACATGTTGAAAACGAAAAAAAAAATGAGCATAGGGACTTAGCCAGGTCCATTTACTTTAGTGAACAGCTTTGCCCCCAGCAACCACCTCAGCAAGCTGCGTGCCACTGCTCTGGGGATCTTCCCAAGAGATGCTCAGCAAGGTTCAAATTTTTCATAATTATTATCTTCATAATGACTTCATAATGATTATTAACTTTAAAGATTGAGCAACCATGTATTCCTGAGTGCCCAGGACACCTTTTTCCCTACAAATCACATAGGGATGACAGGCTACAAAAGTTTCCCGTAACAGACCATTCTGTTTCTGGAATACATGTTCATGAATCATACAGAATGATGACTCTGCTTTCAAACAACTACGTAAATACCTTATATTACTTACATTATCAATTCTGATTCCATTAATTTAATCCAATCAAAGAAAAAATATGATACATACATTCTGTAGAAAGTCATACATGCTACCTTGACATGTCCCATTTCAACATTTATATTTTACATAAAAGTTCATTTCCACTGGCCAAAAATACCTATTTCATATATTTGCATCTACTTGTTTGTCTCTAGCACATATAATCCTCTTTCTGTAATAAGCAACTGAACAATGTAGAAGGGTAAATAATACCAGATTTTAAAGACAGCTAGAATATTATATAGGGCAGCTGGTTTAGCAGTGATTAAGCAAGATTACAAAAAAAATTAAATCGTTATTTATGAGAGGTCAAAAGAACAACATTAAGTAACTCCTAAAGAGACAAGAGAAGGTTGTCACAATAAGAAGAGCCCATTATAAACAAGGATATCACACAAAAAGAGGGAGAACAGAGTCTTAGTACCTTGCTAGTCTACAGGGAAAGAAAAAAAAACACACAGTGGAATAACAGAATCATAGAATGGTTTACAGTTGGAAGGGAAATTAAAAATCATCTAGTTCCAACCCCCCTGCCATGGGCAGGGACACCTCCCACTAGACCAGGTTGCTCAAAGCTCCATCCAACCTGGCCTTGAACACTTCCAGGGATGGTGCATCTACAACCTCCCTGGGCAATTTGTTCCAGTGTCTCACCACCCTCATAGTGAAAAATTTCTTCCTAATATCTATTCTAAATCTATCCTCTTTCAGTTTGAAACCATTACCCCTTGTTCTATCGCTACATGCCCTTGTAAAAAGTCCCTCCCCAGCTTTCTTGTCTGAAGACATGGTCTGAAGCTGCAGTAGTCACATAAACATATCGAGGACTTTCAAAGGCATAACAGTAAATCATGAAAAGAATGCTTGACTTGTTGACCAGGGGACCAGAACAGTAAGGATAAGACTGTTATTTTCATGAGCTAAGGATGACTGCATAACTCCAAAGTGAGGGAATGAAGAAAGCCACAAGTGGGCTGGACTTAGTCATCCCTACCAAATGAAAACAAAGTGTTTTATCTTTATATCACACTAGAGGGTATTTGTTGGGTAATGCAAAGTATAAATATTTAGCTGTACTTGCAATAACTGTTCGTGTTATTACTGCGGTTCTAGGGGGGAGAAAAAATAAAAGTCACATAATGCAACGGATACAATTCAGCGGTGTCTGTGATTGTGCTGCAAGTAAGAACTCTCCCTCTTTCCAAGCAGCCAGTTCAGATGACTCCAGTGAATTTTCCTGACATCATTTTCCTTTTTCTTAAAATTAATGTAACATAACCTTATTTTCTGCTGCTCCAGCAGTGCAGGAGCACCAGAAAGCTCTCCTATTGGGCAGCTGACCATCCTTCCATATGGGGAAGCTCTAGGCTGGCAAAGAGCTGGCTCTGTCCCAGACTCCAGCAGGGTAATAGGTGTAGTCTATGTGAAAGCAAGCATGCCTGAGAGGTGCGGGGCTCCACTGGTCTCTGAGCTGTTCCCTCGCTGCCCTAATCACGCAATGGCAAGGCAAAGCAGGCATCCGAACCATCATTACTAAGTGTACCCGAGGATTTACGTCAATATATCTGTACCAAATCAACCTAGACACAAACCTACAATCATTCATTAAATAAAAAGCTAAATACATCCATTTCTGTTCTTGCAGTTCATTATTGTGTTATGTCCACTGCACTGGACCCCTGGATTTTCAGAATTTTAACACACATAAAAATTCAGCCCAGCTATCTCAGAACTTGACAAACACTTGCCTACATTTTTTCTGTAACTTCTCACTATACACTTACCCTTCCTGTGAAAGCATTATTTTATGTTTAGATAGCATCATCCATTTTAGGTCTCAAAAGACTTTATACATGTTGATAAATAAATATTTACAAAACCTCAATAACATAGTAAAATATTAAGGCCATTTTGTCTTTCTGTGAATTGAGGTCCAATCCAACTGACTTCTTTAAGGTCCCACAAGAACAATTAGAAGTTTAACTCAAGACTCCTTAATCCCAGTCTTCCATACTAAACACACAAGCAAGAAAAATCTTTAGGTTTTTTGCTAGCAATATAAAACATTTTCCAATGTGTTACCATCTTTTTGCATGTAGTATCAGGTAATACGGGCATGCAGCTTCACTGTTTTCTTTCCAAGTCATAAATGATGAAAGGGTAAAACCCATAGAAAAATTAGGAAAATACACTTAGCAGCCAACACAAGCAACGCATAGGAAGTGCTGTAGGCAATTGGGTTTAGAAGTATAAACATCACATTAGTAGACCCATGAGATAGCATGATGTAGCCACACCTGGAGAGTCACTCTCCTATTCCCCTCCCAACCCACTAATGAAAACAAGTCTGAAGCCAAAATGTGAAGATTCAACTGTACAACATCATTTTTGGTCTCAAACGCTAACTACATCAAACAGACATAAAATAAGCTGGATTCACTTCAGCCAAAATATGTTTCCACTTGAAACAAGATCGAGGTCTGTCTAGAAGACCTTGGGATTTTACTAGATGCTGTAAATCTGTTCAGCAGCTGTGGGTGGCACCAGTTTCACAATAAACTGAACTATGGAATAAGTAGGAAAAGTCCTAGGTAAAATAACTGAAAGCTGAACAATGAAACAATCATCAATCATTCATGGTTCTTTCCTGTAGGAAACATGTGCCCCTATTATCTGGATATCACAGTGAAATATTCACATTAGTATCTGGCTCACAAAATACCAAGCATTTTCATTACCTAATTATCTTTCAAAAAAAAAAAAAAAAGAAAACCACACCCCACAAAAATGTTTTTCCCAAGAAAACTGGTTAAATAACAGCCAGTTAAATTAAAAAAAAAAACAACACAGAAAATTATCTAAATATTAGATTGTATAATAAAGTTAAATGTCTATATTCCTGTAAGTCTGAGCATGCACAGGTCTCCAGCAGCTGTTCTAGCTAACGGTTAGCAAATTAATCCTAGGAGACTGCTGGTGAGGCCAGGGGCACATAGCAATGCAGACAGTGGAAACTCACCTGTGGGTGCTCCACCCAAATCATAATACAATTTATTCTAACAGGAAAGGCAAACTGGCCTTCAGCTTGTGGCCTGTATTAACCTCAATGCCACATCAACTACTGCAACAAAGAATCCCACTACAGGGGTCAAGTCTAATTGAAACTAGCTGAAGAAAGTTGGGCGTTTGATCCTAATGAGGCAATAGCTCGCTGATCAGAGTGCGTTCCAGCAAGAACCTTACAGTTGATGATTCAGTCACCCCGGGGACTGCAAAATACGTATTTTTCCAGTCAGATCCCTGCATATATCATTGACTGTAGAGAACCCCCCTCATGAGGCTGCTACTACTCTAATCTGTTGCACAGAGCTAAGGCCCACCTCTGCATCCCTTTTATGAGCCATCCTCTGCTCACCTCTTCATCCTTGATACATATTCCCACTCTTGTAGCTCTTCCAGAATAATACCACTTGTCATGAGTACTTAACCTGGTGCTAAAGTATAGTATTATTAAACTGTTTCTACGCTAATATGGGTTATTTTAGCAGAAGCAGAGTAGAAAGCAAGTACACACAAAATCACGCCTGCATACCTGGGGGAGGGGGAGGAGGAGGAAAGGCAGAGTCCAAGGGAGGAGCAGGCTGGGACACAGATTCCTTAATCTGTCTCAGCTGTGTTTCATCTGATTACGGTCTCAGTAGCCCTGATAGTGAAAGGTGGAGCTTCTGCGAAGCCTTCCAAGCATGGTTCTTTCTATCCATCTGACTAGAATAACAATCCTGAGCTTGGGCTGAATAAATCATGGGGAAAAAAGGGAACCCAAAATACCCCTGCAGTTGTGAAAAGAAGGCATGTTATAAATATGGCTCCAAAAAGGGAAAAGAAAACAAACCAAAACCAAAGATAAGCATATAACTCAAGTTCAGCAGAAAACTGTCTATTTGGCAGCTGTGACAAGTTTAGAAGAAATAATACATGATTTCAAAATACTACTTTTCTATGCAATTCCTTACAAAAGAATTCCTCGATTGCATTCAGTGCATACAAAAGAAAAAAATGCTGTCAACATAAAAAGTGCCAGAGAGCTGAAATTTTGAAGATGATGATCAACATGTCGATGTACTTTTCCAAACCATTAGGAGAATGTTATGGATCAACTTTGGAGCATTCAGTCTGTCTAATCCGCTTGCATCCTCCAACGTGGATTTAAAATTCACACAGATTCCAAACACCCAATTCTGCCACAGTGAACCGCATCCAAGATTACAACTGGCCTTTTTGATTTGCTGCCAGCAGCACAGGTTCCTACTCTGCACTTTTTGTTTACTAATATTTTTCAAACAGATTGCAGTCATACCAATAAAGATGTGTTTTCTATGGCCACAATCCTGCTTCCTAAAAAGTACCCATGACATGGAACACCTTCAAAAACAAGTCAGATGCAGTTTGGGTAAGTTAAGGACATGCCATGAAGGATCCTTGATGGGACTGCTAACTTGTATGCTCCACAGTACTCAGTCCCCTCTAGAGGGAGTCCACTAGCTGCTCTAAGGAATGGAGAACACTGTCCAGGACACCGCGCAATCCTTTGACCTCATTCTGCCTTTGTTTCTTTGACTTTTCCTCTGAAGGAGCTGCATGATTTTGGGGAAAGGATATCATTATCAGGTTTGATTTTCTTCAGAAGTTACTTACCAGTAAACCCTTCTTCATTATCTTGTCCTTACTTGGCCTCAAACAGACAGCTTTATTATCATGAAAACAAGTAGATCTAACAATATATGTGGAATGAAACCATGACCATGTGGATTGAAATAAGAACCACACTCAGCCACCACTTGGAGAAAAATTTAAGGCTCAGCTTCTGAAGGATTCGTTCCAGATCTGCGTGTGCCTCAACAGACAGAAAAGACCATCCTTTGAAAGCTGAGCTGAACATAAGTACACCACATCATGGCATGAGAAAAAGTGATCTTTCCCGTACTGAAAAGATTTGTTAGCTTCACCATTTCAAATCTGAAAAATCAGACGTTAATCTAGTCTTACAAACTTAATGTGATCAGACTCTTCTACCTTCTCTGCTCATGGTGGAAGAAAATATGTGAGGGAGTTCGTCTGGGACTCCAAAAATAAGCTAATTTTTTTTTTTTTCAAAGCAGGGGTGTATTTGTTTCCTGAATGCAGCATAAAAAGAGATGAATGACCATGCCCGACTGCTCAACATAATACTTCATTTGCATACCTGAACTCTGTTGAAATAGTTGTATATGTCTTTTCTACAGACACAGACACCTAGTACTGAAAGAAAATACTTGCAATAGAAAAGACATTAAAAGATTCTTTAAAAATTGGACTCCTGTTTTCAGCAAGTAAGAACACTTTACAGGTCAGAGAAAAAAAAACTCAAGTCAGAGCAGGGAATGCTATAGCAGTTTGAGAATCACTACTTAAATCAACAATTCCTATCCTTACTCTAAGTACAAAGTAATCCATTACTTCTCTATAGCAGTACCAGACTACTTAACTTCCTATGCTGGCCAGTAAAAACTACAATCAAGGCTCCTCCCTACTTCCCTCATTCATCTTTTATTTAGGGAGACTCTGTTCTCCTTATGCCATTTGCTATAGAGGATATAACTTGTGGAAGGAAATAAAAAGGTGCTTTACTTTCCCCTATAGGTGAATAAGGCAAGCAATGGTCTAGCCCTACATATGCTATATATTACAAAGCCGTTATGCTTACCCTAAGTGTCTCTCTTTCTTTTTTCTTTTTTTTTTTTTTAACACCATATGGTACTATTTATCTTTGTGGGTACAAATAAAAATAAAGACTTCTTGAAACCACATTTGATTTATTCCTGACCACTGTAAAATCAGTAATAGAATACACTGTCAAACCACTGGCATGGAATGTGAATAATGTCTATCCCTGTATTCTGACTTCCCTCTCACAAACACACACGTGCAACTACATTAAAGAATGTGAGGCAAGAAGTAAGAGTCACGCTGAAGTTAAGATTCACTGTATGCAACCATTGCAAACACCAACTACCCAAGCAAGTTTCACAAATTCAATTGTTCTAATACGTCTCAAGGAATTGACAATGATGGACCAGAGGACAACAAAAGCTAGAAAAATCTTAGAGGAAAAAAAAGCATACTGTTCCAAAAAGCAAAAGAAATTACTAAGTATTTTAACAGAAGCTACAGCAATGGCTGCCCAATTAACAATACTATGTAGGTTACTAACAGCTACTATCTGAAGGAATAAGGGAGTCGGGGAACAAAAGCACCAAAACCATACTTAAAGCAAGGTGCTGACTCTTCTGGCATTTACCAGTCGGAAAATGTTTTCAGAATTAGACCCTAAACTATTAAGGTTCTTCAAAGAAGCAAATTACTCATGAATCCACAGTATTTTAACGCTCTGTAGCTGAATATTCATATTATCCCAAAGTGCTTAGATCACTTCAAATGGGCACATGGGAAATTTGTGATGCTCAATTTGTGGTTAGTTACAAATGCAGCAACATTTTGCATTAATGAAACTCCTGATGTGCATTAATTACTGTACTGGCTTGTAACACATTTTTGTGCCTATTAGTTTGCTAATACGTAGAATAAAAATAATCATGTATGACTTGTGTGAGTAGGGAAATGTAAGCCACAGCTCATTTGAATTTAGAAAAAAACAGACTATATTAAGAAACCATGCAGTTTCTCACCAGTGTCTCTCGTGCATGAGAAGATGCCATTAACAAAACGCATCAGCACATCTGAGTTCCTAGAAATGAACTTACCTTGGAGTCCCTAGAAATCGCTGTGATCTCAGTTGATCAGCCACATACAAAGACGCTGCTGTTGCCAGTAGTTCTCTTCTTTCAAGATCTGTCAACTGGTGTCCTAGTTTTCAGAAAGCAGTTTAAAAAAAAATTAGATACCACAGACCAACACAGACACAAAAAGTAACAGCTACCAATGAAGCCACTGCTCAGTCCTTATACAATAAACCTACATTTTTTCCCTCTAAATTAAGATGAGGCTCAGCAGAGCAGACGCTCTGAGTTTCAGAGTTTAAATTGCATGTTTTCATACAGATCAGCCCTACTGCTAACACTGGTATCTCTGTTAAAAACAATTTGACAACTGAAAGAAAAAAACCCTGAAGGATGCTGCAGCATCTTGTTTTCGTTACTGAAATGTCACTGGTTGACATATTGTGCTTCATACTGGTAAGGAATCCATCTGTACATTAGAACTTATTCAAAATATACAGCATTCTTTCTCAGTACTTTACCTTGCAAAGGCTACAGAACTTCCAAGCAAAAGGGATAATGCAACACTATAACCCCCCCAAATAAATGACAATAAAACTATTCATCAGCCCTGGGTCATTTAGTGCCATTTGTGTAATCATTAGCTTGTGACTAATGAAGTCAAAGTCATGTTTGGCACTTCATATGCAGAAAATGGCTCAAAGTAGCCTACAATCTGAAGGCAGGCAAGCTAATAAAGGTTTGGACAAAAAAGGTGCAAACTGGGCTGATTTGAAGCAGATTACCCCTAGCCTAGTCTTGTTCCAGAAAGTGAAGGTTAATTAGAGATTCAATTGTTCATTCAGCAGGCTAAAAGACAGAGCCCAGTGAAAGAACTTTGCCCTCCCCACCCTTAGGTCCAAAACCGCACAACACAGATTTGGTACAAGAAGCTGGCAAGACTGGTGTCACCAGAGAAGCAGAACTGATGTGAGAGGAAGCAAAAGGACAAGTAAAGTAGTCAGCCCATAAGGCAGTGGCAGAAAGTTAAAGTTGACATAGAAGAGGACAAGAAGTGCAAAGATGAATCATCATGGAAAAAAAGAGGCAAACTTTGTTCTCAGGAGAAGGATTTTGCACAGAAAGCCAGAGTGTTTCAAAAGACAGATGGGAGGATAACACAATAAAGTTAAAAAAAGATATGGGTTAAGACTGAAAGACCTAGCTGAACTCAGTTACAACAAACCTCTCAAAGTGCTTTATGTGTACGCGTCACAGCAAATGCCATCATCCACAGCACGTACAGATTTCACGTGAAGGTATGGGGGAAGAGGCAGGGAAGGGGTTCAGCAGGCTGTATCTCCCTGGGCAACTCTGCCCAGCACAGCATGTTTGCTTCCAGTCCAGCAGTTACACAGGTCCCTTCTACATCTCCACTCTCCCATCACCTCAGCACTACCGCATGCAATGTTAATTCACATTCCCCAGTACTGGTCACTCGTGAGTGACAATTGCTATCAGTAGCATAAATTAAGACTAATAAAACCCTCAAGAAGACCCAGAATGGAGACCTCTGAAGAGGACTGGAGCTGACTTTACTGTAAGAACTGCACAATTTCAAAACAGGATGCATCATTCCACTGGGCACATTAAATATGGATAGGTAAAGACGCTGCTTAGAGTCCGCCTCAGCAATGCAATCACGGCATGGTGATGGAAACACACTTATTACAGTTCCAGCCAACAGTACAAAGGAGCTGTCACAGGCCAAAAAAACAAATATGTAAATTTTAAAATAACAAAACCTAGCAACTCTGCATCAATTTATTTTTAATTTAGTCCACATTAACATATTCTGGCTAAAGATGACTGCAGCTTCCTTCGCTCTGTGTTTATTATTTTTTTTTATCTGCCTTGAAATGAAAACTGCCTTTACTTTAACAAACCTATGCAGAAATACAAATGTTGAAAGGTTAAGGTACTGGCTTGAGAAACAAACTTGATCTTTCCTTTGCCAGTTACTACAAAAAATGATTGCAAAGCTGAAGTGAAAAAAACACTGAACTTTTGTACTATTTGTGTATATATACAAACACATATACATGTATACATAAGCCTTATATAATTATACAAAGCAATAACATCAACTATATGGCTCTGAAATGTGCCAATTTTCCAGTTGTTTACACACAGTGAAGAAGCTGAGGCCATTTTTCCAAAATGTTGTATATAAAATTGGTAATTTGGTTACATGTCTCAGTTAAAGATACATCAGGAAATCTATCCTAAAACCTCTGCTTTTCAGTTACCTGCCTTACACCCACGACAAGTCTGTGTGACCAAACTGCATGTTCCCACCTACTCCAACACACACTAGTAGTATGAACTCATATAAAGGACCAAGGTGAAACTAGAAAGATCCCAATTTGAAGGTTTTATTGCATGACCTTCATCTTGGATGAAATCAATAACTGCTTTTGCACTTGCTGTGCTGCAAAAACTATTTTCTCCCTGTATCTTCAATAAAAATCAAACTCCAAACAGTGAACAAAGGTCAATAAATTGAAACAGGTTAACAACTAATCAAGAGTTACTTTCACCTCTTCATTATCACAAACACGGAAAAAAATGTTTATCCACTTTCTCTATTTGTCACTATTTGCATTAGTTGTGGCACAGACGTGGCAAGTAGAAAAACAGTCATGACTGTAGTATCAAATATGGGCAATTTGCATTTATTTTCTTAAGTCTGGGAGATAATATAAACCTTTAACAAGAACATACCAAAGTTAGGTTTTGGTCTTTGGCAATACAGACACAATCCTACCACAGAATGTCCTTAGCGTAACTTTGGAGGCATACCTCAGAAGGTTGATTAAAGGCTGCTTCCCAAAGATGACAATTTACCCTTATTATACAAGACAGACTGCTGTCAGTACTGCCTTAGTTCTCTGAACTCCAGTGCCATTTCCCTTGCCTTCTGCTCTTGCTCTGCTGCTATGCTCAGCAGAATTTTAAACAGTTTCAAACTTAAACTTTCAATTACATTATTATACTTGGAAATACACAAATGCGCCAGATAGCGATACCTTTGCTTCACTTCAAGTCTTATTTTACCTTACAAGCCACCCCTTAGGACTTCAATTGTATGTCTTAAGGGATAAGTTAATATTCACCATCAATAAAGATATAACAACACAAGCCTTTCATGTTAATCATGGAGAAGATGGCTCTGAAAAGTCACAACGCTACCTCTGGGGCATTTGTCCAAGTGCTGCCTTGACAGGGAGCGAGAGGAGTAAGTAGCAAAGGTTCCTTAGCTTCCAGCATGGGAAGTTCTGTCATTGCTCTTTCCTACTGCCATCACTGCAGACTCCCGGGCTACACAGAGACTTCATCTCCACCATAAAATGTAAACCACCCCCCAAATCTCTCTGCTCAACCTAGGATATGCTTCTGCATTCTCACTATCATCACTGAGCTGAATTATATAAGGTGAAGGTAAAACAGGATTAATGGCTATAAAATTAAGTCATAACCAAAGGAGTGGAAGCTCTGTTGTTCACGTTATTTAAAACTAGATCGTACACATCTATTACTACTAAATGACAGAACCCTGGTCAGAAAGAAGACGAGGAAAAAGTATTTCTCTCTCATTTCCCTGATGTTATGATTGCTTAAATCAATATTATCCCAGTATCCCCCAAGCTGAGTCAAAAAGGTTCATGCAATTACTTTACATAACCAACTTCAAATTAAATTACATAAAAGGTCATTTTTCCCATAACAGTCTCATTTGCATTTTGTCCTAGAAATGTGTTTCCTACTATCAATTACAGGAAAAAAAACAACAAAACAAACAAGCCCTGGTTATGTGCTCCGGTCTGTTACTTAATATTTGAAAAGTGACTGTTTTCTGATTGAAAGAATAAAAACTAAAAACAAAATGGGTAAGATAGAAAGCACAATGCATAATTCAGATCCATACCAATATAGGCCATGTTTATATCATTCTTAGGTTCTGGTTTGGCTCAAGTTTTCCCCCAATGGATTTTGAAGTTGACCATTACAGATGGCATGTATACCAAGTAGGCTAAAGCCGAAAACAAAGTTGGATGTTATTAAAGGTTTTAATTTCTTCTGAAATCCAGCAGAGCTTTGCTCCACCCAGATAGTCATAGTAAAAGACAGACAATACTGTCTGTGTATGCAATCTCAAACCATTCAGAATAGTGAAGAAGAAGATCTCAGAGAGCTCTTGATCACTTATAAGATGGATGCTATAGCATGCAAAAAGGAAACCTCTACTATTTTGAATTATAAAGGGATTAATGACAGACCAAGATATGTTTCTTTGCTTCACCCATCAGAAAGAAGAAAGTCAAGTAAGGTACCTGTTAAGTCAATCTGTATAATCCAGTAGCTTTATAAAATGAAGACAAAGATTAGGTTCCAGGGAAGATGAATGGAATTAACAGGAACCATCCTCTCCCTTCTAACAGTAACACGGACAGGGGAAGCTGCCTTCCCCCCTAAAAAGCAAAAGTCTCCAGACTTAAATTTAAAAGTCCCAATTCACCTAAAAAGTGCTTTCATTCGTAACAGAATCATGGAATGACTGAGGGTGAAGGGCCCCTGGGAAGTCTCTTGTCTATTCAGTGTGCCCCCCCTCCCCAAGAAGCAATCTCAAAGTCAAATTCAGACCAGGTTGTTCAGAGGTTTGTGCAGTCAAGTCTTCAAAATCTCCAACTTATGACCACTGCCTCTCAGAATCACAGAATGGTAGGGGATGGAAGGGACCTCTAGAGATCATCTAGTCCAAACCCCCTGCCTAAACAGGTTCACCCAGAGCAGGTTGCACAGGATCGCGTCCAGGCAGGTTTTTAATATCTCCAGAGAAGGACACTCCACAATTTCTCTGGGCAGCCTGTTCTAGTGCTCTCTACACCCTCAAAGTAAAGAAGTTTTTCCTCATGTTCAGATGGAACTACCTGTGTTTGAGTTTGTGCAAGTTGCCCCTTTTCCTGTTGCTGGGCACCACAGAAAAGAGACTGGCCCCATCCTCTTGACACCCACCTTTTAGACATTTATAAGCATTGATGAGATCCCCTCTCAGTCTTCTCCAGGCTAAACAGACTCAGGTCTCTCACCCTTTCCTCATAAGAGAGATGCTCCAGTCCCCTGACCATCTTCATAGCCCTCTGCTGGACTGTCTCCAGCAGTTCTCTGTCCTTCTTGAACTGGGGAGCCCAGAACTGGACACAGTACTCCAGATGTGGCCTCACTAAGGCAGAGTAGAGGGGGAGGATGACCTCCCATGCTCTTTTTTAATGCACCCCAGGATACCATTGGCCTTCTTGGCCACAAGGGCACATTGCTGCCTCATGGTCAACCCGGTGCCCACCAGGACTCCCAGGTCCCTCTCCACAGAGCTGCTTTCCAGCAGGTCAACTCCTAACCTGTGCTGGTGCATGGGGTTATTCCTCCCTAGGTGCAGGACCCTACACTTGTCCTTGTTGAATTTCATTAGGTTCTTCTCTGCCCAACTCTCCAGCCTGTCCAGCTCTCACTGAATGGTAGCACAGCTGTCAGCCACTAGCTCTGCTGCTGTGCACCTCACTGAGGAACCTGGCTCCATCTTCTTGGGAACCCGCTAAGAGGTATGAGAAGGCTGCCGTCAGGTCCATCCTAAGCTCTCTTGCTTCCAGGCTAAACAAGCCTGGTTCTTCCAGCCTCTCCTCACATGTCCTCTGTTCCAAACCCACTACAACCCTGGTGGCTCTTCAATAGACTTACTCAAGTTTCTTGACATCTTTTATGCATGAGGGGGTTAAAACTGGACAGAGTGTTCCACGGGTGATTTAATAAATGTTGAGTAAAGCAGAGTAATCATTTCCACCAACCCATATAATTATGACAAACACAATGTATCTAAAAGCCATCACCTCATACACACTCTGGAGCCAATACACAACTGCAGGAGAGAGAGGCGCTTCCTCTTTCTTCCCTTCTATATTAGAAATTAGTTAACATAAAGGATTGTCCATCAGAACTTCTGCTCTTCCTCTCTACACAAATGAAATAAACATGCTAGAAAAGGGGAAAGTGAAGGATTGTTTTTAATTTTCTCCTGTGTTTTGCTATGACTTTTCTGATAACCCTCTTGGAAAATGCCCCATTTCTCATTTGCACAAGATGTCTCTCCCAAAGAGACTGACGAGCATTTGAGATGCCATTTAATAACCAGGAAGAGTGGACCACTAAAAAAGAATCTCCATATTAAAACAGATATCCAGGAAAAGATTAACTGTGAAACAGACTGAACCACAACAAATAATCCAACGGATAGGGCATTAACCTAAGGATCCTTGAGTTTAATTTATTCTTTGTCAAAAACTCCTCTTAGATCTTTGTGAAAATACAAATACTTCCTGTGCCTATAAAACAGGGATAACAGATTGTATATTACTTTCCCACCAGGCAGGTTAGGAAGTACAGAGGCATCCCAGGCTGCTTGGAAGGTGCAGAAGGACAGCTCATCTGACAATACTCTATCTAGCAGTATGGACTACTCCTGCACGCTTCGCAAACATTTTTATTCTGTGAACAAAGTGCTTGGAACCCACTCTACGATCAGTGTTGCTGCACCTACACTCATATCCACACTCCTCCCAAAACACGCATGTGTCCTCAGAGCAATAACCCACTCCAGCTGACCACCCATTGCCAGCCGGCATTCTAGCCATCCATGCCTCGTACAGACAACAAAAGGGTATGACAGCAGCTGTTTTCCCACACTAATCATACCCTGAGCAAGGTTAGTTTCAGCACAGCAATATTTTAAAGTAACTTGCAATAAACTGTTTTTGTTAATGAATGCTTTTTTAAAGAAGGGAAGAAAAAGAGTTAAACCCTAATCATGAAAATTACTAAACATTCCAGTTCTAGATGTAATTTGAAGCGGGCATCACAGCTTAATGGAAAAGCTGCCAAGATTTTTCTAATAATTATTTTTTTCTTAACTTATAGTGAAAGCCTTCGAATAAAGGACTTGTATAATGAAGCTCTTGAAAATGAGACTGGAAAAATCAGCATGTCTTATTTACTTATTTTACTCTTAAGTAAGACTAAAGTTAATATTTATACTTGAAGAAAAATGCACATAAGAAATGGGTCAGTACTTTGTGCAGTCACCAGAAGAACACAACTGACATTCATTACTTACCAACAGTGGCAATTGTGCAGTTTACCAAAGAAACACACTGGATTGTGCTGCAGCTTTAATATAGCACACATCTTCATTGAAATTTTTTAATTTCTTAAGTTTTCCAAATCTAAAACACTTCTGCTATGGATTTCTACTGTTAATAACAGCACATTTTTCTAGGTATTTCCAAATCCACTTTAGCTACATTGATTTAATTTTTCACATTATCCCTGTCCTGGTTTGAGATTTTTTTTACAGCTACATGTCTTTTATAAACAACATTAAGATAGATGAAGCTACTTAATTTTCAAGTCCTCCTAGTAAAGTTTATTCTCAGTATTTATATAAAAAGGTTATTTGAAGGGAGTAGAGGACTTACAATGCATAAGTTAATTTGCCTTTATTTCTCTTGCTGAGCTTCTACCCATCATCTGCCCACCACCCTTGCTTGCCTTCAACAGTTTTCATTAGAGTTTTTGCATTTGCAGAAATATTTTTCAATACTTAAAAACTGTCTTCTAATTCAACTCAGTGATTTTTTTAAGCCGGAAGGGTCTGATCCAGAGCAAACTACATCCATTAAAAGGGCTCTCAGTTACTTCAGTGAGCTTTAAATCAGTATTCGTGAATAAGTATTTTTGACTTGAAATACAAATGCTTTGTAATAATGATGTCTGCATTTTTTTATCATTAAGAAGGCTAATGCATGCTTGTATTTGATATATGGAGGGAGAAGAGCAAGACTTCGTACTACAGGAATGAAGTCTAGTCATTTCACATGTGCCATTCATTAGTTTCTATTACGAACTGTTACAATATCTCTTCTTGTGTCTTCTGGTGTCTAGGGCAAAAGCTTATCTTTAAGAATCTGTTAATACAATACTATTGTTTACCTCGGAGTGTGACACTAATCAGCCATTTGCATCAGTGTGTATGTGCACACAAATATGCGCACATACAGTTCAAGTCAGATGACCCCAAAACAAATTTCTTTTCATCCTGCAATTTGTAGGCCAACAAGTAATTAACTGATTATATACAGGTTAACATTGCAATATAAAAATATTAAAACAAGAATAAAAGAACAAAAGACAAATGTGCCTTTCCATAGTCAAAAATACAGAGCAAGGGGTCTCCCTCCTGGGTCAACAAAACCTGTCCCAGCTTCTTACAAGTGACCAAGGGCTCCAACAGACACTTTATGACAAATAAGGGTAAAGTGGTTTATGTTTTATTGTTCTCAGTTGTATCAGGCGAGACTGCCTTTTCACAACATGGTATAAACCTATCTAATATCTTGCATCCTCGCCTTTCTCCTCCATTCCTCTCTCCGCATTCCTAGCATATCACTCACTCTGCACATCTGCTGAAGTTCACCATATTCCTTCATGAGCTAAGTCAGCCCAAGAACTCTCAAAAAAACTACCCCAACAAAAGCAGCAACAACAAAAAAAAATCAGTTTTAAGACGATTTAGGGAACTGAATCCACTCAGAAAAAAAGACTGAAAAGTCCCAGAACCATCAACAAGATAGGACATGGGATTCTGTATTGAAGTGTCAGGGAAGACAAAGAGCAGCTAATAAGCAGCACTGAGCCTTCAGAGCAGATCAGGGTACCCTCAAGTCTATGCTGGATGAAAACCAGCTGAGTTACCTGAAGATTAGTTAAGTATACCTTAGCAAAGAAGACAAAGGGACATTTGAGCCTCAACCATCACAAGCTTATTGTCACTCAAGGTGACTAATTCCTATTGCTGCGGTCTCAGTCAGGAGCCAATAACAAGCTGGATGCATTCATCACACATGTAGGACTATCGCATATAGAGCTGCAATTACATCATGATATAAAGTAGTTCTGTGGATGAATATTCTTTGCACCAAACTCATACACTGAGTCCTGAGGTAAGAAAAATCTGTTCTGCTCATTAATGAGCCTAGAATTTGGCAAGGCGCCAGTCATATCCAATGACTGCCAATCTGGCAGCAGTGTTGTCTCCAAAGTGGGATGAGTATTCTGCCACACATTGGATTAATGATGAGTGGGGGAGAAAGGAATCTCCAAGGAATTCATAAAGAACCCATGAATGATGAGCTGTAAACATTGTCTCTTTTTTTTTTTTTTATTTAAAAAAAAAGGAAGAGGTTCTGCCCGATGAATGCCAGCTGAGGTGAGGCCTGCATGGAAGGACTGAGTCCTTGACCACACAGGTCAAGAAAGCATCTACAGCAGATTGGCTGAGAGAAGACAACCTTGAAAATTTGATCCTGAAAGGAAACCAATCTATTTGTTTACTTACATTTCTCTACCAACTGCTCTTATATATTTTTGCATGGGTTGGTTGCATGGTTGATTTTGCTTGGAATGTTCTAAAGAAACATTTTCATTTGTGTTTATGTTAACCTAGTGTATGAGTTTATAATAATTTCAAGGTGATGCCCATTACTGTGTGTAATGAGTATTAAGACCAGGTTACTGAAATACTTTGATAATAATGCCAGATCCTCTAGATAATGCTACAGTGAACACAAAGGGTACCAAAAAGTGATTCTAAAGATGCTGCACAAGCTCACTGGGAGAAGTAATAGTGTTGAGTAGAGAGAAATCTTATCTTCAAGTTAACGGTAGGAGCATTGTCTGTAATGAAGCACAATCACATGGTAGAGTTGAATTGATGTTTATTTTACATGTTTCATATCTCCTAGATATTGTTTTTCTTGACTTTAGATATACTTCATTTACTCTTTTGCCACTAGAAGTATGTATCTTGCCTTCTTGAAAGTAAAGAAAGTAACTGTTTCAATTATATTATGCATTATTTAAAAACTCTAATTGTGTGTATGCACAGCTGCATTTGAGGGAAAAAAGTAAAGACTGATTGGGGAATGTGTCAGTCTATAAATATAAAGGAAAAATAATTAGAAACAACACCTCTCAAGAAAAAAAGAAACATTCCCAAATGGAACAAACCTTTAAAACCATCAGGATAGACTTCAGGAAGGAATTTAGTGCTGATGTCTCCTTGAACAAAGCGTGGATGGATGATCACTTCTCGTAGTAAAGAAATATTGTGAGCCACACCTGAGAAAAAAACATCAATACAAAAATCAGGTAAACATATTAATCACAAACAGTATGAAACAGACTTGTAAAAATATGAGCTCTTATCTTTGTAGAATAAATACTTGTCCACAACTTGCAGACCATAGTATTGATGCAATCAATGCAAATTTACCAGTTTTGTTTCAATCCTGCCTCAAGATCCCTTCCTTATACACTCAGTTTAATTAAGAACCAAACCTTCCAAGTTTTCACCTCACCAAGCCTAATTCAAACAGTCAATCACAGCAAGCACAACCAAGACTTTTTGGTTCAGTCCTAGCAGATGTAGGCAAGACCACAGCCATCTCCTTGAAATGACAGATTAGTCATGACTGTAAATACCAGCCCAATTCCAGTGAACCCTGGTCCAGCTTGTCATCCTTATACACGCATACTCCTGTGGAAGATAGGTGCCATGTTACTCCCCAATCACAGTAATGAAAGATAGTAGAAAGTTTTATCATTTATATATAATTATAACATTTTCATAATTTAGAAGTCATAAAAGACTACTGTGAACCTTACAAAACAAAGAAATCTATTGCTTGCTCCATTTATCCAACCTTGCCTGGTCAATTCTTTTATCAAATGTCCTGTTTCTCCTTTAGTACCATTCCATGACCCTGCTACGCATATAGTGTGTGTTGTCAGAAACAGAAAATAGTGTGTGTTGTCAGAAATTACAGAAATACTTATAGAATCCTTATAGCCACCTTTGTCCTTTCATTTCTTTGAATATCATACATTTTTTCTTTTTTCTCAATTTCTTCATCTCCTTTCATTCCACTTCTCAGCCTCTCTCCTCTTTCTTTTTTGTATTTTTCTCTCCTTTCTTTGCCCCCGCTTTTCATGTCAAAGACAGACAACTTCTAACAAATGCAACCTAAAGCTACACAGCTCAAACGATACTGCCAGTGTCCAGTACTTGCACACAAAACAGTAAGTCCTCTGCTCCTTCCTCACAGATAAGTGAAAGAAACTCTCAGAGGAAAGGAATAAACCATATCCCATTTCCAGCATAGGCTGGAAAAAAACAATCAGAGGTAGATGCCAGCAAAAGATAGGTGCTCAGGATAGTTAGCACTGGGAAAAGATTGACTAGGGAAAGATTCTGGAGTCAGTGAAAATGTTTAAAAACAGGTTAAAGAAAAACGTGCCAGGACACAGATACAGGTATGTCTTAGTTCAGGCAGTGGGACTAGATGACTTTTTGAAATCCTTCTTTTTCTTTGAATTTAACAGGGCTGTATAACCAAGTTAGTAACTTAATGCTAAATTGCACTTTGCCAAAAATACTTGCAGTTTAGCACCAAATATGATGGTCATTAAAAGCCATTTCATTGAAATATTAAATACAAGGAAGTCTTTATAGGTGCAAAACAATCCCTGAGAAAAAAAAATCCCAGACAATTTAAATTATCATTTGCTTACTGCACTCCAAAAATTACCAAAGAGAAGATACTTTCTCTTTTAAAGTAGCACATAGGTCATCTCTGGAAAGGAAAGTTTAAGATTATGCAGGTAAGAGAAAAACACCATTTTTATCTCCACTCTTCTCAATTTTGTAAAGAGATTGTAACAGAAAATCTCAAAAGCCACCACAGTTCAATCCCAATATGACTACACAAAATAATACTGTCTTATAAACATTAATATATCTTAAGACTACACAGACTAATACTGCCTCATAAGCATTAATATTTAAGAGAAGCTGAAATAGACATGCAATTCAGGAGCATGAACTGTAAGCACTGGCTGCAGCTGTTGCATCCATTCCAGGTATGGATAAATGAGGGAGCTGCTATAGGAAAGAGGTTATCCAACCTCAGCTGTGTGTCTCACCCTTCAGGAAATACAAAGGAATTCACATTCTTTCCTCTCGACGTCAGAGAGAGAGGCAACTCAACATCACATTGCATTTTCCAGGTCACATGAACTTTGGTGTCAGCCACAGACCATGAAGTATAAAATGCAAAGGACATCACAAGTTTGTCTTGTCAAAATTTGTCTGTGCATCCATATCTCTTGTAAAGCACAAGATTCTGAACTTCAACTTTGGATACATTTACTTAGAAGTTATTATGATTAACACAGCGATGACATGACTGAAAGTTATTTGCACATTTTTTCTAATAGCTCTAGTTTAAAATAACATAAAAATTCATTGTAAACTCGGGTGTCTCAACTGTAAATTAAGCTATTTGGATTTTTTTCCCCTATCAAGATCTCCCCAAAGCAAAACCACCAGCAGTACAGTGACCGCGAATTGCTGTAGCTACAGAAGGAGATTCTTTTGCACTTCTACTTTTTTCCTTTGTGTTTTTCCAGTTTAGAAGCATGAATAACATTCTTGTTATTTTTATATGCAGACCAGTTCAAACAGTTTCAAAGCTTTTTTCCCCTACACTCTGCTGCTGGTGTGAATTTTCAAGCTCTCTGTGTGGCCGTCACTGAAACCACTTTCAACACACGGAGTCAGACTCAGCCTCATTGAATCATGAAGTCATAGCTTTACAGACTAGTTCATGAGCCATTAAGTAGCACATTACACAACCAGTTCAATGATGACAAGATAAAAATTTGACCATTTGATTAAAAGAGGATCAGCCTCCTTACTGCCTGTGACCTAGATAGTCATTCGCAGACCCTGATTTCATAAACACTGAGTGAAACTCACATTGCATCTCCACTAAAAAAAAAAAAATTTAAAAAAATCTTATGCTAAATGACTGTGACATTGAAACAAATGAAGACTTCCATTGGCTGCTACAAAATCCCCCCAAAATTTCCCATTTGAATAGTAAGTTGAAATATCAGAGGGATTTTCATCTATTAAGTACAGCTTCAGGACTATAATTAGAAGACAAAAAGGAGCTCTTCAATGCTCCCCGACTTTGAATCCAGGACTTAAATAGACTACAATGTGTAACAAGATCATCTCACGGTTTTTTTTCCTAAACTGCTATAAGATCCCCGAGAGATGATGGCTGATGACAGACAACAGAGCTGGGTGTCTCAACTGACTGCCCCAAAAGACCTGAAATCAAAAAAATACTGTAAGTATCTTAATTACTTCCAACTCACATGCATCAGAAAAATCAGAGGCTTCTGCAATGTTTTAAGCTCCAAAATTCCTTTAACAAGTTCAATAGACTAGTCAAGCCTGAGTGTTTGGGAAGCAGTATAACATATGTATTTTACATATGCAAATTAAAATTTAATACACAACAGCTTCCGTTTAAAGTATCATGAAAGGCTATCTTTATCAGTCCCCATGAACATTATGTCAGCAATGACTGCGTGGTTGATCTGCTTCTCAAAACTGATACCTTTAGTGATGTTCCCAATAATATGGCTTAAAAAAAAAAAAAAAAACCCAAAAAAACCACACAACAGTGTAATCCTTCAGAAGTCTAGAAGTTTTAGATTTGCAATTTAGCGTGACCTCTGTCAAAGTTCATAAGGTCTCCATCTGTGTGTGAGTAACTGCTAGGCTACAGAAATATGGACCCCTAGAGCAGCTTGCTCCTGGCTACCTGCTGCTTCCAAAACACTGGCCAGACATTAGCCCCACACTCTCACAGGATCAAACAGAGACTAACAGGCAGTGCTTATTTCATGCAAAGTTAGACACTAAACTGAAGTATATTGTATTTATGTTGCAGTGGTTTTCAGGGAATTTTTCTTTTTCTTGACCAGGTCTGCAGTCTGCCAGGAACAAAATCACATTTGTTAACCTGACAAGCCATGACATTTCCAACAAACAAACAAAATCCTTAACTATATCAATTTATTTCCCCTCCAGAAAACAAAATTTCACTTCAGCATCATTCTTTTACACTGTTAAGACTGATGCAGAACTGCAGTTACACTTATATTCTTCTTTTCTCTAAGTCAAAATACAATAAAAAATAATAATCAGTGATCCTTGTGCCTTTATTTTTTTTCTTTCACTTGGCTGCATTTTTCATATAATATTACAGCAGTAGAAGCTGAATTTAAGATGTACTTGGACTTCAACTTTGACACACTATTTTCCAGAATACATTTGTAAAGAGAGTGGACTAACATTTAACTTCTGGAGATCTAATGAAATAAATACGTATATATTTGTATGGTTTATATATAACAAATACATATTCCTGAGCTTCAATTCATTTTCTAGTTAAATTGTAGTTATTGCCTAATGAATACATGAGTACACTAAATAATCACATAGTTCACCAGAGCTGATTAGTAGCCACTCTTTCAAGAGGCCCTCATTAAAAAAATAAAATAAAATAATAATCAGAAGAAATTACTCCACATACTGCCTGTCTCTTTATCTTGCCTCCTTCCCTTTCCCATTCTCTGGATTACATATGCCTTAAAACCTTGCTAAATAGACCAGATTTTTTATTAACTTACAAACTGTAGCCTAATTCCTAACCTGTCTTCCCAAGAAAGTACAAAGATGAAAAAGACAATCAAACTAATTTATAGAAAACAAAAATTTTATAGCGGGTTTATGATCATGATAACATACTGCATTTTTACTCACTAAAAATCAGAGCTTAGAATGCCAAGGCACAAAACCATAGGCAATACTTTCGCTATAAATATTTACTGACACTAAACATATTCAGTGTTGATTAGCCTTTTTACAGTATTAAGCTTCTGTCATCTTGACGTCCGCAAACACAAATCGGCATTTATCCATGTAAACTTAATTGGAGTCCTACATGCCTCTCTGTAGATAAGCAGCTGAATATACTTAACTTGCTGATAATTTCAAATTGTGCTAAGTGGAATAGAAAGAACTTTATTTGCATACTTACTGATTGCAAGACCAATGTGCGGAGTATGGTACTAAAGGTTTCTCTTTTTAAAAAAATAGCAAAGCTAAATTATCACCAATCAATTTAAATGTTGAATAAGAATAAATGCTATGAAGTTTAGGAGGCATCCCAGTTGATTTCTCTAACCGGAAAATAAAAATATATTAACGAAGCTCTGCACTAAGCATTATGAAACACTGATTATGTTACTCTCCACTTAAAAGAAGAACATTATCATAGATTTGCACAGACTATGAAAACACCACTTTCAACACTTGAACTTTTTAAAGTTCATGATTGCTACCCAGCTAGCCTCCACTTTTGCAATTCCAAAAGTTGTCATAATATTCCCTAAAACCCTCAATATTCAACTGTTTAATTGTCTTTCAAAGCTTTTGTTTTGCTTCAATTCACTTCAGAGCAGGCTATCTGCATACAAAGTCCCGTCCCAAAAGTGAGAAGAAAGGCTTTCTTAGCTTTGTAATTTTAATACACAAACATCCACATAAAGTCCTCACGTAGGATCAGTACACCACTGACCCTCAGAGCTGAACATGGATTTCAATTAAAACATTAATTCTTTTAGATATTCAAGTCTGGAACTCACAGAATGCATAGACCAGAATAAAGGGGGAAAAGGGGAGGGAGCAGATAATATATGGTAATAGCGTACTGTAAAAATCATTAGTTCAAACTGGAACTAAATTTTGTACTGCATGCACTTCTGAACCTCTTAATAAGATTAAGCAGTCCATTATTTATGGTGTTAGCAAACATGTATGAATGTTTGAATCAGCAGAATAATTGGAAGCAGAAGTTAGGCAGGCTTTGTCAAGAACAAGTGAAAGAAAATGGATGGCCATGCTGCCATCACCCTCTCCTCAGCCATCCCTTTACTGTAAAGAAGGGGAATATAACATCAGGACAATGTTATATCTAAGGGGCATAACTAGAAATAACAGCACTTGTCTTTCAATGCCTCCTCAACATAGCACACTACATTTCTTTTAGTTTTTCACTACCATAACTCTTTCTTAATTAAAAAACCCACAACTCCTCTGACAAAAAAAAAAAAGTACTTCATTTTATTTCCCTTCTCCTGCACCAATAACATTCATTTCCTCCTTTACCTGATCAGCCTGTACTTGAGTTGCCCTTCCCTCTTTCTCCTCCATAGTACAGTAATCTATAACCCTTCCTAAACTACGTGCCCTAACATTCCACTGACAAGCTGCCCTCCCCACTCCCTCCCCTGCGACTGGCTTAAGAAAAAAATGAGAGGAGAAACAGGAGGAGAATCCTTCCTCATGCCAGCATCTGCACTCCAAGCTGATGTTACCAAGCATCCTGCAAATGGTCTCTTCTCGTGGTTTTGAACGAAGTTCATTGCTTTCCCTTTCTCCCTTTCGGTTTCCTCACTGTCACGCTTGGGAACCAGCTGGTCCCTGTTGCAAAGGGTCAGAGAACACAGAGACCCTTGCAGAACTCCTGGCCTCTGTTCCTCTGCTACACAAAGGGGAGTATCCACAGTTCAGTTGTACAACCTGTTGCAGCACTTTAGTAAAGCACAACCAGGAAAATGAGGCTTCTTTCATTCTTTTTTAAAAAACAGATACTACTTCCTTCTGCAGGAAAACTGGCTTACACACAAAGATTGTTTTGTTTGCAATACCAATGAGCACACTTGCATACCAACATGGGATCAGAATACAGGAGAGTATAAAACTTAAAAGTATCGCTGCCATTGAGAAATATCTTTCAAGTTAATATAAAAAAGACAAAATTATTCAGTAATTGATGACATTTGGATTTAATTAAAGTTTATTGTGAAAACCTTTGTACTTGAAAATTAATTCCTTTGAAATATATGATAAAATACTAAAATTAAAGGGGGGGGAGGGGTTGCTGCGTGCTTTTTCTTGGAAAGCCAAGGCCTTCTCCGCAATACTAAGCACAGTACTCTCTTTCTCCCAATTAGCGTGCTTACAGCTGCAAAAACTCATGACAACAATTTCTGCTGCCACTGTTCTGGCAGGTCTCCATTCATATCAGAGTTAACTTCTATATTTCCATTCCCCTCAAACCACACATATTTACCACTTTCCTGTTTTCTTTTCTATGAATGCTCTTTTACTCCATGCTGGAAGACCCCCCCTCCCCACCCCAGGTTGGTGGCTCCCTTATTTCCCCCCCTCATTTCTACTCTTCCTTGCTCTATCTGCTGCTTACTCTTTCCTCAGATGCTCCTCTTCCCAGTCTTCTTTCTCCCAAATGGTCTACTACATTCCTCTCTCCCCACAGCAAGCAGGATCTCAACAGAGAATGGCTGACTTTACACAAAGACCGTTAATTTTATGCTACTGCTTTATATTTCAATCAGCAGGGAAGATAAAAAGCAAACGGAGGTTGAAGGCAAGATTACAGGAATCTCTGCACTCGAGGGTATGAGCTATCTGCCCCATCAGACCTCAGGTGAACTGATAATCAGTTCTACTTGCTGCATAAAATATATCCATTTCTTTTATTTAAATAGATAAAAACAACATTCATATGTGAACTTTCCAGAACTTCATACTGGGTTTTATACACACCTTTAAAAAATGAACAGATTATTCAGTATTATAAATTAAGTGATAACACATGCTAAAATCTTGGAGAAACTGAGAAGAAGAAAATCACACATCATGTTTACACATACAGTAGACACACTGAAAGGCATTCTTCCAATACACTATTTCTATTGTTCAAATTAAAAAGAAACAAAATCGTAAGTCTCTGAAGAGAAGTGGCATAAAATAAGAGAAGATGAACTACTAATAACAGTGCAAGCTCAGAGGAAACAACTTATGCCTCATCCCGTTGAGCAACAGTGCCTCTATGCTTGACCAACGTCTTGAACTTTTCAGTATTCACAAATTCTCCAGAAACCACTGGATAAAATGAAAAGTGTATCTGCTTGAGACAAATCTGGGTTAGACCTTGAACATTAATCATCCCTGAACTATACTGGAAGACCTACAGATAAAAACGTTACCTGATTAGACCCTTCCTCATTCAGAAGTCTTGATATTTTGAATTCAGATCAGTTCTCCATAGAGGATGTGGTTCCTATCAGAATAATTTAGACTGTAAAGGACCTTAGGAGATCATTTCATCCAATCCACCACTCAAAGAAGTGCTATCCTAGACATTCACCTGCTCCCATTAATAACACTGTAGATATTACACAGGAAATGAGATGCAGATTATATTCCCATGACTACATTGAATGCATCTTGATTTAGTCACATTGTTAGCATCTACCAACAAACAGGCTGAAGAATTTCTTATTTCAGTGTGGGCAAGTTGTCACCAGCCCAAATTGTAATAAAATGTTAAGGCAATAGGCACTTTCAGAGCATAGCATTGTTTCAAATATCACAATTCAATTTATTCAGCATTTATAATAAAGACACTGCTATTACAGGCACTATATGATGCAGTCTTGGTCGCTTAAAACATTATTTACTCAAATTTTGCATAAGTCTTTCTTTGCAAGTATTAGATTACATTTTAGAAAATTTAATTAATTTAATTTCCTTTGTGATGTTGTCAGGCAGATGTAACTGGGAGGGACAGCTGAACTATGGATTCAAGGCCAGGTACTATCCAGTCCTAGAAAACAAGTCAATAAAGACTGTAGTCTGAGGACTTGCTCCCTGTAAGCAGAACAGAGCTAAAAGGGAACGGATAACTCTTGGATATCCTGAAGCCACAGCAGTAGAGATTGACTGTCTGTTCATACAGCCGGTAGAGAAGGAACAGCAGAGTAAGTCCTTGCGCTTCACGCTGTCAGCATGCCTCAACCCAGCCTACATGAGTCACCTCCTGGAGGGTCACTGTGCCACTTCAGTCTCTGGACTGCTCTCTCTCTCCCATGCTGGGACTGCCATGAATGACATTATATGGTGGCATTTGTTCCAAGAGGACATTTGTCTTCTAGGAACAGGATAAATACCACTGATTTCACACAGGTCAGGAAGCAACCAAGAAAATATTAGTGACTAAAAGTCCTTACCAACTTTTGCCTGCTTTGAACTGGTGACACAGAAGTGATGGGAAAGACTCCATCTTCCATTAGGAGTCCCTAAGCTACCCATTAGATGGTCCTTGACCTGTTACCCAGTCACCCCATCCCATTCCCACCCTGAGTGAACACGCATTTTTGCTTACAAAAATGTTGCAATTCTTGGGAATTTAAATCTAAATTCTCAGTGTACAATTAGCAGTACAATTCACACTGACTTCAGCTGGTAATGCTTAGCTAAAATGCTTTGTAACTCAGAAGAGACTTGTTACTTACATGGAAAAATACGCTGTCTCTAAAACAAAGCAAACATAAAAGCTGCTTCCGAGGAAATGGAGGTGGGGGGGTGGTAGGAGGGTTGTTTCAGAAATAGGAATATGGAGCACACTATTCAGGAAGACTATGGTGATCTCTAAATAGTTATGTATAAGCTCACTATTCAAATATAAAACAAAGTAACTTCAAAGCTAGATAAAAAGCTATTCTGCATCTTTTACTACTAATAATGACTCAATTATGGAGAAGAATTCAGGAGAGGCACTTTCACATAAGTTCAAGGTGGTTTAACATTGTTTTACATAGCACCTATGTATTTTTGAAAGCAAAAGTATCTACAAACATTTTAGAAAAAAATGCATGAAATTGCATTTCCTTTTCTGATGTTTAATAATTTTTGTCCATTTGAATACCAATGCATTACTACTTCTGCATCACTTGTTAGGCTTACTTGAACTTATTAGAGACAATTCCTCTGAACAAGGAGTTCTCTACATGTCAATGCAGTTCATAAGATTACAGATAGGACAGTTTCTATAAACTGCCCTATTAAGCATCATTCACACTAGGCAACAGAAGAAATTCTTTAATATCCATGAATGTCACATTTTAAATAAACCCTGAAAAGAAACTATCAGCTGTATAAAACTACACAAAAATCCTGTTAGTTTTCAAATAGGAAACACTGCTCCCCACAGCTAAAAAGTGTTTTGGAAACTCACCTACTTTAGAAACCTCTGGTAAGTTATAATTTGTCCTTTGTAATACTTTTAAAAAATGCATTACCCCCCATAGTTCATTTATTACCTCTTTCAATGTTTTTAATAGATGAAGAGCTTTTTCACAGGCAGAAATACTACAGAGATGTCAGGTATGAACACTTAAATGCATGCATCCATACTCAAAGATTGTAAAAAAATCAAAAATGTATTTACTAATTTTCATATGTAAGATGTCATATCCTTTGTAGGTATTTATATATCTGTGGAACTGTTATGACGTACATACACATCTGTGTAAAACACCTAAGAACAAATAATTAGGTTCCATCCCACGTTATAGCACACCATAAAAGACCATGCTACACACACAATTTCCAATATTCTCATTAACTATGATCCTTCTAGCATAACTTTCTATTAATTGAAAGTGAGTTTGAATTCAGAGCCTGTCTCCATTAAAAACAAAACCACCAAACAATACCTCACATCAATCCAGTTATACTGGTACAAATTTGTCTCTCATAGAAATTTACTCAGCTGATATACAGCAGGGGTTTACATCAGTACGTTGTACTGCAATAGTCTAATGGCTCAAGTTGCACCAGTATAAATCCACTTTAGAGTTGCTACCACCTATCTAGCTACTGTGGTAGAGGGATGCTCATTTTCCTCGAGATAAATCTTTCTAGCCTAACGTGGCATTTGTAGTATTCAGCAGACAGCATTAAAGCCAAACCACATTTTACAGAAACACTCATATGATTGTCTGCTATATGAGGTCTTTCCTGCTCCTCCTCCCAGCCATTCAGAGGAGGAATTAAGTAAGTGTTCCAAGCCCCTCTCCCATCTCAAACCATAGAACAACCTGTCCAGCAACCAAAACAAAGGAACAAAGGCAGCAAATCCTCCAACAGTTTCCTTCCCGCCTACCCTGGTTCTTCAAGTACACTGACCAGTGATGAAAAAATTAACTCCCCCAAACACCCACACCCTCAAGAGGTAAAATGAAAATTTTTGCCACATTACAGTTCACTTCTCTAATCATCCCCAGGAAAATAAAGGATAAGAAATCCAAATTTTCACCTTTCCTATGAGTTTTCCTTCCTGTTTTCCATAAGACAGAGAAAGAGCTAAAGATTTCTCCTACATAAACTATGACTTCCCTCTCTAAAACTTAAAAGGAGTTAAAGTGGTCATGGTTGATTCACCCCTGCTGCTTGGAAAAGCTAGAAGAACAGCTACTTCTAGGCAGTCAGTCAGCAAGAGCTGAAACATTTTCTGATCATCAGCTTACATCTGTATTTGCCCAAACTTAAACAATTACCTTGAAAATAAGAAACATATATAATACACAATCAAATACTGCATTGTGATATTATTTGACCATAATCAATGTATTACAAGGCTATAAAATAGCAACTACTTTAAATTGTTTACAGTTTAGTGGCGGGTTTTTTTCCTCCACAACATAATAAATGAATTAATGCTACCATTTTGTAAAAACTCTTATGAGTTTAAGGAAACAATTTAAATATTTATCTCCTAATATTCAAGCAAAAACAACGGAGAAAAAAAATGAAGTCTCTTTAGATTTGATGTATCTTCTCAGCTTAATTAACACAAGCTTTTCCTGTTTTAATTTGCACTTAAGAAGCGGGAACTTTACTCAATTTGCTAATTACTGCATTTTCAAGCTGTTTTCTTGAAATAGATGGCAGTCTATCACACTAGGAACCCAAATTTCTGTAGTTACCTCGAATTACGTAATTGTCCAACGCCTCTTCCATTCTTTTCAGTGCTTCAGCTCTATTAGAGCCATAGGTAATCAGCTAAAAAAGAAAAAGTATATGAGTTACCTAGAAATAAGATAATGTTTGCCTCTAGATTCTGAATAGCATTTAAAAAGAAAATGGTTTGTAGAACTTCTGCAGTCACAAAAACATTTCTTGCTCATTACTGTACCTGTGCTTTAGAGGCTCTCTAAAACATCAAGAGAAAACTAAGATCTCTTAACCCATTCAATGAAAGAAGGCCAATCACTTTTCCTTCATAAAATTTAAAGCATCTAAACAAGCTCTCTCTTCTTTAGGCACACAGAAAATTAGAGCAGAGGTTCAATATCTAGTTGACTCTCCTGACTTCTAATGCCCAATCGACTTTAAGATTTAAGTGTGAATTTTTTTGACAACTGAACTCTGACTATAGTGTCATATTTTCATTTTACCAGTATGTTACTGATGAATAAGAACTAATACTAAGAGACACTATCAACCATTTCTTTCACTGCTGCTTTTTGGAAGCCAGAATTATTGAAATATTAGTTCTAGCTAGGTCACGTTACACAAGGTAGATTGGCAGCACCTAAGTTTGAAAGTAATGGTTTCTGTCTAAATCAGAATCCTTTTAATAATCAGAAACTGCAAGACAAATAATTACAGTGTCAAAAGAAAAAAAAATTGTTTAGAAGTGACACTAAATTTCCTCTACTCCACATTTTCCTTCACTTCGTTCATATTCCCTTGAGGCATGTTATGCCTAGCACCTTTAAAATACCTATTTACCAATCCTTTGATACACTCTTCCCTCCTTTAAAAGATCTGTATAAAATTAGTGTTTCATTCCTTTAGAATATTGAAAAATAATCATCAACTCACTTTTGAGATCATAGGATCATAATAAATGCTAATATCACTTCCTTGTTGTATGCCACTGTCAACACGTACCTTCAAAAAATAAGAAGCAAAAATAATTATATATTGAAAAAAACATATTTCAACATAAGATCAAATCTACCTGGCAGGCTTAAAACATAACACCCAAGAAGCTTATCGCGTATGTTTTTTCCCCTTGAAGAACTAGAATAATTATTTGTTTTCAGAGAAGCCGGGAGGGGGAAAGGGGACCTTTTTCCTCCACCAGGAAAAATACTTGCAAGTTATTCTCTCCTTTAAAAGAAAACATGACTGCAATCTTCAGTTGATAGTCAAAATTCTCTTTTGTCCTCCTAGAATGCACAGTAAACACATCAAATTTGATCTAACAATTTAGGTTGTGCTACACACTCTAAACTTCAAGCCTGAACGTATCCAATTCCGATTTAATCCCTGTAATAAAATACAGTTGTAATTATTCTTCTGACTGACACCTGGCATGAAGGATGCCCCTTATAATCACACCCTTTCTGCATCTATATGTAATCACGTCCCCCATGTTCCGCTATAGCCCTTCTGAGGGCTCCAGCAGGAATACAAGTAGGGAGCATTCAGCAGGAACTTTGGAGCTCTGCTTATCAGCTCCATAGGAATACTGATCCTGTGGTTTTCATGTCTGTAACACTTTCCTTCTTTGCCTCACCCTCTCAACTGTAAAACATTTTTTTTTTCTGTTGCTGCTGTTCCCCTGAGGCTTTAATGTTTACACAGCTTTTTCCATGGCTTTGCTTTGTAAGGACACAGCCCCAATTAAAGCTCTGATTCTGCAATATTCACGGAAAAAAAATAACACAAGTTCAAAAATTTCTTTTGAAGAGGCTGATTGCTGTTAACCAGCCAACAAGTTAGTTAGTATATTGCTGATTCTTGTTTTCATCTCTGAGTTTGATTTCATCACTGTAGCAATGAGGTTAGCCATATAAAACTTTTCAAATGAGCAATTTCTGGGGAATAAATATTTATTAAATTGCTGCTTTTGAGCACTGGAATCTGAAACATTTTTTAAAAACTAATCAAAATAACTCGAGTGATAAACGCATTCTGGGGATCATAAGGATGGAGGGCTCTAATCAAAGCTGTTGAAGCAGCAGGGCTCCGCCATACCGCGTTATAAAAGGGGTGGGAAAGAGGGTCCTGGAATCTCACTTAAATCTTCACCTGTGGGAAGGAACCTTTGTAATAAACAGCAGCTCATCTGTCTGCAGCAAGGCAGAAAAAGGTCAACGCAACGGCTGTTAGGCCTTTAATATTTTAATTTAGGCAATTATCAAGGGACCGCATGTAGAACCTCTTGTCTACAGAATCCACATGAGGGCATGATGATGACTTTATTATCCAAATGACATAAAAAGATACCCTAGCAGGTGTACTCACTTTCTTCAGTAAGAAACACTGTCTGACCAGTTTTTATGACGTTATGTTCTTTTTATTGAAAAAAGCATATACTTACTCATATATTTGTATTTATATATTTATACTTATATATTTATATATTGTTTCTTATAATTTATGTTTATTTGTACAGCATATTTATTCATATGTAAAGGTAGTAGCACTTCTGTAGCATTTTTATCACATCTTATCTGAATGTGCTTAATACTTAACTAGGCCCCCCGCTACCCATATCGGGTACACTTAACATTAGCTACCAATGAGAAGGTAGTTCAGACATGTCATGATTACAGAAGAAACGTGCAGTGTATTTCCCTGCTCCCCTTCTTGTAACTGCTAAATCATCCCTCCTCCCAGGAACTCTGCCTATATTTAAAGTCAATGCACACATTCTCACATTCAAATCAGAGAAAATTAATTTACCTACCCAGTCCCAGATAAACCCTTGTAGTATACAATAAATACATATACAAGACGTGAAGGTATGACATATATACTCCACACATACTTGAATTATACTGTGACTTTTGTCTCCAAAGTATTATATATATAGGCTATATATAATATATATCCTATAAAGTGATTACATACAAGTGTTCGGGGTGCTTTACATACACATACATGTGCATGTAAGCATTTATACACATATACCATATTTTGACAAAGAATAAAGACATATGAAAGGTGCATAATTCAGACCCAGAGTAAGCAGGTTAGACCTTGGAGTTAATGTAAGGCTTCTGAGGCTACTGACTATATGCTCTACCTGCTCTGTGTTTCTGTTGATACACAACATACATAACACTATACAATTTACACTTTTGCCTAAGTACAATACCCTGAAAAATGAAAAATTACAGTGAGAATTGAAAATTCTTTAATAACTACAGCGTAATTTCCTTTTCTTTTTTTTTTAAAAAAAAGAGTCCTCTGTAGAAGTTTAATTTTCATAAAAGAAACTCAAGATGACTAAAAAAATGACAGCAGAGAAGAAATACACTTAACATCTTCAGTCCTCTGTGGTGCTTACGTTTTCAGAGCCTGGTAACAGTAGGTGATTTTATAAACTATATGGTGTGACAGAACTTAATGAATATCAGATGAAAAAGAAATCCTAATTCAACAGATACTTGCTATGACGTTGCTTAACTTGATAAATAATAGCAATACTTGTTAGACCTCCAGCATTTACTTCTGCTTAACATATTTTTTTTCTTTTATTCAGTATTTAAAATACCAAAGAAAGGCTATGTTTCAAGATCTTACTGTACCCCACAGCTCATGGGTATTACAGCCCCAACACTTTCATTGCTGTTGTACAACCCTTATGTGTTATTACAGTAGGACAACAGTAAACTGAAAGGTAAAAAGAAAAAGCTTGAGGGGTAAAAAAAAAAGTACAATCTATGTCCCAGTCCTTCAATGAACTATTAGTGCATCAAATTCCACTTACCAACACATACAGGTTCTAGTATTTCTCAATTCTTTGCCATATCAGAGTCTAGGAGTTTTCTCTTTGTGGCAAGAGTCATTAAAAGACCAGACCACCCATCATTCTGGCAAAGAGCAATGCTGGAGCTCTTCAGATACAGCAGTACATTTGCTATGTTGTGTAAGAGCACTGAACATGAATGCTCACTATCGTAATACGGGTGTTTCTAGTTACCTATCTTAAGCTTCATTAAAGATGAAAAAAATGTTACACTGATGAGTACCATGTTCTAAGGAAATTACAGACTATGTGGCACAGTATATTCCTATCTATGGCTAAAAAAAAAAAACCTCACCCAGCCATGCACACCAGTTCCACTAGCTTGAGCAGCTGACACACAGGCACAGGTAGACAGTCAGTGCTAACTTGAGACACAGAAGAAATGAATTGAAAATGCATTTGGCAATACACTACTCATAAGCCAAACTCGCTGTGACACATTACAAGTCTCCGCTAATTTTTTTTTTTAAGCCAACTTGTTGACAATTTAAAATCTAAAATGCAGAAAACAAACACTGTGGCACAATGGGCCTGTACCGCTGAAATTTTTTAGTCATATTAATTTTGTTCTTAGCGGCATGACATTCTCAGGAGAGAAATTAGTTTCACAGTGGCAGAAAATATGTATTAAGACACCAAACCATGAGTGTCTACATGAAAATAGCTGTTCTATTTTTAAAATGACAATAGGAGTAAACAGAAAGAACAGCCTAGACACTCCATATGAGCTCCTCAAACCATTGCTTTGAAGCCTCCAGTGTAATTAAAATTTCTTTCTTCGGTACCACGATGGACCACGTGAAGCGATCAGGCATCTCCCACCCTTCATTTTCAATTCACCTCTCCCCCTAAGCACAACTCCCAGCCCACCCCATCTACCTGACAAGTGACAGCCCAATCTGATTAAATGCTTGCAAGGGAGGGGACTCATGGGCCTCCATGACAGGCCAAAAGTGATCACCATGGAGATACATAATTACAGCTGTCAACGCGTCTACTGTCCTGCTGGCATCAATTTGATTGCTCCCAGCAATAATGATAGACAAAGCTTAGTGTGCACTCTCCTGCACCCAATCACTTTATCTATTCCGTGGTCCATTTAGCTGACATGCAACATTCACACAAGCAAATAACAGCAGTAAGCAGAACATTTAAGGCATTTTAATTGTTTTTTCTTTGTATGGATGGCTTACAAGCGCAAATGTTATTACATAAAACTCCTGCTGCAGCATTAATTGAAGAAAGATTTGGTGGGACAAAGACTGTAGGGGGTATAGTTTGTCCATTATCACTTGTACTTTCAACAGGTCTCACGTTTGGAAAATTGCAAATTGCAAAAACTTGCAAGGGCAAAATGTTTGACATCCTGTTAGCTATTACAACATGGTGAAAACTTCTAACAACCACTGGAGTATTCATTATAAATTCATATTAAATACACTCTTTGTTTCTTTAAAAAAAAGTTTAGATACATCCAATGATACCTTTTTCCCTCATCTCCTCTTTAAGATCACATAATGCCTTTTAGATCTTTACAAATTTTTTCTGCTTTCAGGCTTTGAACACAGCATGAAGCCTTAAAGACCAGAAAGGGTCAGGTCCCTTCGGAAAGTACACGGGCAAAAACAATTTAGGAAGCGAAATAAATCATATATCCAATAACATCTCCACATTTAAGATTCCTCCTGTAATCTTTCACTATTTTCCGTGCAAGCAATCAGACTGAATAATCGCATTCACAGATGGTACAGCCTTGCCATTCCACTCACTGACACAGTGTCAGGTATATGTGCACTTATGACTTAGACTATCTTGATTTTACAGAAAGGCGGTATCCTTGTTCTTTACACATAGCAGAAAACACTGCTTGTTAAACAGCCGTTCCATATAGTCAGACTGTATCCTGAAACATGTAATAATCACAGTAACAAATTTCCTCTCTAAAGTCTACACAGCTAAACAGAAAGCACTGGCAGTTTCTCACCGGTGTCCCCAGTTCTCTGTGGTTAAAGAGCTGACTCAACGTTTCACTGTCCTTTCTAATCACCACAGTATTTTTACTTAAGCTGTGTTCAAAGAACTTAAGCTTAAAAATATAGAACATGACAAAATATTTCAACATATAATGGTTTCCTGTTATACACAATTCGATCATTTTAAACCCACTTTGGAACTGTACATTTTTAAAGCCTTTTTCAGGTAGCACAAATAAATATTACCATGTTCTGTCCCTCCCTCCCCGCCAAAAAGCTGGAAAAAAGGCCTTATTTACAAAGCTGCTGAGTACTTCTAGTCTTCGTCCATAAAACAGACACTCAGCACATAAGAAAAGCAGAACCAAGTTACTTACACTTGGCACGTGCAACGGTTCCTGATACTGAGAGAGTTTACCAATGGATGGCAGGCCAAAAGATTTGTAGGGGTCCTGAAATGAAATTCAACATGGGAAAGCATTAAGCCTTTACAGATGCAGAGAAAATAATACTAAATAGCTTGAAGTCTAACAGAAACCACTGCTGGAATAACTTTGTTTTCTTCCCCAGAATTACTTGTGTTGAAGTACATTTCTTCATCCACCAACCCCTGTGACTCCAAATAAAGAACTCTTCCATTGCAGTAAAAAAGCAGGAAAGAAGTGCTCTGCACACAGCTACAGTACACCATCAAAATATACAAAGATGACATTTTCATTTTTCACACTGTGCCTTGGAAGAAGGATGGGAAAGTACTCAGAAGGGAGGAGTTGAGAAGAGAGTATAAGGAAAAAAATTCAAAGATACAAAAGGCAGTTAGAAATTCCATTATCTTAAGAAATCAAACTGAACTTTATGCCTTTGGAAATCTCCTATGTAATGCAATACCAGTATAAACTTAATAGGACAGCAAATAAATATATGGCCTATAGAATAACCAAACGCATGGTAATGTGGTTGGATCCATTACTTATAAATGTGAAGGAAGTTTACCAAAAAAAACCCCAAGCATCAGTTACTCTAGGGTAAAGCCTACGCATACTCGGAATAGCTTCCATGCCAATCACAGGGCAAATATTTATTCTTTATTAAAATAGTTTATAAAACTTGTAATCAGTAGAGCAAGTTGAAGATTGTGTGCATGTCATGAAGAGAAAGAAAAAAACAACATAAATTAACACGTCCTGGGTCACAAAAGCTGCAACAGTTAAGCGAGGGAAAAAACATCTGCAGGTGCTGAATTATTTTTGAAACACCTGGTTACCTGAAATGTTCCTAAAATAAAATGAAGGAAGCAAAGCATCATTTTTTCATTAACAAATCTTGATTTCCATGTATCAAAAGTGACAGCAAAAAGACATTGCCCTGAGATGTCCTAAACATGCTTGAAAACGGGGTTTATATTTTAAGAAGCGTTAAGGTAAGCTAGAGAGTCATACCGTAGTTATAAAGTTATTGTTTTGGAATGCACTTCAAAAGTTTGTCCTATAATTTGTAGTTTCAGAAGATACATAACTTGCTTTTTCAGCAACCTATTAAAATGTTTTAGTACAACAACAAAAATTCTGTAAGCCATTGGATTTCAACTGTCTTTTGAAGACAGTAAGTTTCAAGTACAAAAGTTAAGAAACCTGAAACACTACTTAACTGTAGCAAACAACTCCGGCACCACACTGTTAAACGTGAAGGAAACATAGCAAATGACCTTAAAAACAAACCTCAGTTTTTTCTTTTTATCACTTTTAATTTTGATTTTCAGAAAAAGGCATGCTGAAATCCATACTGTGTTTTGAATTTAAAAAGCAAAATTCTACAATTCTACAAAAGCTCATTAAACATTTGTGTTACATACTCTAAATCATGACTTTCACATGATATTCCTTGACTTCACCTTGGCATCTATCCACACCTGGGTATTATTACTCCACAATTCAACCACCTACCCTCCTCCCCATTACCACTTATTTACCTCAGCATAAACTCGACATTCAACCGCCCAGCCGTTGATGGGAATATCAGCCTGTTTGTGCCTGAGAGGGTAACCCTTAGCAACACGGATCATTTCTTGGACTAAGTCCAGGCCGGTAATGCATTCTGTGACGGGATGTTCAACCTGCAAGGTCAAAAACTGTCAGTCAGTAGGTAAAAAAAAAAAAAAAAACCACAAACCCACACAAAACACACCACTCTCCATAAACAAACATAGATACACAAGAAATTTGACCAGCCAAAGAACACATTCCCGTCTTGGTCTTTTTCCGCAGAAAAATTCTACTTGACAAACTCCAGCAACCACCTTGTTTGCAGGGAAACCCCAAAAAAATAAAATAATTAGCAGATTCCAGTAACTAGGAGCACCATACAAAAGGAAAACTATAGAGAACACCTAGGAGAGTTTGGGGTTTTGCAGGGGTGGTTTTTTCCATTTATTTTTAAAATTCAAACGCACCTGGTGACAATGTGTTAATTTTTCTTTGTTCAGAAGCTTTTCCCATTCAATTTTGTTTTGAAAAGACTTGCACTGCAGCCATAAATATATTTAAACTGAAAATCTCGAAGTAGCTGATAATCAACCCATTCTGCTACACTTAACATGGCACGTACAGGAGCCGCTTTACAATTTTCCATAGAACTAGCCTACCCTAAATCTCACCCATTCGCCTGCTTTCACTAACCTGTCCTGACAAGCAACCAGATTAGCGTAATCTTGCATCAGCGCAGTGTAGCAGAAATGAGCAGATGGATCCTTCAATTCCTCCCCCCCTCCTCCTCCAGACTTATCTGTTTAGTGCTTAGCATGCACAATAGCTGGGCTGGACCAGCAGAGTCACTCTGCGGCTCTCAGCAAATTGCTGCTAACGGCTTTGGATGATGCTGCCATGGGAATACCCGTCGTTCACACTAACCCCGGCATGTGCGTACAAGCATGCACACATGTGCGCGCATATGCACATAGATGCTTTTTTCCCTTGAAACGGGGATATAAATGGACACGTTTATTAACTTTAAAAAAACCTCTTTAATTAGACATAGTACAGTAAAAAAAGGACCCAAAGACAGGAGGGCGCACCACACAGATGAAGTAAAAGACAGGCATGCTAGAATTTTGTTCTTCACACAAAGACAGCTGTAAGATTTTCCATATAGAAATTATGACAGAACTGCCATTTTTATCATAAAATATTTTTGTCCCAAGGGCCAAAATACCTTAAGAAAACGCACTTCACAATGGTTTCTCTATCATGAGATGTCATATTACATACATTCTGTGACACAGAAAAAGGTCAGTGACCAAACCACTTGTCTTTCTTCCTTCAGCTACACTAGTATTAAGGAAAACATTTAGTCATTATAATAATCTTGTGGCTTATCAGAACAAGAAGATGCTTTGGTCTTTAAGAAAAAAGCTTTGTAAAAATAAACAGATGGCATCCATAATTAGCCCTGTGTATGCTGTGAGTTTGTTTAGAGTTTCAACAACAGTTTAAGACGTTTTGACATAATTTTAATGACAAATCATCACTGAAACAAGCACCTATTCTTTGAAGGATAAAAGTGACATTGAAATGGGAATCTGATTATACAGTTTAAGGATGTACCTTTGGGATTCAATCTTGATTCTACCTAACACATGATATTCTCCAGCACGTCAAGCTTAATAACAGTATTTGGAAAATCTAGGAAACATCTCAGTGTCTACCCTGCAGTGTTAAATTGAAGCAATTCAATTTCTATTAAGACTTGAAGTTTCTATTAAAGCTCCCTAAGTTTTAATAGAAAGTTACTTAGCACACATTCATATTTGGACAACAGAACTTATTTACTTATTTTGGAATTTAAGTTGTAAAAAATTACCTTCGCGTTTAGAACACGTTTGGAATTCTAACATTCCAGCTAATTAAAATACAATTTTTTTTTCAAAGACATTTGCATTATTTAGTTATACTCTCATTTTTCTTGGATTGAAATTGGCATTCCAGATTCAATAGCTTCAATGTTGTTTTCTGCTTTATTGTTGATGATCAAAATAGGATGGAATGTTTCTGGAAAGAAAAATATTTTTGTTGTTTGGTTCTTACGACTCACAAACATTTATTTAATCCATTCTTCAATACAGATCTTTGACTTGGTCAATATTTTCTTCTGTTTCTTCAAAATACTCCCTTTGTGTCTGCACACAAAACAGCATTCAGAAAATATGAGGAGGAAAAATTTTTGAGGTTTTTTTTGGGGTGGGGAGAAGTTGTTCTGCATTCTTTTAGGACCATGCTTCAGCTAGTGCTGTTTAGGCATAATGTAGACAGTACCAATCATCTCTCTAACTTTGGGGTACCAAATACACTTAAAATGCATTTTAGTATACATTAAGACCATCCAATCACCAAAATGGGCTAGAAAATTTTAACCTTGAAATCCTAGTTGACTTATTTGTAACCTTAACCTTTCAGTGCGGCGTGCAGCTCAAACTGCGCTTGTTTTAGCATTTGCAGTTTTCTTTCAGCAAGGGGAGGGCAGGAGGGGGTCAGTATTTTTAGCATTATACAGAACATGCTTCAGCATACAGTACATAGATGTTAACAAAGCAGTAATGCCATACCCTAGTTCAACAAGCACCCTGCAACAAGGTTCTGCAGGTGCAAGAATCCACCCACAGAGAGATACACGCAGGATCTGAAATTAAAGCTCTAATCTTTTACAAAGCAAGGAAAGATGGGAGTAGAAGTGAAGAAATTAGACCCCTCTTCTCCCTCCCCTCCCAAAAAAAGAAAACACAGGCATCATCATTCCCTACTTATGAAAGCCCCAGAGTAACTGTCACAGCTATTTGACTAATATTAAAACGTTTTCCTCATTTACTTTTCAGCCTTCTACTTCAGGTGTCACCCTTGTTTTATGTGCCTGTTGTATTTTCTTCTATTAATTTTATGCTATACCTCTTCTCCATCAACAGCCTTAGCATCCATAAAACGGTAAGTAAGGTCAGGGACTACATTTTTAAAGAAATGAATGCAAGTATGCTCACAGAGCTGAATCACACTCAATTGATCAACTCTTCTAGCTTTGGGCCATACTCAGATTTTGTAGTCAGCTGATCTGAGATCTTGCCAGTGAAGCCCCAGTCAATAAGGTAAGAGCCAATGGTGGTATGGTTATATTATAGTGGGTAAATTCACACATTATCTCTGTCCTTAACACAAAGGGCAAAACCAGACATGTCTGCAGCAAGCAATCTACAGATCATAGCTATATCAAGGCAGCTGTACTTTATTCTCAACAGGACAAGCAGAAAAATTGATCAGCGATAACTCTCAATTAGTTAGCTGTCGGAAGTACCACCTTTAGTACCAGTTCCTTTACTTATACCAAATCTGGTCATAAACAATTTATAACAAATCATCATTTCAATGCACTTAAGTACCATACATACCTCCTTTAAAAAAATGTTACTCCCCACTTTGTGATACACACACACACCTCTTTCTCTGAAAAAATGCCACTGATGTTTCTGCTTTCAAGTCCATAAAGCCACAGCTGTTATGACCAGCAACATCCATACAGGGTAAAGAGAAAGTGCTTCCTCTTCATACTGGATCTGCTCTTCTTCAGACACCTCACAGCAATCAGCTTCCCTGTGAGTACTACAAGTGGTTTTGCTTCCCTAACCTCTTTCAGCTTATACAGCAAGCAATGCTGGTGGCAAAGCCTGTAAGAAAATGACAACTAACACCCAGTTTATAGATGGTGAAGAAGGTACAAAAGAGCTAGAGGCACCTGCCAACATTGCAGTCCAGTTAGCATCCGTCCCCAGAACAGTATGGAGAGGCTGCTAACTCTCGTCCTGTTCTGTGACTGCCAACTGTCTTAAAGCTTTATCATACTGGGGTTCATCCACAGCTACAAAAAACAGTCATGCCATTTTCATGAACAACTGGAGGTAAGAGTTAAATTAGCTATGACTGCTCCCCTTATATTCAGGGGAATAATTTCAGGACGCATTTTTCTCAAGACCATCAAGGTACTCAGATCCAACAGCAAACACTTCTGGATACTCTCACAGGTTGCTCTCTTGCCCCAGTGTGCATAAGGCATCAAGTTACTCACACACCAGTTGGAGCATTCAAGCAGACCACAGCGGCCAAGAAAATCTAAATTTCAGTAGATTTAAAACTACAGCCTATGTCACCCTTACTACTGTAAGTCCCTAGTTGGTGTCATATACTCCTTTACATTCAGATAAATAATCTTAAAACTAACTTTCAACATACACCTCAGTTTCCAGGAAACATGATTCACCTGGAATCCCACGGGCTTTTCTGCGGCAGCCAAATCCAGTATCAAGTCACCCAAACCCAGCAACTTACAGATGCTCCTCAGCCCCCTTTTATTTCAGTAAGCCTGGTTTCGATTTTGGAGAACTGAACAGCAGAGGTGCACACATGTTCTGCTCTTCAGGCATGCCAGCTTCCTGACTACTACGAGCAGGAGCACCCTGGGGTCACATCTTCTTTCCGCAAAATAGTTCACAACAGCCATGTATATGGGGTTTAGGGGCACATAGTAAAAAACAGCTTTTCAGAAAAGTTGCTGAAGAACAGGCAATGTTTGGATTAATGTACAGAATGAATGGAAAGCACACAGAAATATGGAAGAGGCAATCTCCTATGTTGTCTTTTTCTATAGGCATAGTACATAATATGAATTACTGCTTATTTTCTCATTTATTAGTATGCGATTGAAGAACTGAGTGCAACCAGAACTACAAAAACTTCCTAAACTAAGATGCTCAGGTAGACTTTTTATTGTTTCCTAAGTAAGATGTTGCAGAAATAAAATCTAATGCACAGACATCTAGTGCCAACTAATTTTTTAACAACAGCATATAACTTTGAAAAATATTTAATCTAAGATAACTTCCTCACAGTCATTGATTCAATTTTGTCAATTTTTTTTTGCGAGGATTTTTTTCTTCATTGTACTGGACAGACACAGGTAAGAAACCTCTTAGCCTATGAATACTGAATCTGTCTTTTCTGTGTCTTAAACAAACAGCACACACTCGATATCAACAAGTTATTTACCTCACAATTGCAACATAACTTTCTCAATTAACATCCCGCACTTCAAAAAAAAAACCTTGCAATTCAGTAATTCTACACAATTTTCTTTCCACTCCATCCTCTACGTAAGAAAATAAAGAAACTTGCACCCACAAAACCTACACTTTCTTTCCTAAAGATATAATTCCTGCTTTCACTATATTTAGCAGCACTATTAAAGCTCTCTCAGACTACTTCATTCAAGGTGGCTCTGGTCACACTGCAGCCATTCTTGGGTTTTCTTCACATCAAATTCACCAAAGGAAAGAAACTAATGTACCCTTCGAAGAATGATTGTTTGTTTCTCTACTTATTAAAAATGAAGGGAAGCCTCCTTTTTCTCTACTTTTTTATTAGTATTCTATGATAGTTATGTGGTAACCTTGTCTCTAAGATATCACTCCATGCCCTGGCAGCACTGTTAATGGCATCTTTCAGATTCAATGACTTACACAAACAATGTCGTTCTCTTCTGTCAACAACAATTAGCAATGCTTTTCTGTAGTTCTTTTGGGAAGCCTGAAAAGCAGACAACCAGTAGCGGCATAATGGAAGTTGCATTAGGAGGCAAGAATGTGGCAAAAATCTGGTTAACTGTTGTCGGCTGACCCTCTTGTGTGAAGAAGTGTTGTTTGGCAGCAAAATCACCTTTTCTTTCAGTTCTAAAAATGGCCATGAACAGCTGGTATAAACTGTGTGCAGAATGGATTCTGGTGGGCTTAGGGGATTGGTAATGGGATAAGAGACCTTTCACCTTTAGGTCAGTAGTTCAAATTCAGCCCAGGTTAGCAGCAATTGAAAGTCTTTACCATCTGACACTGTTCGTTAGCCTATTTAAAATGACTGAAGCAAAGTGTCACAGTAAAACAAGATTCCAGTATTAAGAAATATGAAGAGTCTCAGCAAACAGCAGAAACAGTCGCTTGAGACTTTGCTTTGAAATCCCGCCATTCAGACTTCGCAGAAATCTACTCCTCTGACTCCTGACAGCCCCTTTTTCACTGCTCCCCTACTCCTGCCCACCTATCACAATTCATCCTCCAGGCAGTTACGCACACCAAGACAACAAAACCACCTCTTGCCGTCCCACGGGTCTGCTACGGATGCCAAAGTCACCACCTCTCTGTGGTTTTAGCTGGCAATCCAGACTCAGCTCACCACTTCGCTATTTATATGTTACTGCTACTGTTTATATAGTGCAGCTGCAATATTTTCCAGCACTTCTCTCCTTCATTGAGCAAACGTGTAGCAGGTGCTGCCTAATGATGTGCAACAGAATACAGATACCATTAAGAGACTGTTAGAGCCAGCAGTTTATAAGCAGCAGAGCTCCGGACAATCACCAACAGCATTTCTACATATTTCTAGACATTTCCCAACCATGCTTTTTATACCTTTATGAGTGGACAAATAGATGAAAAAGGAGGTAGAAAGAGACATGTTGCATATAAAAATTCTTCCTCTGTCTTTTACATCAGGCACAGACAGTTTTGTACAAAGACAAAGTTCTGGAATATAACATTTTCCAGAGATCAGTACAACCTGAGGAAAACACTGGAAGTAATGAACAAAAACCTTAATGCTGGATAATGTTTTATGGGTGTGCAGAAGTTTATTTACATTGGCCTTATGCTTTAGAATCAAGTGACTTTAAAAGAACTTGAAAACATTCACATAAAATAAATACTCTCTCTACAATTAACTGTAAAAAAAAAATATACAGATATGCCATTTGCTTTCAGTAAATCTTTTACAAACACATCAAAATTAACTTTTAATCCCTAAGAAGTTATGACAAAAATATTCAAACTGTCACATTAGGAGAAAACACACTGTTACTCAAATTACCATATTTCTCAACTCCACTGTACTGAATACAGTCTATACAAATGATCTTTTCAATCAGATTACTCTAAGCAAATTTGGTCATGTTTTGAGGAGGAAGGGAGTGCTCTATAGTTATTTAAATCACACAACGCATGGGGGAAGCAGAAGGTTGGGAGCAGACCTGAGACGCAGGCATACAAACTGTATTCAGGGTAAGTGGTCTCTTCACACTGCTCATCACACTTTTCTCAGTTGTCCTCAAGACAACAAGAGATGCTTCTCCTTTCAAGGTACTACAGACTTCTAGAGTATGTGATATTTTCCCTTTGCTGTCACCTATTGATTCACATGTAAGCAGCTTAGCCACGCCACACACCCATGTTAACAGATACTCTTTATTTACAGGCTGCAGACTCTCCTTTCCATAAAGTCAAAGAGGAACATTTCTAATCTTCTAGTGAAAAGCAGAAGAGGCTTTTCTGGCGAACACCAGCATTTCTGGCAGTAGCGTGATACAGAGACTTTGACACAATTTGGAAGTTAGAAAGGCTATCAATCTAAGGGGTGAGGAACTTTTTATTTATTTCAAAGCTCATATTTGGCTATTTTGGATTTTGACTGCCTTTGATTAGGCTGATGACAACTAAGTAACACAAAGCACACCACAGCATGCGCAGCTATAAGGAATCAGATATTCAACATCTGGTCTGCCTCAATGATCCTAACAGTGGTAAGCTGCCTGAAAACCACTCCAAAAGTGCCCTAAATGACAACATACAGAAGTTCTCTTGTAGCTGCTAGGGCAGCCATTTCTATGTTTTCTTGTGAAAAGCAAGAATAACTAGTTTTGCTATGCGATTATCCAATCTCATGTTTCATACTTATCGGCTAGCCTCTGAAAGATGGCAGAGCAGCAGATACAACAAAAAGTACACTGCCAACAGCACAGAATAAATCATTCTAGCTGAATCACTTGGAGGGAGTGAAACATCTGTAACAGATTTGGGTAGCATACAAGAGACAATGGAGCTGATTCACCAACTTTTTTCACTTTCCAACTTCATATTGTATTGCAACAACACTTAAAACAAAAATTAACCAAAATATAAGCTTCCTGTAAGGTGCTACTTACACTTTTTTGCTGAACTACATAGCAGAAATTGTATATTCCCAAAGAGTTCCCCAAAAAGACAGCCAAATAATAACACAACTCTCAACTACTGCGAAATACTTTACAAAAAACACTGAAAGATATCTGGACAGATACACCAAAGGGAGGGAGGGGACAAATCAGCAGGCACTGCGAAGTATTGGACATGGTTTAGTTAGCTTTACACAAGTATATTCTGAAGTCTGTATCTAAAATAAAAAGTCTACAGTAGTATAGCTAAAGATTGGTGAAATGTTAAAACAGACTCAGGAAATAGCGTAATTTAGTAGACACATTCTGATTATGCTGACAGGTGGCTGTCTGTAATGCATACTAACAAAGACCTTAGGAGCATCACTTATGGATCAGATGTCTGTCATTTAGCAACATTCTTCCAGCTGTAGAGCATTCAGCCAAAACGAGGGAAGCGAGCCTGTTAGCCACTGTTCACAGTTAGGAGACACAAAAGGAAAAGGCTGAAGTAATACAAGGACATCTAGAGACTGTCCTGGTTCTGAAGTTAAATCTGGACAAGCTTCATTGAAGTTTCTATGTTTGGCTCTTAATAGAAGGGAGAAAGAACGAGACGTTAGTTGCATAACTGTTAGCTGAACAGAAAGTAAAACTTGAGACCTGGGAGAAGTGACAGATCAATTGGGTAAGCCTGGGGAAGAATCAGAGAAAATTACTACTGTCCAGCCTCAAGCTGAAATGCTAATTAGAGACACTACACAGTCAGGATAGAGGAATTAGAGAATACCTACACAAGTACTGTAATTTAAGATTAGTAAATTTCTTTAAGAGTTGGAAAGAATGAGTCTACTGTTATAGAGGACTGTCAAACTGCTTAGGCTATATTTCAAAAGGAGTCTTTAAAGTCTTTAAAGATGGAATTGTAAAGCTTTCTTACTGCGTATGTGGAGACCTCTACAATTAAGCAAGTTTGAGGTTTGGGAATTTGAACACTTACCACTATGCATTGCAGGGGGAAGGAAGACACCACAACACAGCAAAGATAACATCTTAAAAACAAATAATAAAAAGAATCAACTCCAAGGATACTCCATCACTAATTCCATTTAGGAATTGATGGACAATAATATACTACAGCAAGGAAATGGTTTTGAACTTCTGGTGGGTTATGCACAAAACCATAAATTAATTTTCTTCTACATAAACAAGAACATGGAAAATCACTAAAAAGTGTTCTCTCAAAAACTACAAGATTGGGAAAAATATAAAGAATATGACCAAAGAGACAGAAACTCTTTGTAATATTTTAATGAACTATACATTGCCATTAGCCACCACCCTCTCTAACCGAATCTAAGGTAGACCAGATTGTGCCTAGCAAACTCCTAGCAAAAGCATGTGAAGTATAACTGTCATGACTAATTCCAAAAACAAGGCAAGGCAAATTTTACCAGCAGTCTTCCCTGGTACAGGGGAAGATTGCAATGCCCCTGCTCCCCCTTGATATCCCAAATCCTCTCTCACTTCTTTACCCAAAGCATAAATTTACCCAGCCATTATACAAAGTCATGCAAAGATGTCAGAATCTCTTTATGCTTTATCACTGTCCACATGTACAAGTAGCAAGCAGGACACAGACCCAGCAAAACATAGCTAAAACAGAATATGAAGCTAATCACTCTATTGCTTGATTCCCCATTTCAGTCTTTCTGCCATTATTTAACAAAGCGAGAAAAGGAGGATAAAGATGATGGAATTTACTTGCTTACAAGTTGAACTTTCTTCTTATCTTTGAGAATGATATCCAGACTAAGTTACGTGCCTGCTTTCTTACATTATGACCAGAAATGCATTATAACAGTCAAATAAGAGGTAGAGGGGGTTTTCAATAAAACACTTTGTCCATTCATTTGAAGTGTACATTATAACATCTACTGTTGACTACATGAGTTGTTACAAAAATCCTACACCATATCAGCATGTTTTTTACACAGTTGCATTCCAGTCACAACTTCAATCATATGCAGATTGCTAGTGTTTTTATTGCTGATATACACATATAGTGTTAATCACCCTCCTAGAGAAACTCAGCAAGCAATCATCAAAGTATAAAAAAGAAACTTCAGGGACCAGTGGGGAAAAGCATCAGAGCACAGTGGCTAGCCACTTACTGTGAACGCACAGTGGCACTTAACAGTGACCTCTTGCAAGGTCTTTAGGTCAAGTGTAACAAAGAGCAAAAGCTCCAAATGCTTACTTGAGCGCTGTGCAAGGGCTCACTGCTGCAAAGTCTTGTAAATGCAGGCTTATTTAAGTGAGTAGATCTTTTAAGTTCAGTGGGAAGTGCTCACACACGTCAAGTTAGTTATGTGTAATTCTTTGCAGGAGCAGACCCCTAAGTATGGAAGGAGGTTATGTTCTGTTTTTTTAAATAACACTTTTCTGAATCTGTAGAGCTGTTTTTCTTACCTGAAGTCTAGTATTCATTTCCAAGAAGTAGAAATTCTTACTGGAGTCCACAAGGAATTCTACTGTTCCAGCAGATGAATATTTTACTGCTTTGGCAAGAGCTACTGCTTGTTCTCCCATTGCTCTTCGAGTTTCAGGGTCTAGAAAAGTGCTACAATACAGAAACAATGCCTTTCTTTAGTTAAAAAAAATAATAATAATAGTAATTAAATCATTTCATCTTCTGCTTAAACTACCACCAAAAGAGGACAGCATTATTTAAGTTATGAAAACATGTCAAGACTGTCAAATGTATGCCTTTACATTTATACTGCTCCTGAATAGATGTACTGCATGCTTCACTATTACTGCTAATGTGCAGGAAATTCAGGATAAAAAACAGTATTCTCTAAAATACAAAATAATAGAACACAACTTTTTAGAACACTAAGATCCATAATAGTGCAAGTTAAATGAAAATAAATACATACAAATCCATGATATTTATAAGGTATCCCTCATTTGCAAAAAAAAACTAACTAAAAAAAAATCCATCCAATGGAAATATGAATACCAAAATACAAGACAGGAGGTCTAAGGGGAATTTGTTTTCTGACTCTGAATTAAAACAGCATGGCCATTTCATTGACATTCTATGCAATAAGGACGTTTTGGAAGCTAATGAAGTATTTATTTGGGCTTCTTATGTGAGTAAGACTGCAAAGAAGAAAATTTGGGAATTCATAGTATTTAACTAAAACACCAACAACAATATCATGACTTAAACCTTCATATCCTGTATTTACTCTCTCAGCTTGATTTGTAAGCCAAAGACTAGTTAACCATATTTGCTAATTGCAATTCATTCCTTTCCACAAATTCTGGACACATTCAAGGGCACCCGAAGAGCAGCTCAGCTTCCACCTTGGGAGCCACTGTGTACACTGCCCAAATGCCAAGCTTTCTCATTCTAAGAAAGCAACATGCCACTTCCGCCAGTCAAGTGAACCAAAAGACTCAGGAAGATACTTGTTCTGCTTGTTCCTCTCCTCTCTACTGCAAATTCAGATTAACCTATGCAGACTGTCAATTTAGAGCTAGAGAAATTTCTGTGGCTTTCAATCAAAGCTGTGAAACTGCTTACCCCTCACCCTGATACACTGTCCTTCAGTGAAAGACCACATGTAGCTGTTCATCTTATATGAGCTCATAAATATTATTATATTTCTGTCCTGACTTACATTAGACACATAACTCAGCTATCATTTTAAAAGTACTTTTTTAAGGGAATAGGAAGTAATTTCTACCTTACCTCTACGTTACTGCTTAAAATGGAAATACCAAATGCTACATATTTCTTGAGGTGTCCTCAACATCAGATCCTAATTCTGCAAAGCAGCAGTCGGGAACCTCCATGTAACTGAAGTGGTCCCATCAAAGTCAATGAAGCTTTCTGGGGCGCAGAACTGCACTCTGACAGAAGCCAGTGCTGGGTCAGGACTTATCTTTCAGTACTTACTATGGGTTTTTTTTACTGAAACCTGAACTCACAGAAGAACTAGAGACTTCTGCCCCAACGAACCATATTTGACATGACACAAAAAGTGAGGAAATACCTAGGCAAACTGGGAGACAATGGAATACTTTTCTTCATGGGAAAAGTGCTACTTCGCACCTCTGTCCTTGCAGTGCCCACACAGGTAGATTCTGATGGACAGTGGGGCAGGCATTTTCAGAATTTAGGAAAAAGTTTCTTTCTTGGCAAACAAGATCAACAGGAAAAGGAATTCAAATCTGATTCCAAGAAAGCTATCAAGACCCTACATCAGATCAATGGAAGAAACAGAAGATGTGCAAAACCTATCAAAAATAGGCACTGATAATGTAAAAGTTTCATAATATTTCTTATTTTGATTCAATAAGAGAATAATACATTACACAAAATCAACAATCTATAATTCAGTTTGGGGTTTCTGCAGGGGCTTTGATCATGGAAGGTCAATGACTGGCTTATGAAGAACAGAACCTTTTCAATATCAGCTTCATACTCTATTTCTAGAATAACCATTATTACTTCTCATATAGATGAAAGACAGTTACTCCCCCTTATTACAGTGGTGTCTTCCCTATGTTTGTTAAATGTAGGTCTGAGATCTCTCTGTTCACCTCCTGCTGTAGCCAAAGAATGGAACAGAGGTGTCACACTGCTGAACTTGATCTCTGCCACGTGGTTTAGCTTTATGTTCTAAAATGACTGGATCATCCCTGCGATCAGCGAGGTTAATTAACCAAAGTTTTCCTATTCCCCTCTGCTGCTTTACCTTTCATATACATTGTTTCTCCCTTCTTTAGCAATGCGCCTTTTGCAACTGAAATAACTCTTCCCCAATCTAATTAGGCATCACTTGAAAACGCAGCATTTTAAACCCAACTTCAGATCTTTTTCTCACACATATACCTGTTATTCTTTTGACCAAATAGCTCCTAAGGCAGCATGAAGGCTGCAAAATAAAAAGGATTCGCAAGATAAAAGCACAAAAAAAAAAAAAAAGATCAGACCTGACATTTCACTCATAAGACCTTCTTCAAGCTATTGTAAAGTTGATCAAAGACAATACAGTTGGTTTGTTCCATTGTTTCTACATCCAGAGAGATGACCACATGGGCGAGATGTTACCTCTCCCCTTCTAGTTCATCAGATAATGTTTCCCAAAATATCTCTATCGCCTTCACTCAGAGATAAGGTTGAGATTTTGAAAATAGTTACACCATCAGTGGAAATTTACTGCTCAGCTTAGACCAAAAAAAAAAAAAAATCATCAATCACATTTACCCTTCCTCTGAAGATACGACTACACTGGGAGAGAAAAGTACCTTCATTTTCTAAATGTCAACATTAGCTTACCTGCTCTAGTTAGGCATACTGTTTGTTTAAAAATTTACTTACCTACAAAAATCATTCTCCTTTGAGATATCTACTATGTACTACCACATCACAGGCATAAATATGCTAAAGGATATGAGGACACAGTTTTGCCCCCATATCTAAACTATGCCCACAGTCACAAACAGAATGGGCTCACTGTTTCTCTTAACCCCAAATCCTTCAAGGATTTCTAGACAGAGCAATAGGAAATGCGGAATCTGATATGCATACACGCAGCACAAGTCTAAGGAGAACTTGTACATAGTCTAGTTCAATAACATACCTTTCTGCTAAGTTTTGGCCTATACACATTCATTCAAATTGTCGGTGGCTTCAAGCAGCACCTTGGCAGTTAAGCTGGAATATGATCCTGAAGTACTTGACATCATTCCAAGACCTTTCAGAGAGAGCTTAGTGCTTGGAGAAAGTGAAAGAAGTTGCTGTCTATGCACCTTCCAAGGACAGAAACGTTCCTGAGAGAAGCTAACAATGGAGCATGCAAAAAAGGTCACAAAAATAACTGTTTCACTTGCATTCTAATGCAGTCACTTACTGGTAAAATAGCCTCCCTTTTAGATCTCCTGCCTCTTAGATCTTTCTGTCATAGGCAGAAATAGAAAGAAACATTTTTGTCCTTTGAACTGGAACTGAAAGAACATCTTTCAATTTAAAAGACACCACAAAACTAATATCTAGGATACATAAGGCAATCTCAACTCTGAATGTATGCAGCTAGGAAGAAAAAAACAAATTATTTCCTGCCTGAGATGAAGCTCAGTGAAATTTTGAGAAATTGTTGAGAGACTGTCCAAAGAATCACCTTATTCTGAAAGTCTTCAATGCTAAGGTTTAACCAAAGGACACTGAATCACTGGATAAAAGTAGAGACAACAAAGCAGGCAGCTAGCAAGTCCTTAGGACTTGCTCATTGTGGATGCTAATATGGATCTTACATTCTAGTACAGAATACAACGGCAGGGTGCTCTTCCATCATTACTTGTCCAGGAAAGGTCTGAAAATGTACAGAAGGTTTAACACCCAGTGTCCTAGAGCCCAGCATTTTGAGATATGATAGTTAGAGACTGCACCTCGAATATTGTGTTGTTTTGGGCCCCTCACTACAAGAAAGACATTGAAATGCTGGAGCATGTCCAGAGAAGGGCAATGAAGCTGGTGAAGCATCTCAAGAACAGGTCCTATGAGGAGCAGCTGAGGGAACTGGGGTGGTTCAGCATCTTCCAAAGAGGTGTGAAGCTAGAAGCAAAGAAAATTATTGTAAATCACTGGAAGTTTTGTGTAGCACTAACTTTGCCCAGCACTAACTAAAAAGCTGGCGATGATCAGATGTGTCTTACTGTCTGTGCTTCCCAGAACAGACACAGTAGGACAACTGACTATGTTAGAAGGCTATAAGCAAAGTTTGTTGGTCTCCTATTTGAAACTGGGGGGATTGGCCACCAAAAACACCAAGGCTCCCCTTGACTACTGTAACCTCATCAGGGTGTGAACTAAAGAGCTTTCTCTCCTCAAAAGAGAGACTGAACTTCCCTAGAAAAACTGGAGATTCAAACATAAAATGATCCCATACGGGTAAGTTCAAAAGCTGCAGACTTAGATCTAAGAAAATCAGAGAGATTATTCTCAAAGCCAAAAGGCTCTCTTAGGGAAACACCATCATAGGAAAAAGTAAATCATGAGAGGCTTGAGAACAGGCCAGAGTCAAACCCCCTAAATTGTACAAAAGACAAATAAACATTTTAGCCTATAACATCCTAGCTCCTGGGCTTCATGAACGAAAAAAAGTTTCAACCTATCTCAGAGCTCTTAATGGCAGTTACCATTTAAAATAGGAGAAAAAAAGGACTACTGAGGACTTCATATTTCTTCCACCCAACTGTATAAGAAAAGGTGTTTCCAGGAGACACTAATCAATGAGATTAACTGAACCAGCATTCACAGGAAGGGCTAACTTCAGGCTTTAGGGTCTCTACAGTGTCTCACAGAAGTTAGTGCCCTGCTTAACTGCAACAGTCTTGTAACCCTTTGTAAATAAATGGATTCTGCAGTCAACTGCAAGTGGCTGTAAGGCAGATAAGGCTCTCAAAGCTGTCAGTAAATGTCTGGCAGAGTCTGAAACATCCAAGAAGGAAGAAGAGTTTTCACGCCAAATTTTGGAAGCTATTGACTTGCCCACACTCTTTTGTGGAGCTATAGAAGGGGATGAGAAAACATACTGGCAACTCCAACAGAGAAGCCCAAGAAAGTTAAAAGGCTGATATTTCTGATGAAAGAAAACACTCTGATCACAGTTGGCTGGTGAGAGATCACTCCTTTTAATTGACCACAGGCATGGAGAATGAGCAGGCAGTAGTGGCAGGCAGTGCCTTACCTGTACTCCTGAGGCAAAAGATTATAAGTGCTTACGTATGCATAGACGCACGCACACATTATATTAGGACCTGAAGACCTCACATTTCACAAACAAAAATGTAGTAAAATGTTTAGGCGTAAGGCTTCCAAGAAATCCACGACCACTACCAGGGAGCAACAAAAGCTGTCTAAGCATTTATTAGTGGGTTTGTAGCCTTAGATTTAAATTTTAGTTTTTAATTTAAAATCTAGGTCATAAACAGTGACAGTCCCACAATTATGATCTAACATTAACTTATAAGCTGCCTCTAAATAAACATCATTTGAATGATGTGCTTTTCCTCACATCCTCAATTGTTGCATCACATAGTTCTGTGGCTATAAAAAAAAAGGTGAGCATGTTACACAGGGAATTCCCATGGGTAGTAATATACCTATGTCTGGTTTCCTGAAATCAGAACTTCTTTCTGCCCTTTTTTCTACACATATTCTCTGATGAATGCCACACAACAGAAAACACAGCAAGACCATACCTGGCACAGCAGCAAGGTATTTCAGCTCCATTTGAAATCAGGGGGATTAAGATAATTTAGTACTTTTGAGTTACTGGACATCTACATCTACAGTTCACTACTATGAATGGTACTAAAAGTGGCACAGAGAATTTAGCACTTCATGTTCCATTTCAAATAGAAATAAACAGTATTATCTGTCCTTCTCATAGTTACTATAAAGTATCTCAGATATCTTAACAAAGCCATCTCACATACTATATATTTGATTGGTAAGATCTATTTTATACAAGATCATGAAAAAAATTAACACCACAACACCTGTTTTATTCTTACAGAAAGACATCACGAAGCAACATCAAAACACCCTCAAGTATCACATCAAAACTGCATAACAGTCAAATGACGGTAACTTAAAAACTACAGAGAAAATAAATGTTTAATAGGGTAAGATTTGCTTGCATTTGTAGAAAAAAAATAAAATCAGCAGCTTTCCAAAAGTGCTTTCAGTAACTACAAAGTTACATCAAGAGTCTAGTAAACATACCTCGGTGCTTCCTCCACAACTTTTTGGTTTCTCCTTTGGATGGAGCACTCTCTTTCATTCAACCACAAGGCATTACCATGTTTATCTGCCAAAACCTGAAACAACAACAAGCTGCTATTAACAAGCAGATGTATGCATATGGCCTTTGGACGTTATACTATTACATAGCATTCAGTTTCATTTAAAAATATTTTTTTTCAATCTAGAAATAAAGGTTGGGAAAAAATGCTAGTGTAGAAAATTAATTGTATAGGAAATACTAATTGAATACCTCTTCAAATTCTGAACAGCATTATTTCAAAGCCTCTCTATATAGAGTCTATACATGGCAAAAAAACACTCACTTCAAATTTGTGAGAAGCTCCCAAAAGTTCAGAAATCAGAAATCAAAAGACTGAAAAAAGATTAAAGCTCCTTTCTCAAGCATTTAAAATTGTACTGCATAATGAAATTACTCAAAAGCATATTGTTAAGCAATATCTTGTGTCAACGAAGGAGAGAAAAATCTCAAAGAATGCCAAATTTTGTTCCTGGATTACACCCAAGTTTTCATAAGCAATGGCTAATGGACCTTTCTTAGTAGAAAAAACACAGCACTTTGTCTTTAATGAAGAAGAAAAAAATCTTCAGAAACTTTCCAATCTTTTATTAAGGAGAATAAGATTTGCTACTTCCTTAGTACTTTCAATGGAAATTAAAGCAGTCGTTTCTAGGAATTTCTTAAAAATCAGGTGTCAACTACAGTTCTCGGCTGCAGCTTCAGTTCATGGAAGAGTTAAACATACAGTCAAGTACCTAGATCCAACTACCTAAATTATACGTTAGAAAAAACACAAATTCGGCATAACAGAACCTAACAGAACTCAATTGATTCTGCAAATTCAAAGTGGACAGGAAAGTAAGAAAAGGAACTCTATCCCTTTATGAAATTGACTGTACAGTGCAGCCATTTCCAATAGCAGGATACTGGATTTGAGGATTCAAGTAGACTTCTTCCAATCTTATGATGTTATACTCTACACTTATTCTTGGAACAATTTCTTTTATTGCAGACCACACCTGCTCCCTTCCTTCCTTATAAAGTTTTTCCTTTAATCCATTTTTTTCCATCTATCTTCCTGCTCTGATCTGCGGGAACCTGTGCCAATATTCATGCTTCATTCTTTAACAGTGCAGTTCTACACTGAAAACTGACAGAATAAAAAAAGAAGACAATCTTCCTCAAACTGCGTGAACTCAACCATATCTACTCACATTTGTGACAACAAATCTGTATTATTCATTATTCCTTTTAGCACCACAGAGCGAGTATGGCACAAAGCAAGATGAATTCCTGCATCTATGACACCAATGTTTGCTGATGCGTGAATAATCCGGGTAGATGTGACTGCAAACAAGGCACTGATCTCATGAAGACAACCTGCGTGCATTGTGCAGCACCAGATCCAGAGCGTTCCGCACCCTGTAGGATCAGATGTATCTTTTCCTCAGAAATTCTATTGTGCTCCCAATAAATTTATGGAGCTTTCCATGGAAAAAAAATCCCCTCTGAAGAGTTCTACAAGATTGATGACTTTGGGAGTTCCTAAACTACAACGTGTCCTAGAAACCTCTTCCCTACCCAGGGGGAGGTTTAGCAGCGGCCACACCAGAGTACTCCAGCCAACTGCCAGATTCTGTAACAGGCACCTCAGTACAAGGGGGAAAAAAAAAAAACCAAACAAAAAAAAAAACACCAAAAAAAACACACCACAAAACTAGCAGCGTCTAAAGCAACTTCCTAACCAAGTCCTAATTCATCCAATCCAGAACTAAGTATCACAGAGCTCTACAGGAACTCATTTGGGAGGAGAAAAGATTTCTTTTGTTGTTGTTCTTTAATATTAAAAACAGTACCTCTAGGACATAGCATGGTACTTGGATAGAAAGATCGCTGTCTTGCAAGTAGAATGACTCTTTGTGAATCCTTCTGCTTCACTGCTACAAAGTCTACAACCTTCCACAGAATTCAGCCTCACCAAAACAAAGCTAAAAGCTTGGAATATTTCAATAAAAATTAGTTCCTGTGCTTCGCTTCTCTCTCTCTCTGTTTTCTGAAGTGGATAATAAAATATTTTTCAAGACAACTAGTAAGTATTTTCTTTCCCTTCAGGACATTTCTTGTACCCTGCTTAATTTCTGCAACCTGGATTTTAAAATAAACGGTTTTCCATTATCAGCTAATAGACCTCAAAAAGAGACATGCCTGAACATTCACTATGAAAATGTAATTACAAACAGAATAAGCCAAACAACATCTGGTGTTAGGCTTTTACTTTCATTTTGGATCCACTGTTTTCATTATCAGAAACTAAAGAAGATACTTCATAAAACAATTATATTCCAGAACACATTTACAGAATGTTGAAATCATCATCTGAGATGTGAGATCCCAATACACCTCACTAAAAATACTTGTCACAGCTACAGCTTTTTTTCTAAATATCTAAATACCCCTAAAAAAAAATGTCCTGGTTTATGGGATTAGATGATTACATTAGTACGTTCTATGCACTTCTATATGCCAAATTAATTAAATATAGCATATTGCAATATCTCCTACATGATTTAGCTGAATTCTATTTACAGTTGTAGGATTGCTGTTAAGCCAAGTAATAGTTAGACATTCCATGTGCTCTTACTTTAAACTCAGGTCTTTTATATCAGATATTTCAGGAGATCAAGACTTCAAATCAGTTCAAGCATAAAGTCTATTTGGACTCTATTTTCCTGTTAATTGTTTTAGTCTTTTCTCATGTTTTACAAAGTGATTGTTTTATAGCTAGACACAGGAAACCCCTTATTTAACAATTTTAAGTACCAATGCTTTGGAGCTATATGAGAATGTTAAAAAAAGTTCTATTTAAAAGTTACTGCTAAATTAATAAATATTTGGCATCTGGTCTCAAATTGTTTGTATATTTAGCAGTTTGAAAATTAACCAAGGTCAACGTCCTAAAGCTGATTAGAACATGAAGTTAAAATGATATGCTACAATATTGTTAAAAGGTACCATCAAAGTGTTTGTCGAAGGAAAACAACATTCATTGTACACTTATTATAAATAAAACTATAAATTATTAATGGAAAAGCTATTTTGTTTAATCTAGGTGAAATTATTCAACTGTTCTTAAATACAGTACTGCCTAATTTTTTTGAGGCAACCTTCTTTAAACCTAAAGGAACCAAGACAATATAAAATCTGACCCAAACTCATGAAAGTACGGAGGAATCAATCTCATCTAACTTTAGTAATCAAAGAGTCAGTAGGAAGCTGTTGAAGCTTTCAAATCTGCAAGCACCAAAAGGAATAGATCGTTAAGGTATACTGATTTGCATACAAAAAAAAAAAGAAACAAAGACATAGGTAGCCAAAAATTACTAGCCATGGCAAGAGAATATAGGAAGATGCTCTAGCAATCTGACCTCTTTTGTAACCAAAGATTAATGCTGAAACTAAATGTTCACTATAAACCTTTCCATGACCCTTCAAAAAATAATAGGTTGGGGTTTAAGTTTCATCTTTACACACTGTTTCTTCATTTCACACATGCAATAAGTTAGCCTGTGCACAGACAAGTTTTATATGGAAATCTAAAATAAATAAAAACACAGGAAGTATCAGGTTTGACTGGGCACGTATCTGGCAGAGTAAAAAATGTTAAATATTTCTCTTTTACAAATCATTCCACACTATCAAATTTATTGTTGCTGGTTCATTCAGTTATTGAGCTACTGTCAAAATACTTCAGGCTCTCACTATAAAAAAAAAAACAACCATGCCACAACTTAGAAAGTTTATGTTTTGGACAAAAACTAATTAAATTTCTGTTGAGGAAACTGACATACTCCATATAGATTTCTTGTCAGGAAAGATTATTTCAAGGCTATTGGCAGACCCGATTTAGTTGCCTACATCAGATCAAACACATCACAAATTTTAAAATCATAACTTTGTTAAAGAGTCTGTCCAAAACAAAAAAGTCTTGTTTTGCATTAACACATCTGGCTTACCACTAGGCCCAATAAAAGATATAAATGGTCACAACTCAGAAGTTAAGGAGAATACACCTGATTTTGAACCACAAACTGCCCAAACTGGATACAAATCCTCCTGAGTTCCCAGGGAGCATTAGATACTTCAGAACAGAATCCCAATTTTAAGCACAGTAGTAATTTAACTCCTACATCCTCTGCTGTGCTCAAGCACTGCAATCAGGATCCAGAGTTCAAGCTCCAGCCCTCAGAACAGATGCCTACAACCTTTTTTTTTTTTCCCCCAAACGAATTGAGCGTGGTTCATTGTCTTCCTGCTAAAGAAAGGCTAGAGAATAAAAACAGGAAGGCTGTATTGTGCGTGATAGCCATATAGTTTGAGCAATGGCCCAAGACACAGGAAAACACAAGACTCTAAGCCTTTTTTAGTGGAGTGTTTGAAACATTTTGAACTTTGATTAGTTTAGGAGTTCAAATCTTAGTAACTAAAAAATAAATAATAATAATAATACAAACCTGGATTTCTATGTGACGAGGGTTATCAATGAACTTTTCTATCAGTAAGCGATCATCGCCAAAACTTGAAGCAGCTTCTTGAGACGAAAACCTAAAACCTTCCCTTAAATAATGAAAACAAAAAGAATAATCTGTTAATAAAAAGTTGTAAAGATTTGAAGTATACGAGGAGAAGGAACGCTTCTTCATCCCAGTCATCTGGCAGTTTTCATCAATCAACACACACATCCAAAAACCAAGTTTTACCACTTGCACTTGATTCTTTAGTATGTATCCCTTTTTTCTTTCTTTTCTTACAAAGACAAAAAAAAATTACATTCTAAAGCACGGTAAATTTCAGAGTGTTTAAAATCAAGGTACACAGCTCTAAATACTCAAGAATAGCAGAGGTTAGTTGCACATTAATTAGATGAAACAACTACAGATATAATATTGCAGACCTTGTAAATTCAATCACTGAACGCACAACCTGAATACACAGAACTTCACTTTATAGAGCATACCAGCTGTACTACCAGTTTTTCCCTGCATTAAAGTATAACTGTTATACTGCACATTCTCTATACTTCCCTCTGTTTTCTCTTTTACATATGCAATTACTCAAACAAGCAAAGATTGTAAGATACTGTATTCATTGACTTTATTTTTCATGGCAGAAAGATTACTCCTCTAGGGCATAACTGCTGACAAGCAACTTCATGTACAGCTTTCTCAGGGTGAAATGTACCATAATGCGGGGACCCAAAGGCTCCACAGAAGTTTTCTACAGGTTTAGTAGTCTCATTTATGTCGATACATATGGAAAGTTTGGGGTAAATTTCTGTGGGACTGTCTACCAAAATGCAGTAGCCCTGATATTTGTGCCCTAAATAAGAACTACGGCACAACTGAGTTGAAGTTTCCAGGCTTTCCATCTCTTGAATATAGTTCAATTCCACAAACAAAAACCAGACAATAGAAACATGAGATACGTAAATCTACAATATAGAGATGCATATGTTAAAAGGTATTTCTTCACCTTCTTTCAAGGTTGTGGAATAATATATACTATAATTTTGAGATATTATATTCAAAGTACAATCTTTCCTAAATTATAATTTAACTTCAATATATTGAATTACTTAATAAAGAGAAAAAGGGACATCAAAATTTGTAATTCAGTATGCTACCTGATCTGTCCAAAAAACCAAAGTGAGGTAACAAACAGACATACACAGTATTTGAGCTTACTGAAACAGATTTAGAGCTATTTTAACTCCGATATCAAAGGCTCTGTTTCCTTTTGTAAACATTCTATCAGACAGTTTTATGCACAATTGACTATTTTTTTCCTTCACTGAAGTATGTGCTAATTAGAAATCTAAACTGCAATACTTGTTAAAAAAAGTCAGGTGCCCAATTATCTAATCCATACACCTGTAAATCTTTTTTAAATTATATATAACAGGAATGACTATCTCAGGTATTCTGACCTTGTTTGTATCTTACAGATGTGTGTAGTTGCATTTGTTCAGTGATAAAAATTACCATAACTTCTTCACCTTCCTTAAAGAGAACGAACTAACCAAATGGAGATGGATCTGAGTCTCTTTATGAATATTTAAAGTTTAAAAAATAAACTGTTTAGGCCAGAAGAGAATTTGCATTTGAAGCGTTATCCTTTCACCAAGCAGCGGCCCTACAGAGCTTCACTGCAAGGAAGACACTCCCCACACAGCACAACTGCACTGATACACGCAACCAAGTCCAAAACTTTCCTGCCCATACTAATGCCAGGAGAAGTGGAGGGGAACTTGGGACAGGGAAAGCTGACCTTACTGCCCCTCTCTGGGCGAAAGCACAGTTTACCATACAAGCAACATGTCTGCAGCCTAATTAAGCCCTGATGTTTGACAAGACACAATCAGGCTGACGTGCCTCATCCTATACAAAGACCATCATTGATATCTCTACGCTATGAGTCAAAGCAAAGAGACGCTCTGGTCAGAGAATTCCTGAGCAGGGGCTCTGTGCAGACCCACACTCCAAACACTAACCGCCTACTAACACGGCCATCTTCACAGCCTTCCAGTGCCACTCACCTGCGCTGGACCGAGGGGCAGGGAATGGGAAGGATGGACTGTCCATTAGACACTGTTAGGTGCCCCACACTACAGGGACACCAGCTGAGACAGTATGCAAGGAGCACAGCAAACAGCAGCAGCTAAGAGGGGCTTTGGCAAGAGATATTTTCGGTAGTTCTCGTAAGGAGTTGGCGGTCAAGGTAGTTTTGACAGCGGGGGAGAAGAAGCATTTTGGTTGCAAGTTATTTATTTATTCAGGCAAGATTTTCTGTTAAGTTAAAGTTTTTCTTAGGTTCTCAGGAACTTTCAGCAGCAGTTTTCTTGCCCCCCTCCCCTGCAGATTTGCTGCTTTTAGGTGCTTTCATTAGCTTCTGCTGGCTGTTTTCCAACTCACAGGTTGACAGACTGGTTCATGATGAAAAGGGGCCCATAGCTGCCTGCTCCAAGCATGACTTGCAGCCCAGGTCAGCCACCTGGAGACACACACAGCCATGGAGCCGGTAAGCTGGAGCACTGTTAACAGTATGGCCCCATGCAGCACACGTGGTGACTCAACAGCCCCAACTGCAGGAATACCCATCACACATCAGATGCCTTCACCCAAGTTGGGCTTGGAGCAGGGAGGCTATAAGGCCACCACAGCCCATGCCTAAGGCAGGCAGGGAACACCACTGCCTCTCCTTAGGGGCAGGGTGGGTCACACTGGTGGCAGCTGCACACTAGTTAAAGCCTGGAGGCAGCAAGGGGGGGGGGGGATCGAAAGAGGTCCACCTCAAGCAGTTGTACATAAAGGTATGTGGCCAAGGAAACAAACAGGAGCTGGAACCTGCATGCGGACACAGAACTGCAGCATCCTTAGAATAACTGACATGGTGGGACAGGTCATACAACTTCAGTGCTGCAATGAATGGGCTACCCAATCTTTAGGAGAGGCAGCAGGACAGGTTTGCCCTTTTTATGAAAGGGCAGGTCAAATATATGGATCTCCTCTTGGGAAAGGGCAAGAGGGTCTGAGCTGGAAGGTCTGGATCAAGGAAGAGGCCAGTAAGGGTAATACTGCAGTGCAAGTTTGTTAACAGTTCACCTGCTCAAGCTGACAAAGTGGACAAATTCTTCTTCAAGCAACTCAAAGTCTCCAAGACCTTGAGTGTTTGTGTGGTTTTGTTTTCATGGTTTTGGACTGTGGGAAGGGTGGATGTTTTGTTTATCAGTGGTTTGGGGGTTTTGGCAGGGTTTTTTGTTTGTTGGGGGGGGCAGGAGTCTGTTGGTTTGGTTTTTTTAAACAGGAAAATAACCTCCCTGACATCTGTTGGAAAAGCAACATAGACCACCACAAGCAAGCTGGAAGGTTTCTGATGGACGCTGGGGACATCTTCTCAACACAGATGTTAGATGTGCTGAAGAAGAGGAATTACCAGTAGCAGAAGCGGATAGAATCAAGGATCTCATGAGAAATCAACCCATACAAGTTAGTAAGACCAGATGGGATGTTAAGAGAGGTAGCTTATGTCACTGTGAGACTGCTCTGTCATCTTTGAAAAGCTTTGGAGGTCAAGGAAGACTCCCAGTGACTGGAGGAAGACAAACATTGCACCATCTTTGAGAAAAGCATGAAAGAATCAGAACTACAAACTGGTCAGTCTCACTTTAATTCTGGGGAAGAGTCATGGAGCAAGATATCCTAAAAGCTATTTCTAGACACAGGGGGAAGTGACTGAGAACAGACTGAATTTACCAATAGCATCATGCTTGACCAATCTACTTGTCTTTTATGACTACACCTATGAATTACAGGAGAAGAGTAGGTATCTCCCTCAACTTTCGCAAGACCTTAATAGTCTCCCACAGCATCACTGTTTTCAAGGTAGAATGTTACGGTCTACACAGGTGCACAACTAAATGGGTGAAAAGCTGGCTAGACCCTTGGGCTCAAAGTTAGCAGCTCATCCTTCATCTGGAATCCAATACAATGGAATTTCCTCAGGAATCTATTATTCTGGAACCAGTTTAACCTCTTTATCATTCACCTGGAATACACCACCAACAGTCTGTGGACCACGCTAAAACACGGCCATCAATATACTCAAAGGCAAAGCTGCATTCCAGAGACCTAGACAGGGTGGAGGAATGAGCTCACAAGCATCTTGAGTTTCCACAAGAACAAATGCAGAGTCCTGTACGTAGCACAGCATAAGACCCCCCAACTTTCTACCTCCAGCTCTGATATCAGCATTGCTGCTTTAATTAAAACAACCACTTTGTTTGGAGGCAGCCAGACCCTAATAAAGAACTGCAGTCATTATGTAATATTTCAGCTTCCAATATCAGGAAATAGTAAAAGAAAATAGTCTTCTCTTGTCAAGGCCAGAATTAGAAAGGCCATCTAGTTAAAAAGCAGATGTTTGATAATCATTAGTACAGTAGAATCCCTCTAAAACCATGACTGGTAGGTTAAGTAACCAATAAATACTTAAATGTTGTTTCATTTTACACACACAACCAATACCCATTGCTTCAGCTTGACTCCAATTAAAAAAAAAAAACAAAAACAAACACTAAAATGATCTAGTCACAGCATTTTATATATGTTTACACACATAGCTGGCAGGGAGATTATGTTTAAAAAAACGGTTTGGAGGAAACACTGTTCTTCATTCATCCAATTGACTCCTTCCCCTTACCTGAACACACCTGTGCAGGACAGACTGAGGATGCCAAACCCATACACTCCCATTTTCGCAGAGCAGTCTGACAGGCCAAATGCACTGCTTTAGGAAGGTAATAAAACTCAACATACAGGCTTGTAATAGGGAATGCTGTTCAGTTTTTTAAAGCATTGTCCTCTCTTACTGCACACTTCAGATTTCCTTTGCCTCAGGAGGTGGGGGATAGAAACTATTTGTTACACATGATTCCACTTTAACTTCTTCCAGTTCCACTGCTCATTCCTTCAGAGCCATTGGAAGATTACAACATCGGGAAAAAAAAAATTCAACAGATGTTTCTGAAGGAAGGTGGGAAACTGCAGAAAATGATTGCAGACTACAAAAGAATTTGCGAGTAGTTCTCCCACATGTCCTGTTGTACCATCCCAATGAAGAACAACAACTGTGGAACAGTGGAAGTAAACACAGAATGGTACCATATGGCCAAGAAGAGGAATTATAAAGTGTTCTGGAATTTGAGAGTAGACATTTGACTTAAGTTTATAAAATGGGCATATGCACCAAGAAAGAATTTAAGTAGCAGGACAATTTATCTTTTCCTGTTATTATAAGCTAAAAGGCAAAATCTTTCATCTCTCTAAATATCTGTCACTGGAAGCTGCCTTGTTGAAAGCTTTCAGAACAGATACTCACTAAGCATGCAATTTCAGTATCTAGGAAAAGTTACAGAAGTTGAAACAATTGGGAGGGGGTGGAATTAGCACAAAGCTCCAAATTTCTCAAAGGAAGATTATTATCTTAGAAGACAATTCAGTTCAAGTTTCCAACTTAGAGGTTATCATGTTTGCAGCTGAAACTACTAACTAGAGAAACTAACTTTTATCTGTAAATCCATGGAGTTTAAAACAAGGGCCCATAGTTCCATTATGATGACCTCTGATACTTAACCTACAAGCCAGCAAGCACCTTTGTGTGCAAAGATCCATCATAATCTCTGCCAGAAAATTTAAATGTGTTCTTTGGAGAGAATAGTGTCCTCAAATTAATTGTTTTTCAGAGCTGCCAGCAAACCATTTGAAGCCATGAAGCCTAAAGACTTAGTTACAGGTACAATTGTTATAAGCATACTGAAAGCAAGAGAGCCTTCTGTTTCTCCACAATCAAAGAAGGAACGATACAGAAAATTTCTAGATATTCAAACACTTATCCTAGTCGTGTTTTGTTGTACTTCATAATGAACTTCATGTTGTCTATATTTGGAAAGCACTTTCAGACCAGCCTCTCTGGGATGCGAGCAGAGGCTCTTCACATACAAGACCAGAGCTGGGATCATCAGCTGCACTAAGACTAAAGTACTTTTAGATACATACAGCAGCAGAACTTTCTCAAGCTGTGAAGAACCTACAAACCTGAATTCAATATAAACTGCTCTTCAGAAATCTGCACTTCATTTTCAATAGAATTTCAAGTGGGTATCTATCATGTGAAGAAAGGGCATCCTAAATTCAATTTGTCCAAACCAAGACAACTGACTTAGGCACTACATTAGAGTGAAGATGGGGTTATTTTAATTTCAGATGCAGGTTAGTGGCTTGAACTGTACACAATATTCCACACTAGAACTTGATTGAAATTTCCAAAAAAAAAGCAATAGAAGTGAGAGCTCGGAGGGATTAATATCTGAAAGAAATACAACAGCAGCCGTACTTAGATAAAGAGGCAGGGGGCAACATGACCGCCATCCACAGTCACATGCACATGAAGAGCTGTTTCAAGAAAAAAAATAATTCTAAAAGCAGTAAAACTCTTTTAGTATTTCTAGTTAGAAATACTAGCTGAAAGTTACAGAAATCTTAGCTGTAGCCAGAATAATATCATAATATTTAGGGAATCTAACAAAATTTTCATCACTGGGGATATTTAAGAGATGTGAAGGATGAAGCACCAATAAGTTACCACAGTGAATAATTCTGTAACAGTGGCAGTTAAGTCACTCACATAGGTCTTTTCCATTTCCAATAGCTATTTCCATGTCACACCACACAATACATTTAAGTTTTCTTTTAATATTATGCATAGCCAGTTGAGACAAGAAAAATTTTCAACTATCCTGAAAATCCAAAAGTATGTTTCAAACAAAACTAGTTTATAAAAGGCTTTTTTTTTTCCCAAAGAGCATTTGGAATTGATCCCACGTGAGAAAGCCAAAGCAAGTTTACAAATCAAAATATCATGAACAATTCTTCACACTCATCTTGCATCTATGAACCCTGAAATACAAAAGGCCATTCACATACTGGCTTCTCAGAGTCTGCCAATAGATGAAAATTAGTTTATTTTTAGGATCGTGTGGATTTGGATGCAGCAAGGCAATATGAGGTCAACAACTTTTCACGAGATATTAAAACTATCAGACATATTGTTTTGTCAGTAACAAGTTGAGTCACCTTCAAAACACTGTTGGATGTTCTTCTTCAGACACATAAAAAGGAACAATCTTAGTTCCATAACACAATTAAAGGACACCTACAACAAATCCTTTACAACCTCACAGGTACTTCTTCAAGACAGACTATAGATGAAACTCAAATGCTCTATTTCATATGTAAATGCAAAGTAAATCTGTCTCCATCTTCAGTTCTCTTAATCTCACTTTTATCTTCCTACACCAAGTACTTTGCCAACTTAATTTTGCCTTCATTGCTGCTTACCTGTAAATGTTCAGATAAGCATTTCTCCTTGATACAGAATGAGTAACTAGTGTTGATCTGTGACTCTGTCTAGGTGTTCTTTCTCTTAGCACTTTTTAGATATTACTCTACAAACTGTAAAGACAAGGCTTGCACAACTAACCAAAAGGATTATTATAAGAGCACCATTGGCAAATAAGGAGCTGAATGGTATTTCAAAGGTTTTCCACAAACAAGGCAAGGATCTCAAACTAGTGTCACTAAATACCATTGGGTCAAAGTAATATCACTAAATTAATTTTGAATGCAAATGTACTGAAAAGAACATCTCTAGCTGGCTTCTGTTGATACCAATCAACTCTGTGAGGTGACTTTCTAAACAATAACCACAACTTTTCTCCAAAACAAATTAGCAATCATTATTTTAGATCCAGCTTTTGATTTTTAAACGGTTACTTTATTCGAGCTCCTTTGCTCCTTTCTGAACAAAACAAGAAATGAATGCCTTCCTTTCAAGTCCAACAGATACAATTTCTGCCTTAACAAGATCAAGGCAGTAATTTTGGATTCTAAAGCAGTGGGAACAAAGCATCCTTGTAAGAAAGCAGGTTATTCTAGATCTTCATTCTAATGCACAAAACCTTATTTTCCTATTTAGATTTGAATATAAACAGGCTAGAGGTAGCAGGGTACAAAAAAAACACTACCTCATGTTTTCTTTAAATCTAAAATGTAAGTGCTAGCCAGTTTTTAGGTTTTGACAAACAAAAATGTAATACAGAACACGAAAATATGACAGGGAAATCTTGCAGGTGACTAAATTAAACTAATGAAAATTTGGGTTGTACTTTGAGTTGATTCCAGCATGTGCTGCTCTTTCCATGTGGAAAGGAAAACATTTAAAAGGTTATCTAATTTTGGATCAAATAGGCTTTTTGTTAAAAGTCTGGAAAATCCCAAACCACATTTTTCTGTAACATCCGCGGCACATGGGGTTGAAATCAAGCTTCTCACTGCCAGAATATCGGCAGAGAATGGATTGTAAAATTTATCAAATCAATAGCAAAGCATCTTGAAGCATTCATGATTCAAACAACCATTAAGAGACATGAAAATGTCTGTGTTTAAACAAACATTGTTTCAAACAGGCAAAAGCACAATAGTTTGCTGAGAAGTATTTTAAACACAGAAGTATGCAATTTATTAGAGCGTGTTCTGGAAACACCATGTGCATTTCCACACATAAATATTCAGTCTCATCAACTTTAACAGAACTAATGGCACATATTAATGTTTGAGAATCAGAGCAAATAAGTATTCTACCTAACACACAGACAATTAATACATCAGCATTCTGAAAGGCATACAGCAAAATGTTATTTACAGTCTACATTTACAGTCTATCATTGGACTAAAGGCAGTTGTAAGTGTTGGTTTTTTATTTAAATTAATGGACCATGTTTTGTAAGGTTTATGCAAAAATTAATTTTAAATAGACATATGCAAACTCCCAAAGTATACCGCTCACTATACAAAAGGGAGAAAACCAAAAACTATCCAATTTCTCTGTTTAACATTTCATATCTGCTCAACTGTCAGCTCACAGTGGCTTAATGGGACTTTAGTAACTGCAGCATTCATCAAGGCAAGCTTTTGGACAGCATCTCACCTGGTCTCTTCATCATCCCAAGCGATTCTCATGCCTTTCCCACCACCACCTGCTGAGGCCTTGATCATGACAGGGTAGCCTAACAGCGGGGAACAATTAGACAGAAGTTCAAACTTTGTTCAGTTGGTCAGAGGAACATGACAACTGACCACATGTCCAATAATGTGAGTAGACAATAACTTCGTTTATTAAAACACTTTGTTTGGAAGGAGAAGAGAGGAGAGATTTTTCTTTTCAAGACTTAGCTGTCAGTGCAGTGATTTCTGAAGCCAAGAAAGGTTGTCTTCTCCATTTCATTTATACCAAAAAAAAAAAAAGCACTGAATGAATTATTCCCAAGTAACAAAGTGATTTATGAATAAAGGCATTTGACCTTTTTAAGCTCACATTTCTTTAGGAACAACATTTTTTTCCTTTGTTACTGCTCAAATGAGCTATAGCTGTGATAAAATTATTTAAAAGATTACAAGCAAAATAAGTAGGAGATCTTCATAAACTACTAGTCAAGAGATTCAGTAAGTAAACCTGTATCTTTATCAACACTTCTTGTGCAGTGCATTTTAAATAACAGAGCACCTCAAAAGAGCTGTGCTGCTGAGATATTATGTAATAATAAGTATCACCGAAATCAGATCATTACACCTTTTTTTTTTTTTTTTACAATAAAAAAGGATTTTCCCCAAACTGATAAGTCATAAGAAAGAATAAGCAGCATAAATCTGACAGCATTGTGCATAACTGGCAATATTTTACTCTCAGAACAAGATACCTTAATATGGGTATAAGTCAGGACCACATTTTTTGGAAAGCCAGAAAAGTACAGTAACAAAGTATGCCATCTAAAAGCAGATTTAGCAACGATTGTTTATTGTGTAGTACAATATTTTAATTCAAAGCAACTTCTTAAAACAATTTCTTATTCATATAAGTGAAATTCACCTTTCTCCCACATGAATGTACAGAAATTTGAAAATTAAGGATCTGATTAGAAAGTTTTTCACATTTCTAGGATAGCAGAAAAATCTTCAAGCCTTTGGTCTCCGATATGTTTCATGAAAATCATAACATTAAGCCGAATGTCAGACCAGCTGATACAGTCTGGCAAGAAGAGGCCATCAGTCCTTGCAAATTGAAGATACGTTCTATAAAAGACTTTGATCTAGGGACAGAAAGGGACATTTGAATATAGTTCCCAATGGAAACAGTCAAGTCTGCTATCATATGTGTAAATAATATTTACAGTTTCTTTCTGGAATGTAGATCTACTCTTGCTCTGCCAAGTGACAGTGATACAGTACACCCACCTCCTTCCCAAAGTAATTTGACTGAAAGGAGGTTCAGGAGAAGATAATTAAAACCAGCAAGATCTGGAAAACCTTTTGCTTAAAAAGACTGAAGTCAACACACAAAAAGAGGCATGATAGGAACATAAGAAACAGCATAGTGTTGTTTGGAAGGCAAGAAAGAAGCTATGGTACAAAAGAACATTAAATTAACAAAGAATCAGCAAAAATCAATAAAATAGTTTCCAACATAACATGTTATTAGACTGTGGAACCCCATGCTGCAGAGCACTCATGGCTGAAAGCTGCGGAAAGGTAATAGCTAAGCATATGTAGAGCACAAATCAAGTTCCTCTAGGCAGCGATGACCAAAAGGCTATAAATCTTCACGCTTTAGAGTCTAAAGTAATCTCTAGTTACTAGGTATAAGGGTAAGATGAAACAGAGCCATGCAAATAAGCTTGCTAGAGTGTCTCTTATGTTTTCCTATGAAATATCTAATTCTGCCCACAGAGGGGTATGGGATAAGTCACAGAGTAACAATGGGTTTGATCCAGAACTATATTATTTTCAAGGCCTCTACAATCCTAGAAGTAAAAGGGCACACGCAAAATAACTCAAGATTGCATGCAGGAACAGTGAAGTTCAACTCATTTTCATGAAATGCACTATACGCAGTATCTACACAAGAAGAATTTATCTATGCTGTAGCTGCTTTTCCAGATCCCTGGCAACTGCCAGGCTCCCAGACAGGTCACTGGCTATCTTGAAATAAAGTAAAAACTACATCTTGTATGATTTTTCATGTAAGAAATGAGATTTAACCTGGTGACACTACTGAACTTACACCTCTGGCAACACTATCACCAGCTGGAGACTCTCTCTAACTCAAGAGGCTGCAAGTCTGAAATTCTGAAATAAACATTGTTTTAAGCCTTATTATGGCAAACTCACTATGGCAATTTCCATCACCTAATCTATCTTATTCAGTCTTACATGTACCTGAAAAAATCATCATCAATTATGCTAACAATTTCAGTCTAACAATATCAGTCTCTTGAATGGCTTGCTGATTTTAATTCTGTCAGTCCTAATTTACTGTTCTTTTGTTTCAACAGCAAAATAGGCATGCTGGCAGTGAGCTTTAGTGAGTCTTTATATGCTATAGAATATAAAAGTTCATATATTACAACTTACATGGTTAAGCTATCAGACAGGATACGTGGGTTACTGGTATCACTCAACAAGTGTACAACACTTTGCTTCACCCCCCTCCCCTTTTATGTATACTGATTACACATCAACCACATTTTATGCAAGGCAGTTGATTCCAGCGAGCCACAATATAATTAAAAAAAAAATCTAAATAAGGCCTGTTTTGAAAAGATACATACAGCTTTTTAAGTTCAGAAGGAAAACTTCTTTGCAACAGACCTCTACAAGTTCAGATGACAAAAATAAGGGGACTTGAACTTTTGCTCAAATATGCCTTTACATACTACGTGCTCTCTGGGGCACTGAACTAAGCTAAACAGCAGTACTTTGGCCAATACCAGAGACTGATGTGTGCTCAGACAAGGAAGGCTTTGTAGAATCTAAGTTTTGCGTACATATTGAGTACAGGATGCTGGGATCAGGATGCGTTACTCGTCATTCCCCTAATCACTTTTGCACTATTCAGCAGCAATCAAATTTGCTGAAGTATGCTCCCATGGATTGGTTGGATTAGCTGTGGGAAGGGAGAGGCATGCAAGCAATTTCTAATAGCATTTATAAGAACCCACGAAAACAGCAATGAAGAGTCTCACAAAGCAGGCATATTTTTAGTAGGTGTTCAGTTTTCAACCCTTCCCTCAAATTAGACACCAATTTACATGAAATTAAAATTACATGTAAGAATAAAAACTACTCTTGTTCTATAGTTTTACATTCTTGTGATGCATCTGAAGGATGGGTCTAAAGAGATCTTAGAAGGCAGGAAGGTAAAAAGCTGTCAAATTTGAGGATCGTCAGGCAAGTTTTTGCTCTTAAATAGGTACTATTAAGTTAGGACTGCTTTGTTTCCGGGGTGGTTACTATTCTGAGAATCTGAGTGGTAAAAGGAGTAAACAAGCTTCTGGTGTCCCACAGTTGTTAGTTCCCACCCTTTGCCACCATGGTTTTACATGTCATTTAACCATTTTTATAAAGCTGCAGGTAGTAGGCCATAGAATGGATTGTGCAGTATCAGTTTAAGCAATGTTGCATGTGGCAATACCAGATTCTTTTCAATATCCATTATTGAAAAGCTAGCACTAAACCCACGTCAAACGAAACATGACAAACATGTTTTTCACCTCTTCAGTTTTGTATAGACTTTCATTTAGTTTAATTCCCTGCACTTCATAGTTGTTGGATTCTTTCAAACAAACTGAAGAGTAAAACTTTCTGGAGTTTTATTAATGCTTCAGAAATCAAGCAGCCAGCAGTCCCAACGTACAACTTACAGCCAGCCTTAAAAGCAGCATGGAAAGAGAGCCAATGTGATTAAGCACTAAGGAAAGGATGACAAGAGAAGAACAGCCCATGAAGACAAATACAGAAGACAGACTGTAGAAAGGAGCCTATACAGCAATTTGTGCCCGAACTTCTTCCAGTTCCTGATTCAGCCTAATTTCTCTGTCACATCCTCTCGTGACAACTTGGGAGAGCACAATTCAAATGAGGGGCAAAAGGTAGGTTTTACTCCCATACTTACAAAATTTGTATCTGTAAATAACAGTCACTGAAACAGGTAACGGCAGTATCTCAACCCTCAAGTGCCATGCTCCACTACTACTGGATCTTTGGCCAGAGCATAGCAGGGAGAAGCAGGAAAAACCACAGGCAGCAAGAAAACATTACCCAATGTTTTAGAGTTTTAAGTGCTGACCCACAATGATATGGGTTTTTTTAGTAATTAATTAGGCATTCTTGGAAGACTGAGGCTCTGGGTAAGTGAAATTAAAAACAATTTGAAAGTATTCAATTGCATATCAAATGCCTTATATATGAGGACAAATGCATTATATACACAAGAGACACTAATTTCATCCTATTTTAGATCATTTTAAATGGGTTTTATTGGGTTTTATTCTAAACATTGGTCATGCTTAGACAGAAGTTTAACCAAACTGATCAACTGGTCAAAACACAGGTGGGGAAAAAGCTAGAGAGGACATTTTTCTTTCGGTACATGGCATCACAGTACAAAGCTTTTTTGTGGCAAATTCTTAAACCATTTTGATATCTAGATAAAGCACCACCCAGCTGTCTGTAATTGACTTTAATATCTACAGATTTAAGATTGCCTTGATACAATGACCTCCAAATTGCTACTGATATCAAAGACAGGAACCAGTCAACAGAACACCAGAAGAACTCAGAAGAAAATTAAGCAAGAATACATTTTAAAAGGTATCTAGGAAGCCACTGAATGCCTTCCAACTTACATTAATCAAAACTGCTTTAAAAATACTTGCAGAAATTTTTTTAAAAACAAGAGTAAGAAAGACTATTGAAATGAAACTGAACTAAAGTAAAGCCATAATGCTATGCCTGCCTTTAAGGACTAAAACCAATTTTATTTACAGTTCTCCTCTGAGTTCCAATTTGGTTGATAAACTCTTCCTTTTGTTTCTGTTCCCATGACAGTGATCAGTAATCACTTGATTTCCCAAAAGGGACATAAAGGTTGACCAACAGAAACACTGACTTCAATTGTGCCAGCCTAAAAGCCAGCCAAGCCTACACCGAGGGGTTTCAGGGCCGTTAACCAGTGCAGGGTAAGAACCCCAACTTAAACTCAAAGTGGAAAGGTGTTACACTGATCAACAAAAGTCATCTGTAGCAGTGCAAGTCCCAATTTCTGTTTAGCACGTAAGGCACAGTCATAGCTTTTGACACAGGTGGGATGTATTCGTAGCTAAAGCAGTAAGAGAAGCTTCAAACATAGAAGCATCCTTTGAATTATGTGCTTGTGATTAACCTAAATAGCTTCTCATGGCTACTGTCTCAAAATGAAAATGCAAAAAAAAAACCCCAAGAAAAAAATCTCTTATTGCATTAGATTCTTCTTCTAGAAAGCATTTAAGAACGTGTGTAATTTCAAGCATATGGTTAAATATTTTCCCTAATGTTAAGCTTTAGTAAATAAAAGCCAAAACTCATTAAACACATATTACACTTAACCTTCATCAAAATGAGTCCCAGACAGTTTGCTGGTTGCTCTTTTCACCATTCTGTAAGATATTCAGAAGCTGAATAGTGACTTTATTCCAGAAAGCACAGAAGAAAGGCTGCTGGTCTGGATGACATTCAAGCTAATTGCAGTCCACACAGTGATGAAGAATGAAGATCCTAACATCACTGGTGTCAGCCTCCATATAAAGAGAAATGTGCCATGACTAACTTCTGAATATCATGTCCAATTTCAGATATATTTTGAAATAACTCCTTTAGTGAGCTACTCATTACTGCATATTACATACATTCCACAAGTCACGGCTGCACTGGTTCTGTAAAGTCCAGTTTGCAAAGCTAAAATGTGATGATTTAAGAGACAGGGCATTAATGCCTAGATTCTTCCAGCCCTATAGGCAACAGGGAACTTAAAAACTATTAAAACATTATTTGTTCTATAGGGATTACTTATTACACATTCAATTTAGTCAACCATGTCTGCTGAGAGGCACACAAATCCCACCATAGCTAATTTAAGAACTTACCAATTTCCCTTGCAATTCTGACAGCTTCATCTGCATCCTGTAAAAGCAGGAAATGAGACCCAACGTTAATCCCATCAGCCATTGCACTATGTCCTGAGGGCAGTCATATATTGCACTACTGTCTCCTCTGATTCATTTAATGTTTGATTTTACAACCTTCTGACCCTTTTCAGCCAGAGGAATGTAAAATTAATACCATAAGTGGAATGTAAATTCTACCTCATCATTAGTACACTGAGAAACTCAAAGCAACGAGGAATCAGCTGACAGGAAACACAACCAGGATCGCAAAATGATTTTCTGCAGTTGTAGGAATTTAATGCTAGAATTTAGAAGTTTACAATCAATAATGGACCATAAATCAGATCGTTAAAGTTTGTCCCCTGCCAGCTTGTTTCTGTCCTCACAGGTTTTTCTTGTGTTTTCCCAGTTGTTGTCAGTAGGGGGAGTTGATTCTCTATTGTTTGGGAATGATTCAGGTTCGGAAAAACTTGCAGAACTTCTTTAAAGACAATTTTTTTTTCTATTGAAGAGAGAACACAAGCATTTCACTTTTGTAAGCTTTTCATTCTAAAGACAGAATAAACATTAAATGTATCGTTTTAAAATGTATCTGAAATGAGAAGATTCACATAATTGTTTCCATTTAAGAGTCCGCACATTACTAGTGTAATTACAAATTAACAAAATTCTTTTGTTGATGCCACCTATTGCTTCAGCTGACTCATACCACTATAGCCTGGTACGGAAAAAAAAAAGTACTAGGAAACCCAGAGAATAAAACACAAAATACTTGAATTGCTTACTTTTTAATAACCAAACCTCTTCTCCTACAGTAGTTCAATGCAGTTTCTTCTACTGATAATAACATATTTCCATTATACAATACTTGAAAGAAAAAGGGTTAAATTACAGTGGCACAGGTTAAGTTTGAAAATTCCATCCAAATTTGCTAATATTTATACTATTCCATGACATGCATTAAAACATTTGTATGGAAGGCAGTAATGTCTGGAAACCACCAGCTGCTAAGTGTGTCTGAAACTATGGGGGCTGACTTATGAACATTAAAATGAAACCCGATATTTTTAAAGCTTTCAAGGCAATCCGTTTTAAAAGCACCCAGGTCAGAACTTAAAAAAAAATACATAAGAAATGTTCATACCTGGTTCATTTATGTCCGATAATAAAACAAAATCCTCTTTAAAAGTCTTCAGTACCTAGTAACAGCCCCATGAAGAATAAGGGGGCTGGCAGGGGAAGTTGTCAGAAAATTTAATTTCCTTTCATTAGCTAGTCTGCTCCACAAATCGGTGCTTGTTAAGTTCAAAGCAGTCCTGAAAGCAACATCAGTTTTAAGTCTTTTTACTCCAGTCACATCTGTTAATGAGATTTTTCCAAATAACAATTGTTTTTAAGTCAAGAGATAAATCTAGCAAAAAACCTTCCCCCCTCCCCAAAAAAAAAAGTCAGAGTTTACTGTTTTATTACACCTTGCTGCTTTCCATGACCCTGCACCCTCCAAATTTTAGCTTAAAGGGATAAAATGCATGAAAAGGGTCATTTAAGAATGTTAGTGGTTTCCACACATTGAGTTTGAAGGTTCTTTGTTCCTGCCTGTGACAGTTATGCGAGAATACTTCCCCTTAATAGCCTCTCTGTCAGGAAGTGTTAAACCTGCCAAATGCAGACAATTAGAGCCTCTTGAACAAAATGCAGGAAGAGTGATGACTGATGAAGAGCCACGATTATAGTCGAGAAGGAAACTTTTACATTTCTTTTCTCTTGCAAATTCACTCATATATTTGCAAAATAGAATTAAGAGGGGGGGGGAAGCAAACAGGGTAATTTTTTTTCACTTAGTTACCTGCAAACAAGTGGCTAACTGAGACATTGCAGTCCACAGGAAGACAAGCTGCAAATCATTATTGGGGAACTTTTCACTGCCACTGTATTTTTATACATGCGTACAACAACTTAAGTAATAAGCAGCATCATATCAGCAGCACTAATTGTCTCAGTTCTGGCTTGAATAGACTGAAGTCATCTGCCCAGCACAGTTATTAATTTACACTATTTCAACATCTGTTTCTCTTACAGTTCTAATGTTAGAACCCAAACTAAGATACAAAAAAAGTCAATGCATATTCAAATTCTTTAGCCTTCAAAGAGCATTTCTAAAAAAAAAAAAAAAAAACAAACCAAAATATGCTGTGCTTTAAAGAGAAAAACTAATAAACAAAAAATCAATAAAAACCTGACATATTGAAATCTCTGGTCTGTCTTTTGATCTTTTTCCCTGAGAAAGTATGCTTTAGTATAACGCATTTCACTTGCGGGATTACATAAATACAGCAGCAGTTTGAGTACACATAAAAAGTTAGGACAGTTATTTTAGATTTTTAGTGCAAAGAACTTATGACAGATACAAAACGTGCTGGGGGGGGCAAAAAAAACGGAATGTGCAAAATATACAAAAAACACACTGGTACTAACATACTAAAAGCATTTAGAATTCTTTTTTAAAAGCAGAAGTCCTCAATGATTTACTGCTGTTTCCTCCAGAAACACATTAGCTACACTACCATTTTCCCAAAATAAACTGGAGATTGTAAAGAAATATATAATTTTAGCACCACCTTTTATTGTACAAATAAAAATGTTCAAGTAACAGTACAAGTTTATAAAAATCATGAGTTATAAAATGATGTCATAGTGTTTTTACAAATGGCTGATTTCGTTAAGTTAAAAAGACATAAAATACTAACAGCACAAGAATTTCTAACCTCCTAATTTCATGTACATGCCTCTCAGCCAGGTACCAGCAGGTGGAGACAAAAAAGCAAAACTATTCTGATGTAGAGGAATGCCAGGATAAAGCTGTTCAAGTGTCTCCTAGAGCTGTAAAACATTGTATTAATTACGAAGAACTACATGATAGTTTTCATGGCTGAGGGTGTTGGGCTTAGAGAACCTCCAGTTCATGTCTAGTCTCCAACAACTTCTCAGTGATCATTTAACACCCACGTCAATACCCCAATGCAAAAATACAGCCAAAACAGACACCTGAAACTTAAATACAGTAAATTCATAGCCTTGCTGAAAACCTTCAATGTGACTACTGACATCAGTGAAACTAAGTAGACACCCAGAGACATTAATCTTCTGGGTCTACAACTAGCTGTGTTCCACTAGCCATAAAACCAAACTGGCTGTACGTGGTGAAACAATATAAAAGTCCTTCTTCCCTTGCCACTCTTTTGCCAGTTTTTCCACCATGACATCTCCCCATGCTCATTACTCAGTCCCCACTTTCTTCTTGTCACTTATTCCTCTTTACTCATTTACAGACAATACATCTTCTCAGCTCTAACTTTAGCATAGCCATTGCTCATGTGGACTAACACTAATTCTTTTGATTAAGACTATTTACCACTATCTCTCCCAATAAGGTTTCAGGAAACTAATTGTACTTAGATTTTGAAATTAACTACCATTGAATGCTTTTGTTGGCTTTCTAGCTGACAGCACCAGACTCAGGTTCCTTTCATGTGTAGGCTGGATAACCCTTGTCCCAGCGAACTGAGAAACTGAACCAGGGACGAGAAGAAAATTACCCTTTGTCAAACTACTCTCTCCACCCTCACTCCATGTCTTTCCATTCTCAGTTTCATATTTGCTACAGTGTTTGCCCATATGAGAATAGTTAGTTGTGTCTGTTATGCCAACCATCCTCCTCTTCAATACTTCCAGATCCTTAAGTATACTGTTGAAAGGCTTTCTTCTCTTAATTTTCTAATTTAATTTCTGATCACTGGAAATGTTTCTGCATGCAACTTCTCCAAGATTTTATTACAAAAGCTTAGCAACTCCAGTGTCTACTATATGTAAATGCTAAGCAACATAAGAGGGGAAAAAAAAAAGCCTTTATTCATGAAGGACCTATGTCTCTGCAGCACTATTTAACAAGTGCTGGATAAAGACAACTCTTCAAGTAACAGATTTTCAGTGCAGTCCTGAGTTGAATAACAAAGCACTAGGAATTATTACTCTGTGTTCACTTCAACATCCACAAATCCACAAAGAATACATGTGACTGATCTTTCTTAACTTCTGGCATTGTCACAGGGATGAATGCAGTTTTCTTTCAGCTTTATTAGACTTCACTATAAAGATGAAGCCATCTCTAATCAACTCAAGTATCAAACAGACACTTAACTCCTTCCTAGGACCTTTAAAATCTTTATTTCTCAAGACAAAGAGCCCTCAAAGATTTTGAAAGCTTCATAACTCTGTGACCAAAACAAATCTCCCACAGAATGGCAGAAATCCTATATTCTCCAATTCCTTGTGTGTTGCTCTTCTGATTGTACCTGGTATCACACAGCTTTGCCCCTCCTGTCTTAGTCTGAATTGGCAAAATAGCACATCAAGCTCTAACCAAGGATCAGGCATCCTGTATGACCTAATTACTCGGCTATTCATCTGAGCAAAAGACGTTATCACAGGGAAGAGATCAAAGGACAAACACAGGCACATATTTAGATCCATAGCAAGGATGAGAATATCAATTGTCAGAAGTTTTATTTCCTAGAACTGGTAACCAAAGCACTGGTTAACCTAAAATTTTCATCTCCCCTTTCTGATAGAAACTACAACACTGGCAATGCCTGTGGACTCTCCCTTTTCTGATTTGGTGGGTAGACTGCAGGTTGTGGGGGTTTTTTTTAATCTTATGTTATTCTTCTATCAACAGATAATCAGAACTAGTGCAAGGCTGAGGTATGTGAAATTGATATGATATGGACACTTCAGGATTAAGCAACTACTGCATAGTTCCTTTCAATAGCTGAGGACTGAAGTTGTCAACCCAGTCCTCCATTCCAGTTCATTTGGTGCTGAGATTATCGTTGCATATAGCCAATTGCCAACCAGATCACTTACATTCTTTCATTCTGTGTCAGCAACTTCAGATAATTGCCAAAAAACAGTGCAATTAAAGGTCTCACAAACAAGTGCATACAGGTAAGCAGTTCAGTTTCAAAGGTTATATGGCTGTTTATTAGCCACTATCCTACTTTGCCAGCTTTGTTTCTTTATATTAGCAGAAAAACAGACCCTCACGTAAGTTTTAACTTGATACAGCAATAAAACCAGCATTTTGAGTATTTGATTCTACATTAGAAAGTTTTGTGGGCTTTAGATGATGAATTCAAAGTTAACTCCTAACTAGATGTTTTCCTAAAAGTTACTTTCAGTATTTCTAGAAGAATATACAGGATATCAGACAGAACAGAGGACCTTACACACAATAGCCTGGCTGCTGTTAAGTCTTATAAGTGCTACAGGGCCACATACACAAGGACTGCTAAAACACGCAACAAAAAACTGAAGGAACGCTGTGTTCAACTTATCACTTCCAGAATTCAGCATTGCCACAAATGCCACCCTAACACTCATACGGAGCCCTCCAGAAGAGAAACAAGTCTCTGGACTTTTACCTGTTGCAGCATATCCCACTGGCAGGCATTACACGCACCAGGCACTTCCATCACAAGTACTGAAGAATTCTCTTGTGCATTTTGACCTCAGCTATTTAATGATTTTATTGTTCTCACTAGCTAAGTTCTCCAGGCATCCTCATCAGAACAGATGATTTTGTGAATTTTTTAGCCCCTTTGCACTCTATGGACCTTTCTCATTTAGTACGGTTTGGGTTTTTTCCTCCTAACGGAGTTTAAAATACTACTTAGCTGACACAATCCTGAGCACTATTGCCCTGGAATATGTTGCTCCTTAAAATATAGTCTGCATTCCATCAATATATTCAGTTGCTCCCAATTATCTTGACATTTCCTATTTCATCATGTAAATAAGATTTATGATGATCAGAGGTCAATATCAATTGTCATAAATAAAACCTGAAAAGCTTTCCCTTCAACCACATTAAAGTGTCATTGAAAGAAACTTTTCCCTTTTTCCTGCAACTCAAAGTTTTACTCAAGTTTTATTTGAAAAAAGTCTAACTTGACATGTCAAGCAAAAAAATTTCAACCCAGGAGGTATATATTTTATAATACACCAAAGTTTTAGGAATATACAATGAATACTTTAAAGGAAAAAAGCTTATTTACCTACATTAACACAGACAATATAGAAAGACACACAGAAAAGGTTATAAGAGCCCAATTATTGATCAGTGTAGCAGAAAATAAACCAAGACATACTTTTTTCACCTTACAAAATGTAAAGAAACAACCAAATTTTTTAGAGAACTGTTGGACAAAGAGCTACCAACTTCCCTCCACCCTCACCCTGAGTTTTGCAAGACATGGAAATCTACCATCAGCATCAGACCATAAAATGCAAACTTCATACAGTGTAACAAACTTCACCGTTAACTTAGGGCCATCAAGATCTTGGCCAACAAGAAGTAAAGACGTGAGAAATGTAAAGACATGCAGACAGTTCAATCTACACCTGATATTTAATACATTTACCTGCCTTCATGTTAAATTTAAAGCAAAACATTTTTAGAGACTCCATAGAAGCACTCCTTAATACATCATTTGTTATGAAGGACTTTCTTCTTCTCGAAACCTCACTTGCTAATAAAAATCTGTACCCCATTTTTAATTACATCTTATTGAAAAAGAGGTCAAAATTATAATTACCAAGTATCCCTACACTGGGCAGACAGTAATTAAATGATTTCTCACCTTGACTACTCCATCAAAGCCAGGGATCGTGTTGACTTTTGCATTTTTGGCTAACAATTTGCTTTCAATCTTGTCTCCCATAGCTTGAATAGCATGTGTGTCAGGTCCAATGAAGGTGACACCTTCTGATGCCTGCAAAGACAATGAAGATATAACTTTTGGAGTTGAAACTAAAAATCAGCTTTACACAGGCATTGCTATTAATTTTTTTCTCTTTTTGAACTGATTAATGCAACAACATTTAGAAGACATAGCTATCTGTTTATGTAACAACCTAGCAATATATAAGCAGCATTTCAGCCAGTTCATTAAAAATGTGTATGACCTTGTGAAACTATGTATACATACAGATTCAAAGCCCCTATAATTAGCATTTGTATAAATCAAAGCCAGGCCAAAGAAAAATAGCTGAAAGTGGAAGTACTCCAGCTTGAAAGTTAGAAATATCCCTTGAGAAAACAAAGGCTAGTTAACTCACCATTGAAAAAGCCACAAGTGATTTACAAAGATACTCTTGCTAAACTGTAATGCAGCTGAAAATTCCTAAAACCAAACCTTGACTAAACACCAAAATGAAAGTGCAGTCTCTTACTCAATGTGTTTAAAGATCTTGAAAATAATGTAATAGGGAAATAATGTTTCCACAATCCTTTCAGGCAACTCTTTTCCAATACTAAAGTGGAAATAGGTTAATATAAAATACTTTAATACTTCAACTTTAATACTTCAATATGTATGTAAGAACACTGAACTGCAGCCCCCGACCGCCCCCCTTTTCTTTATGCCAGCAATAAACTTCAGTGATCAAGTACACAGACATTTTTTCAAACCTCTCCGGGGTCAGGACTATACAGAGCTAAAGGCAATTCTATCAGAACTGCTTCACTCAAAGTTACTGATGTATCAGTGAGTACATGCATGTTTCAGCCAACTTAATGTCTTTTGTATCACAGGAAAAAAAAAAAACAAACCAACATTAAAAGAGTAGCATACTAGTCTTGCACAATTTTTTCCAGCTGTTGCATAGATTCCCCCCCTGCTCCTCAATTCTAAGACACCTGTAAAATGCTCAAAAACAACTTGTTTCCAGCCGATGGGTAGTTTGGTTAATACCAACACTAACACAATAGAAAACATTCCATTTCTTATATCAGAATTTGTCTTAATGTTTTGTGTCTTTCTGACATACACTTGTGCTGCATATGTTAGCGTTGCCAGATAGTTATAGTCACTAACAATAAAAAGTAATTTGATGAATCTCTGTATATTTATATGATGGTAGTCCATGACCACAGAAGAGACATAGGAAAAATATGTTTTTTAAGTTGGGGAACAATCTCCTCCTATTCACGACCTTATAAGAGCTGAGAGGTCCCAGCATGCTTGGGAGTCACTGTTTTCACTGTCAGCAGCTTCCTAGCAGGAAGAGTGTAATAGCAGAAGCTCTGCGTAGACAACTTCCTATCATCCTAGCTAACAGGGTGCTACAGATAACAGAGAAAAGACCAGATAAATATTACAGACACACTAGGAAACTCAGTGCAAAGACACCCAAACCAAATGCAGAGCATCAGTTCAGCTACATCAAAGGCTTGTTAGCTTCAACTCACAATGAACCATCTGGGTTTTTATCTCAGCCCACCTCTTCTCTACTACAGTAGGCTTATTAGCTCAGCAACTCAGTAATATTGATTTGATGAATAGCTGTCTTACAAACACAAAGTCGGGAAGACTGCAAGGGGGGGCGGGGAGGGATAGGAAGACCAACACAAGGGTGCACTTCTATTAATATTATAGTGCCAAAGGATCTGAACACTAAAGGAATTCGCTTTTTAAAGGAGAAGGGAAACAAGAAGCAAGGAGTTGATGTTTGAAATCATAGTGACACAAAGTCTGGAGCTGACTGTTTCAGAAACAGCAGATTACAACCTGAAAACTGATACTTTATTCCCTCTTAACAAGAGAGTTTTAAATACATGTCTGAATACACCTGGAGGTAGGGCGGAGTTCCCTTCTGTCAAACTGTATTCTGATGTCAAAAAGCTTTGTGAAAAAAAGGTTCACTTACATACAGTTTCTGCCATAACATTGGCATTTGCATCCTGGTCAATGCCACTTCAAACTTCACCACGTATTGATTCCTCTTCCCACTCTCTTCTCAAATACGACCATCAAATACAAGGGATCTCCAGACATGATCAAGATAGCGGGTCCAAAACTTTTGCTGCCCTGACAAACCATTCAAGACTTCCAGCTTGCACCTTTCCAGTGAAAGGCACGTAGGGGACATCTTGCTTCATTTACTGTCTACTCTCACTGACTTGTGGCATGGACCTTTGAAGTGCCCAGTTCATTCCCTGCTCCCATCCAAGCAGTTAGCTGGATAAGAGGACAGTACCGTTCAGGAGAGATTCATGAACCACCCGAGAAGGAACACTCCAGGCCATTTCACGAAATTAATCTGCTGCATCTAGTATGTTTGGTACATGAATCTTGTAGAACTGTAATATTCCACATGGATAGAAACAATATTACTTATTAAAAACTAAATACCAGATGATGTGCAGCAGATTGACATTACTCTAAAGCAAGTATCACCTGGTGCAACCTACATCTTTGTCTTTTTTTAAATGTATACCTTTAATGACCAGAACTTACAAACTGCATTTGTCTACACATGCACCTCTTGGCTTTAACTGCTCTGAACCTCTGTACCTTACACAGAACTGCTCCTGAATTGTGAACAGGCAGCAGCTTAGTACCACCAGCTATTCCCCTATACAGTTAGTCAACTGGGGCAGTCATCACATCCAGTTACTTCCCAGCACCAAAATCTGAAACAAAATAGTTTAACTCAATGTGATATCACAAGACAGCTGAAACCACACAACTCAGCGTGCTGCAACATTCATACATTAAAAAAAAAAAGTTAACAAACTAAGGGGGATCCACTGGTTTCCAGCCAATATGTCAAACCATCTCTTACATAGAAAAGGTGTACATTTTCTGACACGACCTGTAACTAACTTCAGCTAAGCTCACAAAAGGCACTGCTAGACAAACTCTTGCAAGACTTGCTACAATAATTTAAGCCCCCATCACCTGAAGATGCTCGCTCGGGCCCTCTGCCAAAGCTTCTCAGCTCATCACCAGAAAAGTGTCCCAGCTTCTTCATTGCCAATATTCACACGTAAACCTGTTCAAAACTCTAGTGCCCAATACTGACAATGCCAAGACTAGACCATAAGAAAAAATGTGGCAGTAACATCTTCAGCTTACACGAAGGTTTATCAGGACTCATCCATTAGAATCCTTAGTTTATGAAACACACCAAAGTGGTGAAACTGTGCAGGAAAATCTTCCAATGCCTGATGACAGTCTGTCCACACACAGATTTGCCAGTGTAGCAGCAAGCACTAGAACATCTGCTGTACACACACAAGCTCTTCCAAAAGTTCTGTTACTCCTCCACATGTTCAGCAGCATACTCTAACCTTGAACACTAATTATCTGGCTGCATGGAACATATCAAGTTTCACCATAAACATGCACCAGCATTTTCTTTAGAAACATACCTGAGATACCTGAGTATCACTGCTCTACTTCACATAGTCAAAGGTACAGACAAACAGTAGGGAATATTTTATAGAAGAACAATTTCAGAATGCATTCCATCCCAAGAAAGTTAGTTCTTTCTTTGACTAAGAAGTAGATATTGAAAAGTTTTCCTCAACACACCTCTATTTTTGCGAGCAGCAATGGTCAGTTTAATTGTAGTGCCACAAGAATCGCAAGCTGGTTTGGGATGGTTTTTTTTAAGCTAGACAAAAGCCTTATTCTACCCTCAGGGAAGGCAGGACCCCAAATATAGCAAGAACTAAACTATGTCAAAGTAGGACAAGTACAAGTAAGATCTGAAAAATCCATTTGGGAAGTCTGTGGTTGAGCAGTATGTGACCTTCACAGTCTGTCAACCATATCTGACTGCACAGAGCGGGCCAAACAGACCTATGCTAGTGCAAATTACCATGATCCCAACATTTGGAAAGGACCTGTCCATCTGACAAACTCTTGTGGACCTGAGGTAACTGAAGAGACTGATCCTAGAAGAGGAGACTCCTCTGCATCTCCTCCTGGAAATTATGCACGCAGAGATTCACAATTACTGTATTATACAGTCAGTAGTGGATTCAGCCTCAGTGATAGCATAAGCAGAACTAAAGATAGCAAGCATGAAGGAGGCAAAAATGCATAATAAACTTTTATACACACTAGCTCCCTTGGCAACATATACTCTTCTGTGGGCTTATAAATATATGGCAAACCAGCCAACTCACTGCCAGGCCTCTCAGCGCTGCAGGAAACGACTGAACAGTTCCAACCCAGCTTTAGACAAAACAAGCGATACTAGAACTTTTCCTCTGTCTTTTACCATGTTAGTTATGGACAACAAAACACACTTTTTGGCGTCCTCATTCGAGCTGGAATATTTGAATCTGCACATAACACCAGCTTAACATGATCAGCTCTAGCCAACAAGGAGGTATGCCATGTACAAAAACACAGCTATCAAGAATCTTGTGTTTTATTTTTCAGGATCATTTGGCAAGGGAGTTCTTCCACTCACACCATGCTGAGGAGGCAAAACACACTCCAAGTGCCCAGTTGCTTCCAGGTGCAAGAGCCCCTATAATTATCTTACCACACAGAAGCAACGGCAATAATGAAGGCTTTGTTCTTGTTCTTTCCCTGGTACCTGAAATGGTTAGTTGTTGGAAAATGTTTCCCATCTCTGAGGAAGAAATGGCTGAGAGGATGGAGAGATCGCAGGAGCAATTGTAGCTGTTCTACCTTCCTGAAAATAAACTTTCCTATGTAAACACAGGGCTGGTTTTAAACAAGCTCATGAAATTTACAGGAAAACCCAAATGATCTGTTGCACACAGCCATTGAATCATATGTTCTCAAACTCGGAAAACCATGTTTTCAAGAGTACCCAAACTCAGGGTGCTACTTACCAGAAAAAAGCAATTAACTTAGGAGAAAGGGGCTTAACTCCACCACCACTGGCTGGGTAGGCTCAGAGCCCACAGTCTCTCAGGAGTGGCCAGAGAAGTAACTGAGCCAACCTAGTTGTTTTTCCCCCATTCTCTCTCCTTCCTCTCCCACATATCCCTTCCCCACAGTCCCATCTATCCCCCATCTCTCAGGCAGGCTCTAGCATTCCTTATTTGACCTAGCTGACCAACATGGCAGACGATGGCCTAGGTTTTTTGTGAGAAGCATTCACCATTCCTTTGTGAGTTAAAATTAATTAGCTAAACAGAGAAGCTTAATGAGCATTGGAGGGAGGGCCACATAAGGCAACTGGGAACAAGAACCTTCTTTTGGGAGAAGGCACATCCTCAAACTCTCAGGTGTGCTGGGGGGTGGGGATGGGGAGGGAGGGACAGGGGACATGACTGCATGCTGCCATATCAGCCTGCTTTTAACTTCAAGACTGCATTTCTGTTTTAAGGTTTGTTTTAAAATAAAGCATGTTGTTGCTTCTTGGAGGAGCACTGTTTGAATCAGAGAATGGCTGAAGTTTGAAGCATCAAAGCCACTGCTTGAACCAGCTCTTTGACATATGCTGTCAAGCAGTGGAACAACTTCAGGGCAGGGGAGAAGCAGAAGCGAGATTCTGTTACACTAAGGTAACAAGATCAGCAAGTGTGGGTAACAACTTACCACACTTACTCGAGAACTTACTGGTGAATGAGATTATGGAGGAAGGTCCAGAGATAAGAACTCCAGTAGAAACTGCTATCATAGATCTGGTTTTCAAAGGGCTTTTTTTCCAACTCTCAAAAGTTTTCTTCACCAGGAAAATCTGGAAAAGGTTTCCATTAAATACTTGCATGCAGCTGATGAATTCTTTCACTGTTGTACTGGGGAATGACAGCCTTAATTTTCTCTTGACACACAGCCTGTCAAGGAAGCAGATTCAATGGGGAAGGGAAGGGGCAGAAGTAGTCTGGTAATCACAAACAGTATCAGAGTTCCAAAAAAATTTTGAATCTTCCACAAGTACGATTTCCTGTCTACAGCAGGGACTCATAGCTCACCAGAAGGAAACAGACTTGTACACACAGCTGCCTGAAGCCACATACAAAGCAAATCAGAGAAGGAGCTCAGCTCAAGGATGACTATAATAGGTAGCTGGGCTAAAAAGCCTCTAAGTCACACAGGCTAAATGCAGGGCTGAGAAACAGAGCCGGCAGCAAAAGGAAGATCCAGAGGTTTAAACAACCTAGAAAATAACCAAGCAGAACAGAAATATCCAGTTGAAGTGACCAGATGAAATATCCAGACACAGACAAGATTCAGGAGTCCTACCAAAAAAAAAACAACCCACAAAACACCAAAAAACAACAGGCAGACTGATATCTGTTGAAAGATGTTGAAAGGATGTAACAGATTACCTTGCAATACAGGAACTGTCTATTCAACACTGGGAATGAATCCCCCAGGAAATATACTATAAGAATATATTATAAGAAGGACCCACTCAACCTACGAAATACTGAACTGGTAAAACGCTTTACAACAGGACATGGTGGAGGTGAGGTAGACGGATAGCAACCAGCCTCAAAAGTAAAACCTGAATTGGCAATTGGGAAAGTGACAGAGCCCAATGCAACTTAAAAGAGGAAAGAGGCAGTAGTGAAGAACTGTGCTGCCCAGGCTGCCAGACCTCATGGCTTGTTCTAAGTTCTGCTTCGAAATAAAAACTTACTGTTACTTGGCTCCAAAACACTGCATTTTAGAGGCCAGACCCACCACATAAGCTATGTTACCACCTGTGACGCTATACTGGGCTATTTTAAATAACTGTGCTCCCTGTCTCAAATAGGAATACGTACTGTAAGAGACAGTGATCCATTGGAAGTGTTTCTTTAGAAAAGGAAAAGCTAGCAGAATGAGAAAACCTTACCTGAAACTGAACACAGCTGCAAGAAGTTTGTCTTGCTTCTTAAGACTGAATTCAAAGAACACTAAAGCATTTTCACAACTGCTACCTTAAGTAAGAAAAAACATGATTGCTGGGCAGTAATACCAAAAAACTGAAAACTTGAATACACTAATTTACTTGGAAACAAACTGACACAGATGCCAGTTTCCATGTTTAACCTTTGGCATGGGGAGGGAGATGTGTTAACAAACTCCCTTCAGGCCACTATTCTAAGAAATATTACCCAATTTATTTAATCCTGGTGTGAATCTCTTCACACTGGTCTCCCAAGTATAAATTATGCAGAGCCATGAAAATACATCAATAAGTTACCAGAAAATCTTGTATTATATTTAAGTTCCACCAATATGACCAGATAAATTTCAAAGGACCAAATGAAAACAGGCCTGATCCAGGCCCCATATATGCCTTCTCTAAAGCAGGCTAGGAATAGAATGTAGGAACAGTATATATCTATATATCATATAGAGAGACATAGGCATATTTATGTTTTTCAAAATGTAGTATATCTATATTACATTATTGGGGGTGGGAAGAGAGCAATCCATCTGCTAGACTACTCTAAAGCTCACCTTAAACAAAAGGCACAGTTGCTGAACCAGTATAAACACAATCTAAGGCTACTTAACTCCACTGTCCCAAAAGCATGCACCTGTCAGAAAGGGTGCATGACCTCCTGCATAAACACCGGGGAGCAGCCAGAATAAATCTAGATGGTCAGCAATACCTTAAGCACAAGTGTTGCATAGAAAATAGCTTTTAAACAAACTTTAACAACATCTCCTCTTTAATTCCACAGAAGTGATAAGTTTACAAAGTCAAAACTGTAAGAATCAGGATGATCTGTAGTTGTGAATTCATAGTATCATAAAGTATATGTACAAAGGGTAAATGTGCTTCCATTGATTTAATTCCGCATTTTAAAATAAAAAAGTCTGACTAACCACACATTTCATAGTATATATTATACTTCCAAGTGGAAAAAAATGGTATTCAGCTTCCATGTCATCTTTGCCAGTGAAAAGAAGCACAGGCGCAGCTTTTTCCAAGGACTCAACACTACAAGACACTGTGAGAAGAACAAATACCACCTCTGGGGCTCTATACTTAAGAGTTTTCACTTTGGATCTGATCATCAAGCTGAAGGTTTTCTTGATAATTTCACTTGAAAACAGTTTAAAGCTTTAGATGGTCTACATATTATGTCTTTGTCCAGAACCCAAATGCAATATTGAGTTGTCCAAGTTTTTAGAAGATTTTCTCAAATACAAACTATAAAACTTGAACATACAGTAGCTTGTATGACATGCCACTGTCAATGATGAATTGCTTCATCACCTAGAAAACATCCCACACACACACCCCCACCCCAACCCAATGCACAGGAGCTTAGCACTGCTGTGTTGCAAAAAGTTTGAGTATTCAACTATATCAGTAGTAATGAATACTCAGAAAATTTAGGGAGAAACAAACGAAACTTAAGACTTTTCCCTGGATGGTTTCCATATTGCTTTTCTTCACTTCATGGCATTGAAACCACCCTTGATTTTTACATGATAAAAGAAATCTGTGGAACTAATCCTAGAAACCTCTTTCTGTTTCCTTGCTTAACACCTCCAGGCGACAGAAAAGACAAAATGCTTCATTTGCATCCTTAAACATTAGAAACTGCGAATGAGCCTTTTCAGCTGCAAATGTTATTGCATCTACATTTCCAGAAGAGAAAGAAGGTTAAACAGCCTACTCAGGTTTATGTTAACTCGTCTCTTTTTAGCACCATGAGCAGCACAAAGAGCAGAGAATGTGGAAGCTTAACAGCCCAACCTCTTTCTTCATTAGGTTCAATTAGATCCTGGAAATGGATATAGCTGCTGATTACACGAAGATAAAGAGAAGAAATCAGGTATGCACAAAGGAAATGGCAAACACTAACAAGTGTAATCTTAGTCTTCCCAATCATCTAGCCTCATGAAGACCATTTCATTTTTCATGCAACACAAGAAAGTTCTATCGGTTGCATGACCACACAGGATTTTTGCCTGATGTAGAGTCAGCATTTGTTCAATCATTAATACAAACTCTTAGTTTAAAATGCCAGGTACCAGCGTTGCACAAAGCCATCCTGAACATGTCAGTAAAGCAAGAAAGATTCCCTCCTTGATGTGCTACATAGTACTCTACCTTATTAAAGAATAAATTTGAGCCACAGTCAAATAGCCAAACAACACTATTAAGCTACTTTATTTCAGAATACAATTAAGTACAATTTATTTTTCAAGAGTAGTTGATCTAACTGGGAACATTTTTTAAAATAAGGATTCACCCTAGATGGCATTTTTAATTTCTTTGGACTGAAAAAAAAAGCATTTGGAATTACTGTACCAAATTAAGTAGAGAAAGTTCGCAGCACTTTTATCTTCTACACCATTTGGCTTCCAGTCTGGAAGAAGAGTCTTCAGCTTGGCAGGGAACGCTTAATGAGATGTTTAACACAAAATGTACATTACTCTAAATGAAAACCAGGCATTCATAAAGAAAAAGCAGGACAGAATGATGAGAGGGAGAAACAGGGGAGCATCCTGCTAGCAAACCAATACCTCACATTATCAAGGACCAAAGTTTATGACATACACAAACTTTTCTATATCTAACTGTAAGTTCAGTAGGGAAGACAAATGGTATAACACAAACAGTTCAAAAATCTGAATGTTAGGGCAGATTAAGAAAATGCATGGGCACAAGACATACTCTTTATACAACCATACCATTTCTCCTGTCCTACAGATGCGTGTGAAGCTCTGCAAACAAATATGGAACACAAACGTATAGCCTCATTAGAAAGTGCATTTTGCAATGCCTTAACTCTGGCCCCCCTCGAAAAACACAAGAGAGAGACAGAAGATGTTACATTGAGCTTGCACTCAAAGGATATTAATTGTACGCTTGCAAAAAAGCCCTTAATAATAAATCAGAACCTGGAGAGAAAAAAATCATGCTGAAAAAAATCTGATATTTTTCCAGACATTCTACAATGCTTCAAAGTTAGGTGACCATCATAATACTTATATTGCACATTCAGAAACCAAATTAAAATTTAAGGTGACCGTCCAAGCTCACACCATCCTGAATTTACTGATGAGTTAAGCACCAGGAACACTGTTATTGATAGCCAAGAAGATAAGTGACCCTAGAATCATCTTGCTAATAACCACTCTGCATAGTGAGAAACAGAAATATACTGAAACTTGCACACAATTATACTGAAAGGTGTTATTTCTCAAACACTGTAAAAGACAAAGACAATGAATAAACAACTCTTCATAAAAACAAGGGTGTTAAGCCCACTGTCCTGACTAAATTCTAACATGGATAACTCCACTCTACCCACCCAACAGCTCCCTTTTCTCAGCTGGTGGGTGTAGTTTAGGATCTTCCCTGTCCTCACATGAAGGCTACTGAGTTACTTCCTGTCAAATAGCTGCCGTCCCTGATATAAGACAAGGTGGTATTTCTTCAGTAGATGTAGCTGTCCTCAAACGTATGTGATAAAGAGTGTTTTGAAGACCTTCAGAAAAAGTTCATAAAGATGCCAGGAGCCACACTACAAGATGCAGAGCAGACCAGTAAGTTGACTTTAGAAAACTGGAAGCGTCTACATCTTGTTAGTAAATTGGAGTTATTTTCCCACAGAGCCATTAAACAGCACTAGATTTAATTTCTGACATTCAAAAAACAACATCATATGGTAAATAGGCATATTTATTCAAAAATAAATATCAATCTGTCAATCACATTATAAACATTAGTTAAGAGCTAAACAAGCAGTAAATCAATCATACGAACAACAAAAAAGTGCATGTGCACACATTTGTTTGTTTGGGTTGGTTTGTGGGTTAGTTTGGTTTTCCCCCACAAACCAGGTTTAATTCACTGAACCAACACACTGTCTTCTATCAAAGCCAGCATATACTGACCTCGCAGTTACTAAAAACACACAAGTAAAGATAGGACTGGGGCAACAGTTACTCAAAACTGAAGCCATTTTAAAACGCCAAGGACAGGATGCTGTCCCATGGCCACAGTAAAGTGTCACACTGTGGGTAACAGAGGTACTGCCAACGGCAACAGTGATGAGATGACTGACACAGGAAGTGGCTGCAATCTATAATGGCAAGGGATACTAGAAGAAGGTGGTCAAACACGGGAATGGGTAGCCCAGAGAGGCTGTGAAGTTTCCATCCTCGAAGATATTCAAAATCCAACTGGACATGGCCCTAAGCGACCTGTTGCAGTTGATCCTTTTTTGAAATAGGGACTAGATCACTGGAGATACCTTCCAAACTCATTTACTCTATAGCCCTAAGTGTAGAGTATCTGGAAGATTACTGTCTTTGGCCAGGTGAGGAGGGTTACAGCAAACAGAACTTGGCACAATCCTTGCTGCCAAAAACCAAAACAAGACCCTCTTAGATTACCTGAGATAAAGGGATATGGATCTTCCTACTGAATCTCACAGCCTCCATTTCTTTAAGAGAAAGCAGAGCCTAGTCATACTGATCTTTCTTCTGTAATCCCTGGTGGTGCTGCTGTCTCTAGCCATTTTTTTTTCTACCTCTGTACTAAAGTATGCTGTTCCTTTAGTTGTGCAGACAGAAGTGATATCCATTAGTTCAGTGAAATAACTGTTTTAAACAAAAAATCCCATCCAAAGGTTCCCATCTCTGAAAGACAAGCTCATCCAATTATACTCAGAGGTCACCACAGGATGCAGCACAGGGCTGGGAAGACACAGCTGGAGGCAAGCAGGGACACCAGCACTACTGTGAGAGCACTTGGGAGAAGAGGCTAGTCTGAGGGAAGGAGGATGATAAAGTATATATACTACATACATTCTATAATGTTCTCTCATCAGGTGAGCAAGCATTAGTGTACATATGGGATAACATCAGACAACATAGCCATAGTAAAAGATACCACTTCACAGAATTCTGTTAAGCACTACTGTCTCACCTCCTTCACTACTTACTTCTAAGAGGATGCATGTAGTAGTATTACTAATAGATTATGTTCTTATTTAAATCTTATACATGGTTCCCTGGAGAAATCTGTGGACTAATTACCCTGCAATGAAAGATAACTAGCTCTTACCACTGCCCACTGAGAGAAGCCCAATACACTGCATTTAAAGTAAACGAAAAATTAATTGATTTTTTTTTTCCCCTTTGGAAAGTATTCTAAGAAAATTCTGAGTTTTTTCTGTATGTTCTAACAGCCAATTTAGTTCTTTGGTACTTATGTAGTTCCCCCTCCAATTTCTATTTATGCTCAACTAACACAATGATATCATAGGTATAGATATCATAGGCAGAGATGTATGCAATTGTGTTGTCCTCTTAAATGTAGATGTTCAAATAACATTAAGAAAAAAGGCTCAGGTGCTTTTGTAGCCAAACCTAATGGAAAAATAGTACTCTTAATTTTATTATCTTTAAGTAATGAGACTTTTATATACAAATTCAGATTTTCCACCAAACCCCGTTCTTGGTCTCACATATTCTTACATGAATCAAACAATCAGATTTGGCCCTTTGCCTTCACTTTAAAAATAAAAACAAAGAACTACATGTGATCATCAACACCACTAAATATTATGAAAGTTTCAAGATTTTTTTAAAACTATGTGTATTATACTTCTTGGATAGCATGAGGACATAAGTGGAATAGGGCATATTTAAATCTATTGGAAAAAAATGTGATGGAATAGCAGTATTACAACACTCAATGCTACAGCTTTGGGATAACAACCTCGCATTATCTCAGGGTCATAAATAAAACAAGTCAATAATATGTAATCGATATGTAGTACTGGAGAATTTATAGACACTTATGAAGCAATCTATGAGATCCCCTTGTGGCCCTGCTCCATATGAACCACAACCACTCTGAGTTCAAGATGTACTATGACAAAAATATCTACCACATATTCTTGAATAGGACAATCTCTGGATGTGAAAGGTAACTTTGGTCTGGTGGCTAAGGCTGGAACAGCTTTTTGGAACATACACTATCAGGTTCCTCCCTCCCTCTCCCAACAGATGGGCCGCAGAGTTGGACAGTCTGGCTTCTCTCATGCTGTAAAGTAATTAGACAAACAAATCTGGATTCTGTAAATAAGCATGTGCTTGAAATTAAGCATGCTTAAACAGTTGCAGGATGAGGGCCTAAATTTCAAAATTTTAGCCTGTAGAAGAAGTCAGCCTATTAAATGATGGCAATCTTTCTGGAAAGTTGACATTTCTTTCTTTTCAAAGGTCCCCACAGAAAGGGGGACAGCAAGGGGGGACAGCAACTTGGGTAAGGAAAGACTAGTCAACTATCCAATTTTTTTCATTTATTTTTTTAAATGCAAACTGATGTCTCAGGAGTGCTTAAGATAGTAAATAAGAGCACTTGTAAAACTTTTTCTATTTTAGCATTTCAGCTAAGTTATATGCAAATGGTGAAATGCAACAAGTTCCAGAAGTCCAACCTCTAATTTATCCACTGGGCTAGAATTACTTCTGAATTCTTAGCAAACCGTATCTTTATTTCTGAATTGGATGTTGAAAAGTATGTGCAATTAGATGATGTTCCTCAAACCTGAAGAAAAAAAATCCTTCAAATTAAAGGCAGAATATTCTCTGAGAGATTAGCAGTGAAAAAGCAACCATAGGTATATACAAAAGGCCACATTTAAAGAAAGTGACTTTGTAACTTTATCTGAAGCATCAAATACACCAAAAAAGTTTCTTATCCTGCTTCTTTATACCCATCAACATTGTGTAGGACATCTGTAACGGACACATCCTGGACTGAAACAAATTGCCTTAAATGCACCTTTTCAGAATCTGCCACCTCACCACGTACCTCCTGCACCCAAGAAGAGAGGCAATGAGACAAGGAGAGACCACGACCACAACACTAGTAGCTGAGACCCGCAACATAGCACAAACGCGTGCAGGGAACAAATACAGGATGCCAGAGAAACTCTAACCCCAACATGCTGTATCTCTTGAAAGCCTAATTTTACAGTCCTAAAGTCCTTTCAACATCCTTGTGGTCACCTGCTAACAATATACCAGGTAGCAGCAAGGGGCTTGTTCTGATGGGCTCAGCCAAAGAGGCAATGAATAGGAAATTTAATTGCTAACAGCTAGAAGTGCTGCACCAGTACTAAGTCAACCTAGTGCACATTCTGCCACAGAAGAGTGGGGTCCTGACCTCCAGGCTTTACATTTTTCACACCCAGTCCACTGCATTTTGCTGGTGCTAGCATCAACTCCTCTTTCTGGATTACTTTTAAGTTTGCTCTAGATAACTACATAAATAGTAGTCCCAGCACAAGGGCAATGGCAGGAACACGTGACCAGGGCCCACATCTCCTTGAAACAGCAGGAAAAAACTTTAGCTTATGGATATTGTGAAACTGCACCTTTGCACAAATATCCACAAGACAGAAGAGAGTATTACGGCTCCCATTCCTTGCTTTGCAGAACAACCCAGGTACCACTGGCAGCATGAGCTACAGCAGGACTTGAAACATTCACTCTGGACTCCCAGAAGTAGGAAAGGCTAGAACAGAATGGAATTTACCATGCAAGCTCTATATCATCCTCCTAAAAAGTAAATAGTCCCATCATCAAAATATCTAGAGTGATTAACACTACCTGTTAATCACCTGTGGCAAAAAAAAAAAAAATAAATCTTTTCCCAGTTCCTAAACAAGGATGCCTTTCATTAGGTAAAAGGTGGGAGAGACCTGCTACAAATTAGAGATTTCAGCTATTGCTGAAAAACATTTCTGCGTCAGCAGAACTCCTTCTCCAAGCCTTATCCTTAGGGCACTACCTGAATATTCACTGAAACGTGACATACAAAAAGCCTCGAATGGATGCAAAGTAAGCATGATATTACGAATGTAAAGGATTAGCTTGGCAAAGTTTTAAGACAAATAAGAGTCACCACTTCTAGTGGGAAATTCTTGGTTATTTTAAATATGGTGCCAGGATGATCTCTCTACATTAGCCTAATACAAGATTTCATTAACTGCTCAGAGGCAAGTTAAATTTATTCCTTGCCCATACCAAAATTTCAGTCTGTGTATATTTTTGAACAAAACACAATCTGAAGAGTGTATTTGTTAGCCTCTATGTGTAAAATTGATGCTCATCATCTCTCCAACAAACTAGAAATTCAAACACAAAAAAAACCACCTAAATGCATACTGAGAAGAGAGCTGGAGATACCAGCTATGCAACAAAAAAAAAAAAAAAAAAAGAGCTAATCTGACATAAGATACTCACATACCAAAAAGAGTTTATGACTTAGAGCTGGTGCTAAAGGTGGACTTTTTTTTGGAAGAATGAACAAAGATCCTGGCTCCCAAGATTTTCAGTACAGGAAAGAAATGCAAAAATAAGGAACTCATTACCTCATGTCTGGAATAAATAATGGTTTTCACTCTGAATATAAATACATTTCAAAAGAATTCAAAAATATTTTGTATAGGAAGGGGGAAGTTCCAAAAATACAGAAACCAAGACCAATACTGTCACTCTTTCCCAGTCAGCTATGCTCTCTAATTTTAAGGACCACAGCCCCTAATCCTGTAGGTTTTTATGAATTAATATCAAAAGCATATATTTTAAGAAAACAAAATAAAAGCTACATTAAGTAGCCTATTAAGCTTATATCACATCATAAATATTTAAAGTTAGAAAATTCTTGGCCTTTGCTGCTCACTTTTTAAACCAGGTTTCTGCTGAAAAATGACTATAAATGGAGTGCACAAGACTGTTCCCACTGAAGAATCTTGACAGGTAACTTAGAAAAGAGGAGAGACAAACGCCCATACCTTTGTATATTGCTTTGCCCGGCCACAAGGCCTGCTTGCATTTCTCCATTTTCAAAAGAACGGGGTTGGTGAGGGTTGAGATTTTTTTGTGGGTGCAGGGATCAAAGTTTCCCCATTTAGAGCCCCAGGCTTTTCTTCCCCATTTATTTTTAACTCACTCCTTTTTATTTTCCTTCAGATGCTAACAGAATTGGAAGAAGGGGGGGAAAAAGGCATAAACCAGCTTTTCACTACACATGTGCATCTAGCACAATGGGGATTTGGTTAGCACATTTAGGTTCTTTGGATTCTGCTCTAATACAGATAAAGTCAACAACAGACATTAGTGATACTGTAGCATAATTACATTTACTAAACTTGTAATATCCACCATTACACACTTAAAATAAAAAAAACTGAGTGTCATTTAAGTGTTAAACAGTCAAAAATTCGATTGATGTTACAATCTAGTTGTTACTATCTTTGCTCTTTCAAATTTTTGTTCAGGTCCAGGACTACGTTTTCACTGCTATTTATTCTCCAGCATTACATCAGAAAACACATATAGCAATCTTTGTGCAAAGAGCAAACCTCTTCGTTGCAGATATATGAATGGTTAATAGAAGAACTCTTGCTGTTCACAAAATTAGAACTACATTGTCTCTATAGATCTCAAGCTCTTCTTCCAATGTATTATATTTCAACCAGTTTATGTAAGCATACATATTTCAAAGGTATTTTACAGTCTGTCTTATGATGATTCTCTTATAGGTCCATTTATCGCACCTTTACATGAACAGACTGAACACATTGGTGAAAGGACAGCTTCTGTTTTACTCACTCATACAGAGTTCTAATTCCACAATAAATCTGGAACCCATTATTTTAATCTCTGAAGAAAAATTAATTTGACAATGTTTGATATATTAAACATTCTTGTCTTGGTCTGAAAACATATACCGTTTGTACATACTAAGATATGCCTTTGTAATCCATAGAGGAGAATACAGATCTCTTCACATACTTTCTAATAGCCATTTTAATTTTTTAAAAACGCATGGAGAGTTAAGACCCTTAACTATTGTACAGAAACAACACTATTATCCAGCAAATGCCAGCTGCCTTAAGTAATGGAAAGTTACAATATATAAACAGATCTGACTTTTTTTTTTTTTAAATCCCCATGACACATTTGAACAGTTTCAAAACCCCCTGGAAGATCACACTGGATCCTTGTTCTAAGAAAGTGTCTCCATTATTGGCTATTACAATGCAGATAATGTAGTTTAATGCTAAATTCCTTTACAGTACACAATTCAAAAAAAGCAACAAGACATACCATCTGCTTGATGTTTAACAGCATTTTCTTTCCTGCCTACCAAAGAAAATCTGTTGTTTTCCATTCTTTAAAAAAATAACTGCTCAAAAGTTGACCTTGAAGTCATCATCCCAGAGCTTTGTGACAATTTTAAGACTCAGGTTCAGGTTCTTGTAGTCTGCAATTGTACAGCATACCTGATCAGTCTCGGTTTTGGCAAAATTAACGTAAAGTTACTGCATTAAAATACCTGTAATTTTGACTGCAATCTTCAGAGTATGGTCCAATGTGCATTTGAAACTTCAGGCTGTAAGAGAGTAACAAAGGCCAAACTCCAGCTATCTTCTCATTTATGGGAATACAAAGTCAAAACATGTATTTAATCAAACAGAGAGTAAACAATCAAAAGTTAAATTTAAACTCTTAATACTAACGTTAATTATTTTTACTTCACTCATTTTAACAATGACATTCAACTATCACAGGAACAAAGGCTACAAAGTTTTATTTATCCGTGCTGAAATCTAATCATTATCTAACATTTTCTTTTGCCAAGTTCCATCTCCATTTCAACTCCTCTAACTTATCCCCGTAGTAGCTTTTCTGTCCAAATATTTTAGGCAGGTTTATCATTCCTAGCAGGTAATCCAATCACCAGATTTTATTGCACTCTAACAGAGCACGATACAAACACGTTACACTAGAAACTCCTTAAAAAGGGAATATTCTATCATTCAAAAAGGCTCCACTTTCTTTCACTACTTTTTAGAGGCAGTTGTGATGACTGCATTTTTACAGTACTGTGTATCAGGACTGATGTGCTATTACATGACATTGAGAATACTTGGCACTACAAATATTTCATTCATGGAGTCACACATTCAGTAGGAAACTACTCCTGCACTGAATGATAATGCACACTCCACAGAAATTAGCTCGACTGGAATTTTAATACACAAACAAGAATTTTGAGGGAGGTGGGGTTCATTTGGTTTTGGTTTTTTCCTATTCCTCTGCTGCTCTTTACCTCGTTTTAAGTTTTGGTCACAAATTTCCTAGTCTCCAGTTCTGTGGAACATCAACTATGAAGACGAATTTGTGTATTTTTCCTAAATCATACAGTAGTCAGAAACAGAAAAAAAAAAAACCAAACCCCAACCAGAAAACAGACTCAGGGGGAAGAGGGAAAGATAACATTTGGGTTTAACTGCACAAAGAAGAATGCCTGGTGTTGAAGTCCTCATGAACAATACTTTTCCACGGAAGTGTGGCAGAATGCTCAATGATTCAAAGTGGTATAGACTTCAGTGCACACATGAACATACTGCAGATAAATTGTACTAGTGAGGACAAAAGTTAGACTGTAATAGAAAATTCAAATTGTAAATTCAAAGAAAAATAGTTCTATAGTTTTCTGGCACTTGGAGCTAAAACAATAGCCTGAATAATATTCAAAACACAATAAGCAAGTATGTAGTAACACCACTTCCATGAATACAATATCTGTACTCAATTCTTTAAGCTGTTCCTTACGGATTTTTTGCGTGCTGTGAGGTATACAGTGTGTCAGATTTTTTATCTTTTACTTTTTAAACAAAAGCAAATGTTTTCGCATTAAGCATTTTACATGAGAAGAACAGATATTGCACTTAACACATTTAAGTTACACTGGAGAGGAAAAGCATTCACAAAAGGAACAGGCAAATCACCAGAAATATGCAAAGCAAAAACACTCTAGGAAACCAAATACAAATTTATTCTCAATAGAATCTTTAGCTTCTTGCCATAGGAGCTGTTTGAACCTCCCATCCCTTTAATTGTGGAGGCTACTTAAGAAATTCTATGTCAGTCAGGACCAACACTGAAATACAGCTATAGTAGTCCACTTTCAAAATTCTTGAAAACCCATTTAAGGATGTCAGTAGGGGGTAAATTAAAGCTGTACGCATTAGGAAGCTAATAATTTGAAAAATGTACCAGGGCAATGAACCCTGAAGTTATCAAGCACTGAAATGACTAGAAAAGTGTTTTGTATAGTTGGAAGTTACTAAATACAAAAAAGCTGTTGTAAAAAAAAGTGCACCTATAATCTACTACGCAACCTAACACAACATTAACATATGAAGTGTAACAAAATCTTGCAGATAAAACATTAATTTCTTATCATACACACTTTTTGGTATAGTTATAGTGGAGAGGCAGAGCTAGCCTATATGACAGCAGAACTTGTAGTACCCTTTATTCACTCTTCGTAAACACCATTACTTGAACATACTTTTGTCAAATTCTAAATCTCATTGGACTCAAGTCTTCCACTCCAAGCATTTCTTGCACAAGAATTTCTCTAAGCATCTGCAAAAGGCTAGAACTGTCAGTGAAAAAAATATGAGAAAGAACAGCTGTAATACCGTTTAAATTGTTATTTAGCCAAAAAGAAGTTTCATACAGAAGCTGGACTTGAATCAACAACTCTGAAATAAGAACAGAAGCCATGCTGTACCATGCTAAGCTTGATATATCATAAGTAATGGCTTTACCATTCTCATGAAAAAGTTATCCAAATTTCAGTTTATAAGCCACTGAAAACCTCAATTTGCACAACCTTCTAGGGAATTTTGGAGAGACAAGCTGTCAGGTACTATGAAAAATCATTACAACCAGAGCACACTCCACCCACTGGACACAGGATCCAAACAGGACTATCTGAAATTGCTCCTTGCAGTTAGAAATAACTGAAAATAAGGCCACTTATCTCCTGAGCTCCCTATGCTTTCTCGATGAAAAAGCCAAGACATTGCCAACCATTGAAAGACAAGAAAAGAAGAGAATGTGCAAGGAAGTAGCAGGACATGAGCTGAGCAGGAGGGGACCAAGAGCAGCAAGATGTTTTGAGAAGAAATGCATTAATGTGTATAAAATTTACAAATATGTTAGAAATGAACAAAGTTTTCCAGCTAAATTAAACATACATGTGCCCAATGCAAGGTTTGAATATTGTCCGAAGGCAAACACTGAAGAGTGCACACAAAGAAATACTGAGCCTCTGAGAAAGACAAGAGTCCCATGGAAACAACCAAGCAACTACATAATGCAAAACTGTGGCAATACCTACACACAACCACGAGACCCAAATGAAAGCAGTCTTCATTTGGGCATTTTTATCTTTGGGGTAATCTGCTTTTAAAAAGCCTGATGTTATTTTAACATGGTGGCTTTGAATTTAATACCATAAGATTAAGCACAGCTTGTCAGCAAAATGCCTTGCCCAAAAATCTGGGCAGGGAACTTATTCTTTCTAAATCCCAGCCAGAGCAAATTAAGCTGAACTTCTCTGGGTGGGACAGGTGGAGGTACTACTCTGCAGCACACCTGCTGCCTGCCTTTGAAAAGCAAATTTACACATTGGATTCCTGAGCAGCTCTTTTGTGCTGAGGCATGTTCTACATATACAGACATACATGCACTTTCAGCTTTTGCACATGCAAAAAGCTCACACAATATTTGGGTAGCCTACTACAAAGACCATCACTTACCAAAAGAGGTCACAGTTGTATAATATGGCTGCTATGGGAATTATTTATCTAGATTACTAAAACAGAATCCATGAATAAAAGTAACAGTCTTACAAAATTCAAGTGTTTCAGGTGGGTACCACCTTAAAATAACATGTTCTTTCTGCAAGAGGAATAAAAATATGCACTGAAGAGATTGCAGTATCCCTTACAGATGTTACTCTCTGGCTTCCTAAAAGATGCAGAATGAATTTTGGGACACAAAAATTAACATCTGAAGTACCACATATGTCACAAAACCTATTACTTAAATTGATTAACTTGAGAAGCATCCTTTGAACACTGCAGTATGGGCTGCATGGGTGTAGACTTCACAAGACGCCTGCTACCAAAATTCTCCTTGAAGGCAGATATGGTTATGGACTACACCAATTTGGTTGACAAGAGTTTGCCTCTCACTCCATAAAAAGCCAGTTCAAAATTTAGGCTGAGAACAAACAACTCCCCCCCCCCCCCAAAATAATAAAACAGCCATCCTGTAGGAACATCTTTTACATTTTGAGGTCAGATCCTGTTCCAAAGATCAAAGAATCATTAATCTACTTAGAGCTACCTTTGGTGCAGTAACAGCTTTGCCCTAGCGTTCAGTTATAAGCCATTCCTAACAGATCACACACAGATAACTACAAACCACAACTCTTGCTCAATCAAGAAAGGGCTCAAAGGACCAAAAAGCCACAAGATCCAGAAAACAACAGTTCACCTGCCTTTAAGAACTGCACAACCCTGCATACAACTACATACAGTAGACAGTGCCTTAGAGTACAGCTTAATCTTACTTAAATAACAAGGGCAGCGGCACACACAATAGCCACCATTATTTTTTTAGTTAGCCATCAGGAAGTACATTCAGCCAGGCAGCAGGAGGTCAGAGCTAGAGGACCTATTCAGTAGAGACTAACCCCCCATCCCAGAAGGCTGCCCTTCCATAAACCTGTAAGAGGGAGTCATAACTGAAAGCACTCTTCACCTCTTCCTTATTTGATCCATTCAGAACCACAGTCCAATACTAAGACATGAAGCCACAAATATATTATGACAGGTGTCACTGAAAAAAAGAAAACACCACCATTCTAAGTTTGAAGTGTAAAATGTTCTCTCCACCCCTGTGCAAGCTCCATTCAGGCATCCTCTCGACTGTTTTTTTTGCTGGCTTCAATACCAGCTTTCTTTTCCATGCTTAGCTGTGAGCATCTCCAGCTTTTTGAGAGAGTAAAGAACATGCAAGTGTCTTAACCACAAGGCAAAGTATCTGACACAAGTTGATTCAGAAGAAAAGCATAATTTTCCCCAGTTTTTATTACGAGCCATGAAAAACGTCTTGGCTTATAGTAAAAAAAATGTCCTTCCAGCAACATCTATAGATATGTCGCTACCTGTTAGCTCATAAACTACTAGTTGTTGTCTAGTCAGTCTCAATCAACTGAGGTTCTGAATTACCACTTCAGATTCCTTCTACATTTTAGCACAGTGCTAAAGGCATCGCTCTTCCCAGACAACCCAAGAAGTAGCTATTTTGCAAATTAACAATAGGAATTCCAAATTTGGCCAAGGCAGCTATGAAAATATTTCTAGCGTGTGAAAAATATTCAAATGACTCTACTTTCTGCAAACATTCTCATTTAAATATATGCACCTAATGTTCAGATAGGCTAATAAAAGGGTTCACAAGTTCTTACACAATGAACTGGCAGGTTTTATTCACAAGAATGTTCTGGAATATCTTTTGCTGTTTTTCCCCCATTCTAAATGTTTAATGCATTCCCCATCCCCAAACTGTATAATAAGTAGCTTGAATATAAACAGTGTTCACAATACCTTGGAGAGAGAGTGGGAAAGAGTAAGCACCAGCACTCTTTTGCTAGAGTTCTGAAGAACATGTCAGTATGATCCTAACAGGCATCTGGAATAAAAATGCTTAGTTGTCGGTGTACATATGTAAATTTAGCAATACCTATCCTTTCGGACAGAAAATATATGCAGGACTCTCTACAAAGGAAAGTATAATTTCACAGTGTAAGTTTCCACCTAGTGCTCAGAAAATAGTCAGAGCAGCTTGGAAAATAGCAAGAACATCACTCCATCAAGAATATATTTAGTTAGTTATATGGTTTTATTACCAAACTAAGCCGTTGCCACATGAAAACACTGATTTTCTCAAAGTTAGCAACCTTTGTCTTGCATCTCAATTGCCAACCACAATGCTACTGCATCCCAACATACATATTTCCCATTACAGCAGTGAACCACACACATCTTCAAGCCAAGTCAGTATCAGATGCGGCAGAGGAAAGAAAAAAGGGCAAGAGCAAATATTCACAGATATCCCTATCATCATAATCTGATAACAGGAAACTGTACAGCCCATAAGATCATTTGTTTCTAGGACTCATTGCACAAGTATTACTTCCCTGTGCCACCTCTGAATGAGTAAGTAACCTGGTTGGGATGTCTATCTAACGTACCACATTCTCATATTAAGAAAAGGCTTGCCAAGAGAAGAATTTTGAGGAGAATGACCATAGAGGTAGTTACAAAGAAAGAGGGGTTTGATGGTAAAACCTACCTGAAGTAACCTTTCTAGACATCATCTTTGCATTTTCCTGCCACTCCATGCATTACTAATCAGTGACCCACTGGAAACTTCAGCACCCATTGAAAAGCCTGGCAGGGTATTTGGCTTTCAATTCTTCTACTCAGTTTATTCCCAACACAAGTATATTCATCAGGCTTAGAAACAACTCTTGAACAAGGGCAGCTACTCAGCAATGAAATGTAAATTACTGACATGTGCTAAAACCTGGACTTGCCACTGCTAATGAGCACATTAAAGGAAAAAAGCTCACTAGATATTACTGCAACCTTTCCACTTAACCCTGTGTGTACTGCAAGCCACAATTTAGTATCAATTAAAGAATCCATCTCTTAACAGTGAGACCCTGTTCAGCAGGTGTATGCTTCCTACACAATTCTGATGTAAAAATTATGAAGATGGACAAATGTGTGAAATGCCCAATCAGGAATGCGTGCACACTGATAGCAGTCTTACTTTTAACCTAAGTTTCATGAAACTGTCCAAGAGGTCAGTAAAAAAAAAAAGTCATACACACATTCTGACATACGTAAATTGCTACATTTACAAAATTAATGCTGTCAAATCTTAGGTGATCAAATAAAACATGACTTGCTGTTAACAACCCCCAAAGTTAGGAAGTCAACTTGTAGCAACTTTTCCCTTCCTATTATGCTCACACATGGGTTGGCATTCAGGGAGCAAGTGAAAAGCAGATGCTAGGTTCTACACAAAACACATGACCTAACTTTAGGACATCAATTTTAATATTTGTGTTAATTCAAAACTTCATTGTCGAAGACAATACAACTGCCAAGTATTTTAACTATTTTCCCCAAAAACACATGTGTAACAACTCTAGCAGGAATTGTTCAGTCAACCCAGTACTCTAAGTTAGTGTTATTGATCACTATCATTCAGTCTGAAATAGAAATGAATGAAACATGCTGTGCAAATATACAAAGCTTATTTGTAAGCCAACCTTCAAATAGAATTAAACATAAAATGAAAAGGCAAATGCATTCATAATAATAAGTAGGAAGTCTTTTAAAGTTCCAGGGAATTCTTGAAAAGATTTGCAAAATGACCCACTAAACACAATTAGGCAGCTGCACGTAATCTATTAAATCCTTACTCTTACCTGGGGGTCATCATTACTGTTGCACTGGCTAAAGACTTTCTTTGACGAAAATAGACAAGCCAGATAAGTTACTATCAAATAGTGCTTATGTTTGTCTGCGTTCACAGATTTTTGTTCGTTTGAGCATCTCTGCTATGAGGAGAAGCTGAGAGAGCCGGGACTGTTCAGCTTGGAGAAGAGAAGGCTCAGGGGGATCTCATCAATGTATAAATACCTGAAGGAAGGGTGCAAAGAGGACAGAGACAGGCTTTGTTCAATGGTGCCCAGTGACAGGACCAGAGGCAATGGGCCCAAACTGAAACTCAGGAGGTTCCCTCTGAACATCAGGAAACACTTTTTTCACTGTGAGGGTGGCCAAGCACTGCCACAGGTTTCCCAAGGAGGTTGTGGAGTCTCCATCCTTGGAGATATTCAAAAGCTGACTAGATGCAGCCCTGGCAACAAGCTTTGCTTGAGCACAAGCATTGGACCAGATGACCTCCAGAGGACCCTGCCAACCTCAGCCATTCTGTGCTTCTGTGAAATAAAGATTGGATTTGATATCTAAAGCAGAAACTGGGTCCAACTGAATTATGCATTCTACAACTATAGAGTAAAAATATGCAACCAGCCTGAAGATATTGTAAAGACTGCAAAAGACATGCCTGAACATAGCTTGCTCTGTATCCTTTACAGCTCCCACTGTTGCTATAACTGATGCATCTACATAACAGTAAAAAATAAAACTGAGCTCCTCTTGTGTTTCAATGCACTTTCAGTAATCAACCGTCTCTGGCATATTAACAGTGATCCCCTCAACACGCAGAGGTAACTGGAACAGTTCTCAGAGACTACAGAAAACAGTGACCCCAGACAGACTAGACAACCACCTCTTGCTCAGGAAGCAATTTTGAAACAAGTGAATCCACAAGTGAATCCTGTAGTATAATGAACAAACAAGTAGGTTAAGTCTGGTTTCTGTAGAAACCATTAAGAATATTTGAGCACTTTGCATTACAGCAGCAACATAACATTCTGTACAAGTAATAAATACCTATAGAAAAGTTTTAATCAAGACATATACAACACTATAAAAGGAACCAAACAGCAACATAAAAGAAACCTTAAGTTTATAGAACTTTAAGATCAAGTTTAATAACTCAACATGATTATAAGTGCTAGCTTCAGGNCCCCCCCCCCCCCCAAGTCTGCCCAATCCAGGATAATAGGTCATCTTTAGAAGCACGTTAATCAAAAGCCTTTTGGCTAACATCTTTTTCCACAGCTAATGTAGAAATCACTTAAATGCCTTTGAAAGAGTTGCCAGTCATGATCCTCCCTTCATGACAGTCCTTCCTGGTCTCAGTAGATCCATTAGGGGTCAAGTATCAGAATCTGATCTAAAAGTGTCAGAAAGTTGGAGCCATTACTCCCCTAAAACTCAAACCAGAAAAGCCAGCTAAAGAAGGGTGTGAAGAAGGAATGAAGATTCAGCAAAACACCTTATTCTTACGTAAGAGTCACTAAGATAGAGGAAGACACAAATACATAGTGTCATTTATTGCAAAATATAAGTGTCTTCAAACTAAACACACTTCTACAAGTAAATAGAGGAACTTTTCCCCTCCCCTCTAAAGTAATTACCCCCTAGCCTTAGGAAGAAAGACATTTAGTATGTTCATATCCTCATGTGACACATCACAATCAATAACAAAAGCCACTGAGTACAAAAATACAGCATGCTGTAAAACATCATCTTTCTTGGCTAGTAAAGAGTAACTTCAGTAGACAGATTTTGGTTTGTAACTTGCTGCAATTAGTTTTCAACTACAGAAGAGAAAAGAGGATAAAACAGTCAGAATTGGGAGAGGGAAAATGGTTCTATCGCATACATCATTGCTTCAATCTATTTCAATTCTGTAGTACTACACAAAAATCCATCCAACCACTAAGTTGCATTCATCTTTAAAGTCAGAATTTTCTTGACATGCATATTTTCAGGAGAATATATAGAAACCCTGAAGTATTCAATCTGCAATGTAAAACTACTCAATGCAGATCATCCATCACTATAAAATAAATTATTTCTTAAAATGCAGGCAGAAACCAGGAATGATTAAGGAAGCACTGTTTTCGTTGAATTCTAAGCTGAAGCTTCATCTGCCTTGCCACCAAAGGAAATTAAAATCCACAGGGCAACAAGAGTTCTTATTTCAAAGACGGATCATCTCTTAACTCTTCCAGTCTAATCCAATGCCATTGGTATCAATGGGACATTTAAAACTGATTTGGAAACAGAGAAGGACATCACATTTGCAAGGTCACCACACAAGCTTACATCAGTTATACTAGAATAGGGCAAAGTAACAAATCACCTTAGCTCAGAATGGACAGAGTTCCCCATAACCAGACAAGCTTGTCTGCATCATTGCAAATCAATAGTAGAATAAAAAGGCAGAAAGTGAAAGAAAACAATAATTACCTACGTAAAAAGAGAATTACATAGCATTCCACTTGCAAGCCTTCTGTTATTGCAATAAGGAAACACACAGGCATATACAGTTGTTAATATTGTGGAAACAGACCAAGAAGTTATTCTCACAACCAGACATGGCAACAGTGAAAGAAATCAGACAGACAAAGCATTTCAGAAGCAACGTGAAGAATTCCTGTAAGCCTGGAAATAAGTGCTATTGCAGTGACACTACATGTCAAGAAATAATGAGTTTTTACAAATCAGGATTCCACAAATACATTCATCTGCAGAACCACACACCTAATAAGCATGCCAAAGTGCTGCTATTGAAAGGCATCTCATGGGAAATATTAAATGACTTATGATAGTCCAGATAGGCAAAAATCACTCTAATATATTCTTTAATCACACGTACAGCATTAAATCATTCCAGAAGTCATGCAAGCCTACAGCTCATCCACTGAGAGTCTCAAGTTGCCAGACATTACCATTTAAATCAAGAGGGTTTGTCTTTGCGTTTTTTTCTAAGAACAGTTGCCCATGTTAAAGCTTTCAACCTAAGCCACTTTAAGAAAATATGCAGCTTTAAAAAAAAACAAGTTAAAAATAAAGTCTTACTCTAAGTGAAAACAAATACAAATAGGTCAAGACTGCCATGTCAGAGGAAGTTGCCTAATGACGAGATCAAGAAAAAAAAAACCCACACTAAGAATACGGAGTTTAGGCAAAAGACTCAAAAGGAAGGAGAGTCTTTTTGTCACCAATCACACAAATCTTTGGCAAAACACCACCCTGCATCTTTAAATACATGCATATAGGTTATACACATGTATATCCACAAGACCTGGGGATATGCACTGTGAGACTTGGGTTTTGTTGGTTTTGGTTTGCTTTTTTTTTTTTTTTTACGTTGAGACATCAGACTGCACTTAAAGAGAGTACTCTAGCTATATAAAACAGTTGCTGAAGATTTGGAAGTTGCAGTAGAGTAAAACTGGCATCAATTTGTTCTGTGGCATAGGCAATCTTAAACAGGACACTGATGACAACATAAGCCATCATATGCTTTTAGCAAGGGTCTGTGAAGTTTCCTACAGTACAGGAGTAACACAGCCTTCCTACTTCCACACTAGGAAGTGTCTAAGCAGACAGTTCAGATGGCTCAATTTCATTTTTCTAGCTCACATGCACTAGCAGAGGAATAGTAATGTCTGACAAACAATGCCCGTGATTTAGTATGTGCATTATTTGTCCTTCCCATGGATTTCACACAACCTGATACTGCAGATGATTTAGATTTTTGTTTTTCTATGAAAAAGTCTACGTGGGATTAAATACAAGAATACAAGTAACATTCAGAGCCATTCTGCCTCAAAACAGTAAGTAGTCACGCATCAATGTTACAGGCTCACAGGCAAAGCTTTTCTGGGAGGCAAATTGGTGACGTGTTCACCTAGACAAGTACATTGCCTAACCTTTACCACCCAGTAGAGGTATAGTCTCCAGTCTCCGTCAGCCAAAGCACCTTAAGCCACCACAGGCAGTGGTGGTAAGCACTTTGCTGCTTTGGTAGGCTATGACATACTACGCATTGTAGGACAGAGCAAGAAACCCACATTAACAGCTCTGTCTGCCCTGCTCCTTGAAGGATACAAACTTTGCCATAAGCAGATTTTTGACACCAAGCTTCAAAAGTTGCCTTTTTTCAACTACCACTTTGGAAAGCACAAACGCTAACCAGTCACATGAATTGCCAGGTAGGAAGTCAATGCATGTGGGAAGAACATAAGAATCATACCAAATGCTTCTCAGAAACATAACATCCATTGAATCACGATAAAGGAATTTCACAATTTGCTTACAAATAGCAAAACCCTGCACAACAATTGTAAGGAAACACTGTTGCCTTTAGGAGTTTACATTTTAAAAGGTGACAATCCCATAATTAGCTGTGCATAGGGCTATGGATCCACCTGCACAAAGTTCTTCACAGGTCAGACGTGTGTCCCCTTACAGAATATGACATATGCTATTCTTTCTTCTACCTCTTCCATCTCAAACTTAACAGCCATTTACAAACATGTGATCAACCATTTCCACAAACAGTTTGCCCATCTGTTTCAGACAATAGATTGTTGGGTTTTGGTTGTTTGGTTTTTTTTTAATTCCACCAAGAATGTTAATCTAGCTTCAAAGGTAACTCACTCTTTTCTCCCCCATTCCCTTCTTCACCCAGGTAAAGAAGGGAGGAAATAAAGAATCGCTGGGACCATGGGCCAATCCCAAAGTATTCAACATGTGAAGAGACCTGACTCAGCACTCCCACCCCCTACCACAACAGCTGCCCTGGAGGTTTGCAAGGGAAGAAAAATGGCAATTTCAGAAAAGTATATCTTTCAACGACAGGCCAACCAAAAGGCTCATCTTAGTCTCAGGGCTTTCTCTTTGCCAAATTTCAAAGGCCTGCTGCAGACAACAGAGGTGATAAAGCTTCTCACAAAGGGTCTACATTAATTTTATATGATGGGAAACATTAAGCAGGCTAACCTAAATACAGAGGTCACTAGCAAATTCTTCTAAAACACGGAGGAACAAATTGTTCTTGCAGCTCTGCATAGCACCTAGCAAAAGGTATTAGAATATATTTTTTTAATGTTGCAATAGATTTCAACTGCACCTTTGGAATTATGTCAATACTGAATATTATGCAATTATTCCTTGAAGGAAGCAAACTGCTTACAGGCAAATATATTTGGATAAACTACTAGTAACAATTTATGCACCAAGTTTTACAACTTCAATGTACAGACCATTTTTACAAAGCACTGCAAGAGTTCCAAGTTGAATAGCTTAAATTTCTAAATTAAAATTAGAATGCAAAGATTCTAAGGAACTATACTCACTCACACAAGCATGTTTTGTTATTCTACGTTATAACTGGTGTTTATCAGCATTATCTGAAAAGTTTTTCAAAAGTTTTTATATTAAAATATCAATCTTTGAGAAATTGACCTTAGAATCTAGGAAATCTTTGACAGACTCGCTCGATACAAATGCCATGGATCCCTTTTCTGTCAGCCATCAACAGGAACCAGAATAGATACATATGAAGAGGGACTGAATGCACCAACTTTTTTATTGGATCACAATGAACAACATGCCAGATAGTCACCTACTGATTGCTTTTTGGAAATTTTGTTTTGGAAACAACAGATCATTTACTTGTGCTCTCCCTCATTCTAAAAGAGAACAAAATTCAGTTTCTAAAGAAAAAAATAAAGACTAGTAATTTTCAATACTCTAAATGTATCCATCAAATTCTTCACAAGGACTGTCTGTAGCTTTGCACTATTCCATGAATCATTTAGGCAATAATGAACAAAAAGACATGCTTTTGTTCAAATCACACACAGTTGGATTACATGTGAACTGACTCTCCATGTGTTAATTGAAGACAAAGCTTTGCTTTGAGCTCATTAATGCTCTTACAGACAGATTGGCAAGTTTAAAAAATTTAGTGTATTTCTCTGTTTCCAAATCTAGGTAGTTTGTTTTAAAAGTACAGATGCACACCAGGAAATAAGCCCATGTTTCACAAGTTTCATCACTACTTTTAGTACAAAATAGCGGATGTGCAAAGAAAGGGATAGGGAGAAAAAACAGAACAAGAACACATCTTTGGCAACTTCACAACAGTTTTGTAACATTTGTTACAGGCTTTAATAAATAAAAGAAAGAGAAGGCAAGTTTTCCTCCTAAATATATAACTCAGGGTGTCTTGAAAAAAAAGTAAGCAGCCTCAGTGATAAAAAGACAGATCGTTTCACCAATTCTCACCAGGGGTTTGATATTCTAGAGCCACTGACACGAAGGGAAGCATGACTACATCTTAATTGAGACTTTAAATAGTGCATTTCAGAAAGCAAAGCAGAACTTTATTATATTTATACAGACCAGAATACATCAGGTTTCTGAAACATAATTGAAAGCTATTTTGAGACTGTAGCACCAACACAGACTCGAACATGTTTCTAGTCACCAAATTATTTCAGGAATTCACTGTTCCAAGGATATGAGTGAAAAGATGAGAAATAGGAAGGGAGAGAGGTTCTACAGGAATGTTCGTACTTCCTCCATTTCTGCTTAATCCTGCCAAAAAAAGTGTTCCAGACTGTCATGTCACCAATACTGTAATTTGCATCACCAAATAATAACCAGATTACTAGCAAATGTGCCCAGTTTAACATAATAACTATCACATTTCGAACTTTGGCAGCAAAATATACAGCAAAATAGCATGAGCAAGCACTTCTGTTTCATTAATTTTTTATTATTAAACAAACAGGAACTGCCAACTAAAGCCAGTTATCCTGCTGGTCCCATCCAGTCAGAACAGAGTTTGTTATAAATTAACCCAGGAATCTTACCTCTGAAAAAAAGGGTCTGGTACATGAAGCAGAACAGTGATAAAAGCAAGCTGCTAAACGGCATGAAAATAACATGTAAGAGATTACCCCAGATTTGGTAAATCCTGGCAAACACCAAGTGTTTAGAATTCCTTTCAACTTTAACATCCCCACCACTCAGCAACCCATCACACAGAACTTGTACTCGTTTTTATTTGGGGGCTTTTAAAAAAGCACAACTGAGAAGTATAAAAATTTGAGATTTCATTCCCAAATAATCTCCTTGATGACCAGGTGGTATTCTCTAACAGCAAATAACCAACTAAATACTAAGGGTCTATGCTACAATTAGAACTCAATCCAAAAGGGATGTAGTCAAGGAAGAGATATGGAAACAAGAACTATTCCACAAATGCTAAGAACAAAAGAGCTATCATTTTATAGAATCACTTTCTTCACCTGTGTTTTTATCCTGAATCAAAAAGGTGTAAATTCCTCTCAAAATCAGCAACAAATTTATCTTACTGCCTGTAAAACAAGATGTTTTTTCAGCTATAAGGTTCATTTACTCTGTAACAAAGTTGGTAGCTGCAACAGCCTTTTACTGGAAATTTCAATGTAATATATCCTTATCCTTATTCTCAGTGAAACCAATAGACAATAAGGTATGATTTGGAGTGACTGCACATACAGCACACACTGAGGACTTTGCTCAAACATTGTGCATGTAACTTTCTTTTGGCATGGCTCAAATTTATAAGCACCTGCATGAAAGTTTTTGGAAAAAAATAAAATCAGTGAAAAGACCATATATCAGTTTCTACGATATACAAAAATCCCACTGAAGTAAAGAGGTTGTGAATAATCATTTTTACAAATTCAGAGATGAAGTGAAAACAGCACCCACCCTCTTGGCTCTCTTTGGTCCTTTCGGAATATGCAGCTCCACAATACACGACCTCCAGCAGAGAAGCTAGTTTTTAAACAGCTTTCTATTCCCATACTGAAAGTGCAGTTCAGCACCTTCTCAGGGCTGCTGATACAGCTGTTCACCAGCTGTGCTATGAATCACCAAAATGATCACTTAAAACCAGCTACTTTTAACCTAGATCATTTCAGTGACCCAGTTTTACAGAGCAGCTTCATAAACAGTACAGGCACAAGTGAAAATGCCAAGAAGTTCTTACATCCTTGGTAAAGTTCTTACAAACAGGCACCTCCCCTTTTCCCAAAAGAAAACACAGGCTGTAATTACACCCTCAAAACACAAGAAATCCACATGCATAGAAAGCATAAAGAACACCCCTATTTTAAGGTATATTTTAGATCTGCCTTAAATTAGTATCTTGATTCCTGAGATACCTTGGAATGACTATATGCCACCTAGTGCATCATTCACAGACAAGCAAATAGAAATAACTTACCAAACGCCTAGCAAATTCTTTATTTTCTGAAAGAAATCCATATCCTGGGTGTACCTTGGGGGGGAAAAAAAAAAAAAAAATCAAGCTAATCGAGTTTTGAAGCCAGCCACCAAATTTGTTAGCACCTTTGCAGACACTGGGGGAGGTAAAGTAGACCGCTAAGCATTTAAATTAGTTGAATACCTTAAGAAACTGTCTTAACACACCGATTTATCTGTCCTAAGGCAAGCTGTAAGACTCACTGGTTGAAGAACTGCTATTTCTGAAACACTTATTCCTTACTTGACTCGGGAGAAAGGTGCTGTTTGCAGAGCAATGGACACGCTCCCTTTAGTATTTTGCCTTCTGCTCTTTTTAACTCCATTTTGCCACATTTATCTCATTGCAGACTTGCACATATACACTCATCCACATTCTTCTCAGTAACCACTATAAAGTACTCCTCACTCCAAAATATCTCTAGCACTGATCACAACCGAGGTCCTAAAGTCCACAGTCATAAGCCTCCTACATCTAGCGACCCTTGCTGGAGAATATAGTTTACTGCCCCATTAGTCTAAGTCATGCATCCATAGTGCCTAGTTTGCTATTCACACCCCAATACACACCTAGCATAATAACTTGAGAGGAGTGTGGGAAAGAGTTTTCATTTTACTTTTCGTAATTCACGTAAGATTTTTGATCCTATATACTCTGATAGATAAAAGTATAAGCCATTTTATTCCCCTCTTTTAAAAAGCCTAAACAACTGGGTTCTCTGTTCAGAAACTCAGAGGGAAGGAGATAGTTTTTTCTTTATAGGAAAGTTTTTGGCCCCTGAAAGCATTACACCAAAACAACTTCTCTGAAAGAAATTAATGCTGATCCAAACTGTTCCTGAGTAGATAGTGTTTCTTCTATACACCCATCAAATTTTATTTTAATAAACACTCTGTGTACAGTAGCTCTGAATAATACGTTTACTTCACTGACAGAACAAAGAACATTAGGCATGTGAACATGATTACACATTAGTTTTTCCAACCGATTCCTGGTAAGCTTTGAATCTCTGGCCAATTTGATAGCAGAAAGACAGAATAGACCATGTTTACACATATAAGCTAAAGTGCCTTTTGTAAACATTCTGAAACAAAAAAAAATTATGGGATGCACCATTTACCTTACCTTCCCGCAAATAACATTTATCTAATTTAGAAAGTGATTCAAACTAAGTTTAAGCAAAAGCCTTTTTAGACACACTTTGTAAAACAGTCAAAAAAACATTATGGCATATAAAGGGTTAGTGCTCAAAACTAATTGGGATTTTTTTTTTTCCCCCAGCAAATTTGGAAATGAACTGAAGCTGCTCCCTGGTGTGAAAGCTGAATCCAGCAGCCACCTGCAGGATCAGCGACCAGTGCTGCCAGATGCTACAAAGCCTTTGATTTCCAGTAGCGATTTCGGACACATTTAACTCATGTGACATGAACTAACTGGAATAGCATATTCAATCACTTCCCCCCCACACCTTTTAAAAAAAAATACAAACTCTGGCTTTTCTGCTTTCTATATATGAAACAGCTGCAGCAGATAGACTCATTCAGACTCACAGCTTGGGCCCTGGTTTTCTTAATGACTTCCATGATGGCATCCATGTTGAGGTAGCTTTTGCTGGTGGGAGCTGGGCCAACACAGACAGCTTCGTCCGCCATTTTCACATGAACCTGAAGAGGCAATATTCTGCATTAACAGATGCTCCCAGCAAAAATAATTACTATCACCCTGAAACATGCACACAAATCTGATTGTTTCAAAGATAATTTACATACCATAAACACTCTAAAATACACACCGAAATTACCAACACTGACATACAAGAACTCACACAATAACATTAAATCTCATTTCATTTAACTCCGAGCTTAAGTCACTGTCAAAATGTTTTATTATTCCAATATATTATTTTGAATTTGATTAAATAAAATCATGACAAATATAATTTCAGCTTCCTATACTGATCATCTATATGTAAATTCAGACTAAAAACTACTTTGTTACATGTAACCAGGGTAGTCTAATATCTTAATACTTAATAACAAACATTCATGACCAGTTCTAAGCAGGCTCCCCAGGAAGTTGGGGATAATTAGAGTGAATTGAATGAAGGGATGCAGTGAGTGTCCCTGCACAGCATCAGGTCAGCACCATGCACAAATTAAAGCCTATGACTAAAGAGTTCAATATCACTACACGTGAACCAGAAAATCTTGAGAATTATTTAAGCAGGCTCGTGTTTGATTCTTAATCCATTGTATCCTCATTTATATGCATTTGCCAAACATTTTTTAGTCAAATCTGAACTATGCAAGAGGGACAAACATTTCCAACATTTGATCAGGAATAATAAAATAGCTAGGTTTGAAATTAGAAGTTAGATTTGAAGTTAGAAGTCTATCCTACAACTCATATGCACACTTACCTTGAAGAGAAAGTTACAAAAGTTTAATTAGATTGGTCCTTAACATGTTTTCAGAGTTCAAAATACTTTTCCTTTAAAGACCCACGCAGACCCAAGAAACAAAACAATCCATTTTTCTTCATTCTGCTCTTCTTTTCTAAGCTCCCCTTCAGTATGTATTTAAGAAGGCACGCCATTGCTTAAACTATGTAAGGTTATATTAACTATGTGTCAGTAAAACTTATTTATACTGACAGTTTGACATTTCCAATGCTTACCAATTTTAAATGTTATTTTTATTAAATACTTGATATCGTCTTCAGCATTTGAAACTGAGAATACATTGTTTAAAATGGGTGTTCTTTTAGAATATGAGTAGTCACATATGTGAAATTTAGAGTATTTTTCATTTATGAACATGGAATTTTCTTCTTTGTGAGAAGGTATTATTTGCAAGTAGCATGAAGGCTGTCAAGTATGACAAGCTACAGTTAGAAGTACTGTAGCCTGCATATACTATTGGCTTATTCAGAAGAAACAAGGCCAGAAAAAAAAATCATCTAGCAACAGTGGCAAACAGTAGTCAAACAGTATTTTGAATAATACAGTGAGAAACAAATATTCAGGTTAAGTACAACAAACATGTACAACAAGCACAGGAGTCACTAAGCATTTTACTTTTTTCTTAATTTTTTCCTGACATTTTTCTGAACTTTGCAAAAGTTAGTCCTACCACCAGGAAGGAAAATTAACTCGCCACTTAGTTCCAAGTTCCTTTCTGGGGGCATCTCTTAGATAGCTTCTAAATTTGCTGTATACTTGAGTATCTGAGAGTGCACATAACCTCCTGGAATCACCACGCATTTCACATTTGAATTACTGCTTCTGTATAGTCATAATTGCTTTATTTTACCACCACAGCATTAGCCTCACATTAAAAACAAAGTAAAACCAAAAAAACCCAACCCTAAGCACTAGCACAGACAATCATGCAGCAGGATTTTAATGCTTTTTAGTAAGTACACCTCAGCAACTTAAGTCAGTAATCTATTCTGATCAAATGCTATCAAGATTAGCCTGTCTGTCATCCTTCCTGGAGCACTTAAGTACAACAAACTGCACAGCCCTTGGAAAACCTTATTTGCATGATTGATTTATATGCTGAAAGTTGATGTTTTGAATTCCAACATTGTTTACATGTCTAAACAAAGCTATTTAAGCTTAAGCACAGTTAAGCATGTATGTTTTACAAAACCAAAAGCTTCCTTATAGGAAAGGACTAACTTAAGATAGCTAGCTATTTTTAGGTATCAAGAGTAAAACCCCCACACCCCACACGCTTCTCACACTGAGTCTTACTAGTACCAAAAGTAGCCATAGAAGATACTGCAAGACCATTAGTTTTATAGATATAAACAGTCTTCAGCACTTTCCCCTCCACTATTCCCCCCACCCCCTTCTTAAATGTTTCATTGTTACTTCAACTCTTTGGAGTTTTGACTCTTCCCTTCCCGCATTCCCTTGTAATCTGGCAAATCCATTTCTCCTTATTTACCTTTCTGCAAGTTGATAGTGCCTTCTCTAGTTCAGTGCCAGTTCAGCCTTGCATTCACCCTAATATACCACACATGGATATAACAAAACAGCACTCATATCATACACTCTAATATACCACACATGGATACAGCAAAACAGTAGCCACATCACATTCACATTACCTGATATACTGTCACAGAGCACCAAGCAAGTATCTCAAGGGCAAGAAAGAAGTCACCATTCTTCCCCATTAGTCCAAAACCTCCAGATTTTTATGTTCCGGTGACAGCTCTTCAGTCTACAGAACCTACTCATATCTACTTTTTTTTTTATAAATTATTAAACCAATCCACATATAATCCGGAATTAAAAATACCTCCTCTTAGCATTTCATGATAACAATTCCCCTCTCTTAACATTTAATTTCTTTCACAAATGCAGTGTAGCTCATGAAGAACACTCCAAATACCGTAACACAAATACACTACAGAATTTACAGTATAGTCTATGGAAATATAATTACACTAGCCATAATTGCTAGCAAACATTACAACAACAAAAGCCATCATTTGAATCTATACTACCAAGCGGTACATAATCCACATTACAATGCAGTAAACCTTTTCCTCTGCAGCAACTGACTTATGATGCAGTATTTCTAGACAGTCCAAAGAATCCAGCAACTCCCTTTCCTCAAGCACTACAAGTTTCATATATATTTATTTTCAAATTCAAGGGTTGCTTAAAAGCTTGACTCAAATAACACAATCCTAGGTATTCAAAACTTGTCCCTAAACTTACTACAGCTAAAACTTCAGAAGTGCCATTTCTCCCTTTACTGTTTTCATTTACAAAAACAATGTCAACAAAACAAAGAAGCAAGTCCCAGGAGGTTCTGGAAGAAATGCAATTCCTTCATAAATATTAGAATTGACCCTGCAAGCTCAAGCATGAATGGATAACAACAAAGGCTGGAAAAGCAGACAAACCTTTAAGTGCTAAATGGTTTATACAGCAAGTTTTAATCATATTGGGCTACCTGTGCCTCAAAAGATACATTTCAAGCAGCTACAAGGACCTGTTAGAGAATACAAACAACTAGAAATCACGAAACTACACATTTCATTTGTGTAAAAGGAGTTTAATTTCTGTTAAAGTTGTATATTTGAAGTAGTATATTTCGTAAGGGCTAATTATATTGCAGCAACAACAGAATTAAGACAAGACATTCACCAAAACCTACTGAATCATCATTTTACAGAACCTCCACTTAATTCACAAACTACAGACTAAATTCAGTCATCCAAATCCTGTATAGGTAACCCAAAGCAGTAACAAATACCCACTCAGCCCATAACAACCTCCTCAGCTCTGCACCTAAGACAAATAAGCTACTAATAATACTCTGGCTTTAACAAGGAGTCCTAGCAGAACGTTAGAATGAATACTCTTAAAATAGTGTAACTACTTTTGGATTCAGGTACAAAGACAACTGGACACAATCTGATGTACAGCAATGATTTTATTGCACAACTCTTCATTACCACACACAGATACAAGAACAAGCTTATTAATTCAGAACAAACCACACAAAAATGGCCACCTGTTTCCAAAGCTAGTTTAGGTCCAGGAGCCACCTTCACGGCAAGGCACCTAAACCAGTAAATCCTGCCAGATCTTTACACAGGAACAGCTTTGTGTGTTTCTTCACCATGTTTCCAGCAAATAGGCACGTAAAGCGAGGAGTCCATCAAGGCTGATTAGCCAGCCATTTTCGGCCTGGACTGGTTCCAAGCACCGCTCCAGGCTGCAGCAGCTCTGAGGGTGGAGAGTGCCATAAGGGGTAGTAACAGCAGCAGCGATTGGATTTGGAAATCTTTTTTCTACATTATGTTTCAGTATTTCAGGAGGCTTTATAAACCATGTTTGGTGCCAGGGTTTGGCATCATATCCCAGAAGAGAAATACACCCATAACCCAAAATTTTGGATATAAGCACCACAAAAATACTCAATATCCGCTTTGTAGGAGATAACCCGATTTAGCAGGGCTGCGCTAAATCAAAGCTCGTAAGTGCCCAAATTACCTAGATTATGTTAGCTCTCCTTTACCCTGAAGGGTAGCACATGTACACATTTGACAGCAGCATGCTCTCTTGCCCAGCCATACTCTGAATTTACTGAATTATCCCCTTAATCAAACCTGTATATCAAATAATAATCGTTTTGAGATATCAAAATGAATAGCTTACTACCCAAAATATATGTAACACTCCTAGAGATGCTCTGTTTAACAGCGTAGAATCAAGGTAACCTTCTCCAGGAGCCATTCAGCTGCTGCAGATTGCTTGTTTGTAATACAGATTTCAACTAGTCATATTTACATTGAAATGCCCCTCAACATTTAAACACAGAAAAGTTTTCCTAGTATGGAAACAGAATGCATGAATGTAGGAAAAATTATTTTAAGGCAAAGAACTAAAACACTAATTTTCAGTGCATATGCAATCTATAAAACAATCAAAGACACTAGAATAATTTACATATCCCTAGCATTATAATTATTCAGTGACTTCAGAGGTTATTACCTTCTTATAGATCTGATTCATGACAGGAGTGCTTTTCTCCCCAATTTAAAAAAAAAAATTATTTTTATAGTGATTCTCATCTACTAATTCCAAAAAAGTAAAGGCTGTGTGTCATGACAGCCAACAAAGGAACAAAAAAATACATCTACATGCGTTTCTTAACGGAGTGCTTAGTATCACTCATGTAGTTTCCACAGATGATTTTACATACTTCAGCAGTTTCTGATGTTTATCATGTGACAGATGCCATTTACTTTAGTGTAAATGCCTAATTAACACATACACACACTCACTCCCCCCAGTCCTCCATCTCTGAGGAGGTAAATGTCTGGGATTCCCCCGTGTCCTAGTTTTTCAGAGTAGGTCACCCTCCACATCCCCCGGTCTCAACACAAGTTGATATTCATGCAGCAGGGACACCTATACCGAGCTGCAAGATGCATTTTCCCCCAGCTCTTCTGTACTGTTTCAGAATTTATATATAGGGAAACTTATATCTGCATATACAGTGTTAATCAAACCTACGAAGAAATTAAACCTCCATGAAGAGAACACTTCTGTTTGGTACACTAGATAAAAACTCAAGTATTGTTTAGACAAAGAAATCTAATCAAACAAGTCATTCTCCTTTTATAGCTCAAATCAATATTACACATTGGAACAACATCCGTTGGTGCAAGTAGATTCACTTAATTGGCCCAAACTGCATAATACCGCTCAGCAAGACAAATCACAATTAGCTCAACCCATAAAATAGGGCTAATGAGTAAATCCTTTGTAAGGTAGCTAAAAAACCAACCACATCAAATCTTGCCAGCACCACTGCCAAAAGGGACAGATGAAACAGAACAAAAAGCTTGTGGCATTGACCAGTCTTGCTTGAATTAAAAAAAAAAAAAAATCAAATGACTGCAAAAGAGGCTCAAATTTACTGCTTTGCCAAAAACGTATCTTTCATCTGACCTCAGTGTCTTTAGCAGCTTCACACTAAAATATACACACCAATAATACAATAAATCTGTGCACATAGTGAGCATGCGGTATTCATACAGCCTTTAAAGTGCTATCTACAAAGAAATACTGCCACACTATTACAGCATTTAACCCTAAAATGAAATAATGGAAACATTTCTAAACCACATGAAAAGCAGAACTGTGAAAGCCATAAATAGCATAACTATCCCATATTTTCTACATTTGTTTTTATTCAGCATTTCAAAAACCTAAATAAGAATTTATGCAAATAAACAAGTCAACCTACGGAGTCAGCATAAGTAGATTTCTCTGCAAGCCCATTTTAAAACTTACACTGTTTTAATTTGATGGCCTCAAATAGTTATGTGAGGACTAAGGTAAAATAATTCTTCAGCGGCCTTCAAACATTTGGCTTGGTGAAGGATATTTACTTACAGTCACCTCCAAGTCTACAATGACTCTCAAAATAGCCCATCCATTAGCATCCACAGGATTAGATCCTGGGTTAGCAGACACCAGCCAAGAAAAAAAAAAAAAAAAAATTAGCATCCTTTCCTCTACTCCCCCCTACTGCCCTTCAGTTTGCCAACCAGTTGAAACTTGAAAACAGCAATAGCCTCACTAACTAGTGGCCTCAAAAATCCAGATTTCAACTAAAACTGAAGAATCCAGGTTGAACTGAACAGTCTTGAAAAGAAAAGAAATAACAACCAGGCAAGGAAGACTGTATTTCCAACCAAGACTAAGACAATGCACTTTTCAACAAAGATTTTCATCTGTTCGCATTCTCACTTAAACATGAATTTATTTTTGTAACCTTAAAAAGGAAAAAGTAATCTCAAAATTCTCTCTCCCATAAACAAATCTCTGGAACTTCGTTGGCTGTTAAAAAGACACATAATTTTCCTCAACCCCATCAACAGGAAAGACCCCCTCCCCCCATTGTATCTAGAGGCCCGATCACTAGTACCGTGAAAAACAGACCATGCTAAGGCTGTCACACAGCAACATTCTGAAACTGAGTTCTGTTTGCTGGGGCAAGCAAGGAAACACCTCCAGAGTCCTGCAGACGTTACAGGTAAGAATCTAGAGGACAATCTTCCAGAATGGCTTTGGCTCCTAAAGCCTTTTCTTATATGCTTACCCTTTGGCAGATAACTTACCAGTGAGGCACCTTCTAGAATACTGACGGGAAAGAAGGCTTCTCCATCAGAATTTTATTGGAAGTACTTACTGTGTTTTACCCTCCAAAATAGAAAAGACCAGTAACTACTAACTTAGTGCCTCATACAAGCTTAAGATGATAGAACTGAAGTTTAGCCAGATCTGAGTACCTGAACATTGGGAAGACCATATAATTAGGCTGACTAAAACAGGGTGATAGCTTTTTTGGCCGTACGTTGAAAATTGAAGGTATGGTGTTTGCCTCTATAGTATGTTTTATTGAACCTTTTCTAGGAAAGCTTGTCTCTACAGGCTTCTATTCAGAACTCAACTGTTCTTATAACAAGACTTCTTTAGCTTATCAAGTCTATCTGCAGATGGCCAACAAGTACAAATAAAAAGGTTGCTTAACTTCTTTTCAAGTTCAAGCAGCTTTTCTTTTTGAGGTGAAAACCTGCTTAAAGCTCTAGAAGACAAAAAAAGCTGGTCTGTCACAGTTAATAGCCAATAAGAGCGATTCATTTGCTATTGAAATTTTAGCAGAGAGTTGTTTTGTATCACAACCTTCCACATGTTTTAGTCAACACCAACCAGGAACAATCAATCAATCTTTGGTAGAATAACTGAAAAAGTAAAAGTGGAAAAGGTAGATCAATAGTCATCTTGTACACTAATCTACCTTTGGATGAACTGCAGGATTAACAGAGGTAGAGGAACCAGGAGGGAACCACCACAGTGTCCCATTCTTCAACTCCAACTCATTGCATCAATAGCAACACACTTCTCACAATCTTGAGGGAAAAGCATCCCCTGGTCTCCCTCCACGCATGGCTCCCTTTGATAGGGTGGGGCAGCTACCAAGTTTTTCACCCAAGTGAAGGTTAGAGGCAGCACAGCCACTCAAAATAACCTTTGCTGATTTAGGGGGTGTTGTGAAGAAACAGTCTGCAAGCCAGCAACTGCACTCATACCTCTGCAGACTATTTTACTTTGGAGTACATTATCTAGAGTGAGTCTCCAGGAGAAATGGGAAAATTTTACTTGAACTTGGGAAGATACTTAATAAGTCTGTTTACCAAAGCAAGAGTCTCCATCTGTTCTAAGAGTTGAGTAATTCATCATATTTAGAGCAGTCCACCATGCTCTATGTGGACACCAGAGTTTCATCTTTGCAGTGTATGTGGTTGTGAGCCTTAAGTGTTTTAGAAAAAAAGAATTAAGGTTTTTGTGATGTTAACAAAACAGTAGTGCCCTACAGTGTTTTTAGTAGCCTCTCTGCATTTCAAACACATCTGTACCCACATGTCAGCCTTTCCCTAATGGAATCTCAGCTTTCTAAGCACATTAGCAAAGCAATAGGACAGATCTTTCTCACGCTGTTTCTTTTTCCTGCCTCTCCCAAAACAAGCTTACCATGGAATGCATTTGATGCATGTTTCTTTGGTTTGTTTTTTAAAATGGGTAAGACGTGGGAGATGGGAAAACTAGTAGTTAGGCAGGTCTAGAAAATAGTACCAGGTGGTAGCAAGGGTAGCCAACAACTACAGAACTTCATATAGTAGAGGTTTAGCTCTTAATTGAGCTAGATATCCCAGAAGATTCAGAAAAGGTAGCTTAAAGTCAGCCACGTTACAAAGCAACACACAATAAGCATTGGTAGCATGCTCCTATCTAGCATTTTCAGCTTAATTCAGACAGAGTTCCTCTTTCAGATGGATGAACATGGTACACAACCATTCGGATGAGGTTCCCATCTAATCTCCAAACCTGCCTGCCTACAGATGGAGGGACTGCAGAAATTGCTTCCAGCATCCAAAGACAGTAACAAAGTCAGGGATGCCTGAAACCAGTTCCAGGGTTGCGAGGACAGCCCACAGCAACAGCAAGGTGAATTCACAGCTACCTGGCATTTCAACTACGCAACAGTATTTAAAAGAAAGATGAGAGGGGAAGTATGGTAATATATTTTGGAGCAGTAGCTGGAGAACTAACATAAAAATCAGAAATGAAAGATAGAGACCCTACAGTAAATTAAGTTCTTTCCAATGTGGACTAACTTCTGACGCAAAATGAACCCTATATTGAGACATGAATGAAGTTTCACAATAAGCCTCATTTTATGCAAATACAAGTTGCCACTCAAAGGATGATCACACCCCTAATTCTCTTCCACATTCAGCTCTAGGAATTACAACACTGCTGAGACAGATCAATAAACTAAACAGACCCAGTGGAAAAGTAATCTGAGGGGAGGGGAAATTAACCTTCTCTCAGATCAGCAAGTTAAATCACCTCCCAAGCCACACCATCGTTGGATCCAATACAATGAATGAGAGGGGACAGGACAGCACAAACAGTCCTTTCAGAAATATTTTGGACTTACAGAAATTTAGACATAATATGAAACAAGATCTAAAACATCAAATATTTCATAGAAGAAAATTCCCAAAATAACAGGTTGTGGGTGAATTCAGAATACCTTAAGTATAAGAAGCTATCAGTGCAGATTTCCTAAAACACAGAAAATTTTCCTTATGTCTATGTGATCTATACGTACACATATATTTTCTATGACACATATGTATGTGTATATATATGCACATACACACACCCCTTAACCACTTTTAGGCACCCAGTGAGTGGGGTTTTTCCACTAAGGTTAAGTACTAAAGCAGTACCTATAATAAACCACAACCATTCAGACATGAAACCGCAAAGTTATCATCATGCCCAGCATAACATTATATTTTAAGAGGAATGGAATCTTTAATACTTACAAATGCCTAATTAAATATTCACTTTATTACATAACATCCACAAAAGTAGATGATTTTCCTTCAAAATTCCACTAATGTGAATATTCAGATTTCTTAATTATGCTTTGTTAGTTTTTCAATAAAATCGTTAGTTCTACAAGAAAATTAGTGTTCTGACAGTGTATTAAAAATATCTGTTACATTATAGGACAACTTTGAAGAAGATAGTCCTCTATACAAAACCCATTCTAAGTTTTCCACCCTCAAGTGTCTTATTTTGAAAGACAAGTCAGCTTTGAGATTCTAAGAGGCAGATCTCAAAATAAACACTATAAAAACAGTGTAATGGAGAAAAAGCACAAAGTGTGCTTGCTGTAGGAACTCACAGAACACAGGAAGCCAGAAGCCCCATGAAATCTACTTGTTAAGTAACTTTGCAGAATATGCTTACCTTTTTTAAAAAATACTATTTTTAGCAAGAAATCATCCCTTCCCATTCCAGAAGTGTAATCACTTCCATGCTGTCTGCTTGACAGCCACTTGGTCCTGTACAACAAATGTAGTAAGAAAGTACAGAGCAGCATTTGTTATAAAACAGTCAACACACCATGAACTGCTAGCCCTAACTTCATTAAAAAAAAGGGTTGATAACAGAGCCTGTCAGTATTTGAAACTCTGTATTCAAAGAAAGTTTAAGCAGATTTTGCATAGCACTAGATAAGGTTGATCACAGAGGACCCCAAAGACCCCCAACATAAAAGAATTACGTGGGGAAAAAAAATGTATTCTGTAATGGAGGATCAAACTAGGTAACAGCCAGAGCCAAATACCACCAAAGAAAAAAAAATAAAAAACAGATCAGCAGAACTAAGTTACCGGATGAAGAATTCCAAAGTTGACTGCAGTGCAAAACTATTTTTGCTGCACAGAAAGTCTTAAACAGGGCAGAAGAAAGAAGGCAGAAAACGTATTTATTTCTCAGTTTCATCTTATGATGTAATGATTTTTAAAAGGTATTTAACATTATTCATTAGATCACTGTACTATGACACACAGAAACACAGAACACTGTTCCATCCTTAAATATAATTTATACATTTATATTCTACAATACTGAACATATTAACCATAGATAAGTGAAGTACATACCTGCTGTTACACAGTACATCCATACTCTTGAAAATGGTTATACAGACAACCAGCTGGCTTACCAAATCTGTAAGGACTGTGCACAGTCTAACAAATGGGTAGGAATAGACAAGTAAACCTGTACTGTCCAAATAAATTTTTCACATAGCTAATACCAGCACTGGACAATTCAACCACTAGATGCTGATGCTAGACTTCATGTGGTCCCACCCTTCTCCAGATCATCTGGCAAAAATACTTTCAACCAGTTGGTTGTTTTTTTCCTACAGCCAAAAGTATTTCTCATCCCTCAAAGACTTCTGCCATAGTTACATCTCGAATTGTAAAGACTGTTTCAGCCTGTCCCCAGGAAAATCCTTAATTTGTTTTTTAGGTTATTGAGTATTTTCCCTGATAACATTTCCACCTCGCAGCTGATTTCCTATGATACACACTTTTCCATCTGAAGGTAATTCACAAATAACAAGCAGAATCTTACTCTCTACTGTATCCCATTAATTTTATTTCAGCAATATTATTTTAGCACATCAAGCAGATTTAGTCTAAAAACAGTGCATGGTATTGAGGAAACAGGTCTTGATATATCAAAAGAGCATCCTTCACAAGCCACTAACAAGTTCCACCCACCATGGGTTTAAGCACAGTTCCTGTTCCAATAAAAAAAAACAAACTAGAGACTAGAGAAAAAAAAAAGTCAGGTCTTCTCCCACACCTACTTCACATACTTCCATAACAAGCTATCACTTCTGGGATTTTCTTTTTGGAGGAAAGAATTTGAGAAGTACAAAGTAAAGCCCTCCTGATCTTCACCTTTGAAGACTAACTCAAAAACTAGAAAATATTGGAAGTATTACTATCAGACTAGTTCAGTTACAGTATCATAAATACTCATGGCCTATAAATTCTAGTAAGTATATATTTAGTTCTTAAATATAATGCACTTGATCAGTGTTAAAGACAGTTAGTGCAGTAAAAAGATAATTCTATGAAGACATTCTATACAGGCAACACCTGCACAACACAAAGAAACAAACAACCCATTTCTGTAAGGTGAGAACTGTTCCCATTTTTAAGAAAGGCACAAAGTCTTGCATTCTTCACCTAATATACAGGTAATATTCACAAGACTAACAGATTAGCTCAGCCTCGTGTACAGTTTTATAAGATATTGGAGTAAACTTTTATGTAAATAGATTCTTGTTTTAAAAAAGCCTAGAATTAAGAAAATGTTTCCAAATTGCAGGCAATCTGCATAGCACAGCAACACACACGCTCATACCACAGTTCCTTCTAAATCCTCTTTCCTGTTAGCATTTAGGTTTGGGGTGTTTTTCCCCTCCTCCAACCTGCTAAATAAAGTCATATTTCCTGCTGACAGCAAATGATTGGTTTACCTATAACTCCAGGGGGTTTAGCTATCCGTCCTTTAAGAAGCTTTGACAGTTTAACCTGCTGAGCTCACAGCACCCAAGGGAGGGTCTTACTTGCAGTTTTACTTCTGCTGCTGCTGACCACTAATACTGACTCCACAGATAATGGATTTCAATAACTACCTCCTACAGGTTAACACTTTGGGTACTAGCCATGATACTGCTTTAATTAAGTTAATACATGAAGGTCACAGTTTGGTAGAAAGTTTTATTAAATTTGGTAGTGCTTACAATAGCAGGAAAAGTGCACACGCTCACCTGTCCAGTAGCTCTGGGATAAGTTTGCCTACAGATATAATTCAGTTGGTTTATGGGTTTATGCAACTTTAAGTGAGTTCACTTTATTAGCTCTATTTCCTCTAAACATGGATTTTTCCAGCATAACTGATAATTTCACGATGGATATGAAATGGATGCCTCTAACCATCCTGGGCACAAAATGTGTCTACCTGACATATAAATAGTCCACACACTACAGTTAAGGGGTGTTGAGTTTGTTTTTTCTCTTTGCAAGGTTTGGAGCATCCCGAGAGTGAAAAAGATTAGCATTTTAATTTCCTTGAAGCTAATTTGCTAACATTAAAAATAAATTTTATATTTTAGCAAGTTATTAATTATGTAAAAGTTTAAAGATGTTAAAAACATCTACTTGAAAGTAGAAAATAATCAATATTCACTGAAAGCAAACATTTGACAAAATAGGAAAAGTGCAGACTGGAGAGGCACATGTTTAAATGCATTTTTCAGACTAAAGGATTCACGTTCTTTTTCAACACAGCACTTAAAAGCACGTATTCACTTCAAAAAATAGAGGTGAAAAGAGGTTCTTCGTTAAGAACCTGGAATTAACTTCACCTGCAAAAACATCTATTTGTCAGATTTCATTTTATTTTTTGTTAAAGTACACAATCTGACAGACACTCTACAGAGTAATAACGAAGCAGCATGGGAGCCATTTAATATATTTCTTGATTAACTCATTGCCTGTCCAGTTCTCATACAGACATGTGCTCACATGTCATAATCGTCATAACTCCCATCATCCCTACAGTTAACACACAAGCTCCTTGATTAGTGCACAACTCCCAGACGAGCCATTGCTAATGCTAAATAATTCCCTTCGGCCTCCTGCGACTATACCGCAGGCTCTCCAATTAAATATAATGTCTCTGATGAGCCATATTAATACGGACAAATTCCTGCCAGGGATTCTAGCCCACTCACTTTCACCAAAGAAGCAACTGAAATAAAGAGAGGAAAGCTGTATACATAAAAATTAGCTGAAAGAATAGGTTTGCCATGAGGCTTTAATTACAAAACTTTGTTGTCACAGGTATGTTATTCTTGGAGGTATCCAAGAGACTGGCATATTAATACAAGTTTACTGATAAATGACAATGAGTAAGTTACCATTTTAATAATTGAAAAGCAAGCATGTAAAACAGATAGCTTTTCAATCACTTAATTACAATTAGCAATATCTAATCACATGTAATAAAGTTAACTACAGAAACCCTCAGATCACTTGCTGTTGGCATGGCAATTACACTCAGCTGGTCTTGTGCATTAAGCGTCATTTGAAACATTGGCATAGCTACACACCTACACAAAAGGGTTTTTTTTTCAGGTTACAAAAAATATTTCCGTAATGATCCAAGCATGATATTTTCAAAACTTGCACCAAGAAACTACCGTGCTTGTTAAAAAGCTGCTGCAGCATCACAGATTATATTGCAAAGTCCACATATTTTACAATATTTACATATGTACCAAGCAAGATTAAAATATTTTAATGATATAAAGGAGCCCTAGTCATGGATCAAACACATAGCAGACAAATTATGGTAATTTCTCCCCTTTAAAATGGGAAGAATCACTGGAAAACCCAACCTTTTCAGAGTACACTGGGATTCCTTAACATCATTTAACTCAAAATTGCTGCCATTAGCTGGAAATTCATTACACAGATTTTAAAATCATAAGGAGTTCCTAGTCCTTAGAGCACACAGACCGATGTCCTTAACCCTAGTGCTGACCCTCTCACTAGATGAGATATCAACAAAGGACATGTAAATAGACTGTTGCAGAAGTATCCTTTAGTAGTTTTAAATATTGCTTGCAACTGCACAAATTGTAAGATATTCAAATAACCCCCATGAAATTTTGATAAGCTCTTCCCCAAGGTCCTTGCACCTTCATCCTTACACTAATGCACTTCATCTTCATTTACCTGATCATTAGTTTCCAGTTTGTTCAGCTGGAAACCAACACACACTAATTACTTTGACATCACAAAGTCCTATCTGTCTTCACCACCTCCCCAGACAGCAGGGAGAAATTATCAAGGGTAGGCATGATAATATCCTGATAAATGATGATTCACATCACCTCACTGTCAATCATCCAGAAGTGCTCACGCAAGATACCACTCAATCTCATTACCGAATCCTAGGGCTAAGAGTACAATACACACCAGGAGTCATATTTCAAACAGCAGGCCACCTGGGTAAGATGCAGCTCTCGGAGATTTTCACGAATTTTGTTGGCTTTTTGTTTTAACACTGTAAATGTCAAATATTCATATATTTTACTGCTGGCAGAAAAGGACATGCTGAAAGCAAGGCAATTCGTCTTGAGGGTTCAAGTGAGAAAAAAATCTAGGTTCTTTAGAGGGGAGGAGAAGGACAGGTAAGTTTCATTAATTTAAGAAAAAAATTAATAAACCCATCTAAAGTTTCAAAATTCAATTTCATGATTTAAGCACCCTTCTTGCTGAAACAATATAAATGCATTCAGAGCTCTGAAAGAAGTAATGCTAGCTTTGAAACTCGTTGTCATAGGCAAAATTTGCTTATTCCATGACAGAAAGCAGATAGTCATAAAAGCAACGTTCCTGCTTCAATGAATAGCCAATCTGAAAATAAATTAAAAACAACAACAAAAAAAAACCCACTACACCACCAGTCAAGCAGCAAAATAAAAACTTGGTAAGAGCTGTTTTCTCAGAGAAGTTCAACTCTTTCCCTACTTGCTAATTAGTATTGTGATACTTCCAGCTCTCTCAGTCCAATTAGACACATAAGTAAAGCAGCCTCCAACAGATAAATGCCCAGGACTCACTGCTTAGTGCAGAATCTAGGAGTTTTTCTTTATGCTAAGAAACAGGAAGGGAACAACACACAATACCATCTCCTAGGTTTGTAACACTCTCCATTTTTTTGCCCAAGGTAGATCTTTCACCATCAGTAAACTTGCAGAATGACACACCATACATTGAGCAATATGATCAATCACTGATGGAACAGATGAGGGAGAAGAAGAAAACAAGACTGAACGAATATGGGGGGGGAGTGAGCAGGAATCCCACAAGCACTTATGGTTCCATTAGTTATTGTCAGAGAGAAGAAAAACAGTCAAAACTAAGGACTGAAAATTGAGTAGAGAGCACCACAGAAACAAACAAACAAAAGAGAGCAGACAGCAAAAGAATAAAGAAAGTACAGAAGCACATTCTGCCGTTCCACTGTATTTTTCTGTCTGAAGACACTTTAAACACTCTATGCAAAGTCAGAGAGCAGAGTGCTCTCTTGCAAGTATGGATGATGCTGCTACAGGCACGCTGGTGCACCATCCAGCGACAACCTACCCACACGACTGAGCCTGAACTTGGCAGGAGCCCTCACATGCACTTTCTTGCACCTCCGCTGCCCCAGACTGTTTGAAATGTGATCATAGGCTCACAATGAAACCCTTGTCCCATTTCAAAGTACTCTCCTGTGGGGCTACACAGGACAGGCAGCAACTTACAGGCTCCTGTTCAGATGTTAGCATAACATTTTTCAAGGAGAAACTCAGAGGACACGTTCTGAAATATATGTAAATGCAAATATAACAGAAATGCAAAGCTCCATAAAAACCCTGAATGAAGTCATTTAGGTGTGGCTGCACTACATTCCTGACACATACACTATTGGAAGTCTACACAGCCAGCTTTCAGTCTACACGTGCACACGGATTTCTCACTCCCAAGTCTGCCACCAACACTGCTCACCTGTTTGGCACAATTTAGATTAAGGTTGGCTTATCAACCTCACCTCACCAACCTTACCTATGATGCTGAGTATGATAGATAAGTGATTCTACAACAATTTGGCCCAGAAAGGTTAAACACCACGTGCTCAGACAACAGAACTTGAAGCAATTTTCTCCTCAAAACCAAAAAAGTCTGAAAATAAACCATAACCTGTTATCTCTAGCACATCAAGCAGGGCAAATTATGAGCAAGAACAGAGAACAGTTTTTTTCCCCCCCTGAATGCAATCTCAGTGCTTTCCCTCCTGGATTTAGAGAAGGGCTGCTAGGAGGGAACAAATAAATAACTAAAACTGATGTTTTAGTTTACAGAAGTGGAGCACTTAAGACAGAAAGGAAGCGAGCAACTCAGACCAGCAAATACCACTCCAAACAAGCTTCAAAACTACAAAATTTTAGAAATGTTATTCAGTGATGAACTTCATATAGAAGTGCACTGGTTTTCATTTTAACTTAAAACCAACAGTCATCTTCATACCAGACTTACTGCACCTCTAATTTCTTAAAGAGAATACGATCTGACTATTTGCACTATTTGAGTGCTTTGAGAAGGCTACTGTTAGTTTAACGGCTTGAAGTCATACAATTCAAATTTCTTCCGCAGAAACAATATTGGTGCAAAGAATACATAGGCACGCATGCCTGCCTACAAAATGAATTTAGAACGACAGTTCATGTGTTAGCTTTACTCCCAGAAAGCTGAAGGCAGAAAATTGTAATAGTGATTGTATGCTTCAGTTCAGCTGATGGAAATACATGACATTCTAGCAGTTGAAGACTTTCTTAAAAAGGCATATCTTCAAATCAAAAACTTTGTTGAAATTTCTTTGTTAGGGCTATGACAATTGCTTTACCAAAAAATCTTTTAACACAGCAGTGTCACTTCTTGAATCTCATTAGCCTAATTTAAAAAATTAGCTTTCAGAGCTAATTCACACAGAAAAAATACACATGCTTATTTTTGTTAGCTAAGTTGTAAAAAAATTCTCTGAAGAAAGAGCAAAAAACTGGCACAGAAACAAACTTTACTATCAGGCAAATACTGAGTTGGACATACTAAGACATAAAAACTACATCTTAAGTTATTTAAATAAACTTGCAATAGAATTACAGTATTTCCTCTGGAGAAAAAAGAAAAAATCAAATAGGAAACTGCTGTCAACAAGTATCACTACTGCAGAGCTCACAATCTACAAGTTTATCTGTCAATCTTGAGCTCCACAGAGACTGAACAAGAAGCACATGACAAAACTTCAGGCTCAATTTAACCCATTAAATAGGCTGATTCTAAGAACTCTTCAAAACATTCAGCAAGTAGAAATGAAATACAAATTATACTTCTACTGTAACTGTATCATAAGAAAAATAAAGTCAGATTTACCATTAAAATTCAGGTTATTACCTTAAAATAGAAATCATTCATACAGCTAAAATCTCCCCTACACTATAGTCAAATTTATATTTACATAGAACAGTGACATATTTAAGGTAGTAGCTACAGATCCTCTACATACTCTTGTTTTATCAAAAGAAAAGCTAACATTGATCTAAGAGATATATAAGACCTTCATCATAAAAATGACAAAACATACAATAGCAAAATCCATATTAATACTATGGTCTTGTAAAATTAAAGCTTTTAATTCAGCACTTAATTACTGAATAAAGAATCACCAACCATTGAATTTATCAGGTATTACACACAGCACAAGAAATGACTCCTCAAACCAAAAAAGTACACGAGATGTTACAGTGGTTTCTCAAAAAATTTTGCTATGCTTAACAAGGTAAGCAACACAAGCAAATACACAAACAGTTCAAAGTTTCAATCAACCTTAAAGTTATGAGCAAGAGAAGCAGTACCTCGCTCAAAGCATAAGAGAAGAAACAAAGCAACAGCTATGGTTTCTCAAGTCCCAGCAGCAGGTCCCTGTGGCAGGCAGTGAGGCTGCCCAAGCCCAGCCGTTCTGCATTTCATTCTCCTTCACCAAAAGGAAGGTTCAGGACACCAAGACCTGGCCTTATCTGGCAATGATGTCGAAAGGCGGCAACTCCACCACTGTCCCTTTCTTCCCATATACACAAGGTTTTCAGCCACTAAAAATGTACAAGCAAGCAGTACTAAGTCACCCACCTTCAAAGGCGTTTGGGCGCCTTTCTCATCACATATGTGAGTGGCCTAGAAGAGCCGCAGGCAGGCCAAGCCGGGCAGGCTTCCAGCACCAAGGCTTTGCCGCACCAGGCAGCACACCTGCCAGAGCCATAATGCTAGAGGAACATCTCATGGTTATCATGGTTTGCTTTGGTTTGGGAGGCTTTTAGTTGTGTTGGTTGTTTTTTTTTTAATTTATTTTTTTAAAGCTGAAGACTGGATTCCTGTTAGTCTCCAACACATTCAAAGTACCAGCTTCTCACTTGCACAGAGCACAAACATTGGCCAGGCAATACAACCACCTTTGTTATGCTCAGGAAAAAAAAAATCTGAAACAGCGAGGAGATGCAGCCCCTAGCAGGTACCCCATACAGTACACTTATTCTGTTAGTTCTTCCCCAAGATAAACTCCTTCACTTATTAAACAAAAACAAGCCAAACAAAAATCAAGCTCAGCAAGTTAACTTTTTCCTGGGTTCAGGAGCGTACCCAGGAAACTGACAATTCCAATAATGAACCAGCAGTAGCATCCAGAAGATCTAGTTCAAGAAGCTGAACCGAAGAGCTTTCAAATAGCTAAAGCACCATACGCAAAACTGAAAAACGTTAAGCACAAGGTCAGCAAAATTATGTAGGAAAGTTTGTCATAAACAAGAGCTATTATTTAACTTTCTGGCCATTATACTTCAAATTTTACACTCAATTTTTATTAAAATTGAGAGACAACTGAAGACTGACATGCACTCTCATTATCACCTTTTTTAGCTTCTCAGGATCACATCAGTATTTTGATAATTGCATATGCCAAGGAAAATCCTTACTGCAAAAGCTTCCCCAAACTTGAACCTGATAGTTGAGCCATGAGTGACAAGCAATTTAAAAAAAAGTCCCACAAGTAAAGAAACAGGTCATACTTCCATAATAAGCATTCAAGTTATCTGTGAAGAGGCATTCCTTTCCTCACCAAATATGATGCCATAAACGGTGATAGAGCGCTTCTTTCTTTCACATGGCATAGTCAAAGACTATGGACTAGTCATGTATTTGCCAACTTGACGACGTAATACAGACTAAGTTAAGTTGTATTTTGCTTGCATAAAATGAGTTCTTCCCCCACCTTGTGGGTTTTCAAAAAAAAAAAAAAGCAATAAACAAAAGTGAACAATAATTAAGGTTGGATGGTACCTCTAAAGAGCTGATCTGATTTTTCACTCACTTTGTAGTTCAGCTACCTCACAAATTCAGCTACTAAGATATTACATGACACCAGCAAGAGCCCTGGTAAAGCCAAGGTAACTGATATCCACTGCTCTTTTATCCTTGGAGCTGGTCATTTCAAATATGGCAACCAGATTAGCCAGGCATGATTTGCCACAATAAACTCATTGACTGCTCTCAGCCATATTCTCATACTTCACGTAATAAGACATGGCTTCCAGTCATCACGAAACTCCCACAATACCGACATTTTAAAGATGAGAGAGAGCAGTCTCACAATGAAATCAGCTTGTTCCCTCAACTCTCTGATGCATCCCATCCATCCCACAGAATTTTTTATGTCCAATTCACTTATGTAATACCCACTTGATCTTTCCCTACTGTGAACAGGACTGCACTTCATCTGGCACTACAACCAGGCTCAGGGACCTAGAAAACCTAGGAGTGTACTTTCCCAGTAAAGGCCAAAGCAAATTAGGTACTGAGATCTCAGACTTTTCCATACCCTTTGCCGTTAGTAGGTACCTTGCCCAATGAGCCCGTGTTTTCCTTTCTTTTGTTGCTGATATACAAAGAAACTTCCTGTTGCCCCTTCACATCCTTCAGTATACAGTCAACACCAGCAGAATTTTGGCTTCCTTAATTCTGCCCCTTCTCACTCTGACAAGTCTTTCTCCTGGGTAACCCATACCTGTCTTCAGCTGCTGTATATTCGCTTTCTGCATTTGAGCTCTGCCTGAGCTCCCCATACAGCCCAGGCAGGCTTCTGCCACGCTTTCTCAGCCCTCTCCACATCTGAACAGCTCCTGTGCTGTGAGAAAACTATCCTTGAGTATCAACGATCTCTCCTGGGCCACTTCGACTTCCAAAGCAGTCTCCCATCGGATCCTGGTAATCAAATCAGGATCAGGCCTGATCAAATCATCAAATTTGGCTCAGGCCAAAAACCTCCTCTCCTGAAGTCTGGGGTTGTAATTCTATTTGTCTTACTCGCTCCTCTTGAGAGCCTAAACCTCACCACTTCCAGAGTAGCCATCAGGCTTCACATCCCTGATCACTTCTTCCCTCTTTACAAGAGGTCCAGCACAGTAACTCCTCTAATTGACCTATCAATCATTTGTGTCAAGAAATCATCCTCCACACATTCCAGAAAACTCAATTGTTTTTACTCTGTCTCTCCAGCAAATATCAGGACAGTTAAAACCCCACATGAGTACTAGGGTCTGCAATCATGACGCTTCCTCCAGTTTTCTAGAGCTGGTGTAATCAGCTTCCTACTCTTGGTCAGGTCTGTGACAGACACCCACCACAACATGGCCTAGTGGCAGAAGTCACAGGCTTCCCTGTGTTGAGGTTCTACCCTCCACTTCCTCAAGCACAGCCATTTGCCAAGCTCTTGGTTCTGCAGGTGCTCTGCAAAGAACCTGTCAGTCTGTCTGTCCTTCCTGATCATGTAGTCAGCTCTTCTCCTCCCTGCAGCTCCTTCACCTGCAACTCAGTGTCTGGATCAGAGCACACCTCACATTTGTGAGGGCCCCCAGCCTCAGGAAGAAGCACCAGGCATTTGCTACAGCCCGAGATGTGGAGACCGCAGCCTTGCTCCTTCCATGTACTTTAAATATTAATTCATGACTACTAGCAAGATTTAAGATTAACACAGGCTCATTCATTTGAAGCTACTTTTCTTTCACACTTACAATATGGCATAATAAGGAAACAATGAGGTCATGGGACAGCTTTTGCAGGGAGTATCATAAGAAACCAGTCCCCTATATTTAAGTAATAATTTACTGTCCAAAGTGTCCTTTGGAAATGCAGCGTTGATACCACCTAAGAACAGACAAGTCTCTATTAAAAGTTTTGTTCAAAGAAATTGCACTACACAAACAAGTTTTAAGCTCCTCTGACATTTTGCTAAATGCACAGAATCCCAGTTTGATGCAGGACCCCCACCAAGGTCTGGTTACAGCTCAGAAGAGCTCTCATTCACCAAACTGGCATCTTCACCATGCACATATGCCCGTCCACTTACAAGCATACATGCTGAGAAACAGGATCAGAGTTACCCAAAGATGTTTATATATCCATATTAGTGAGAAATAAGACAAAATCAAAAGCATCCCCTAGTGAATAGATGTTGTATTCATAAGAAGACTGGAAAGGAAAGCTTAATTCAAGTTACCTTTCATACTCCACTACTGTCTTAAATCAGTGGAGGAAATTGATTCCTAATAGAAATATGACAGTCAGATGCACCTGTACTGTTGAAAACAATTTTAACATTTTCTTTAAGTCACTACCAAGACATACAGATTTTCATTAACTAGCCATCAGACATTCACGTGATCAGAACTTAATACAAGCGTTTTAACAACATCCTTCAGGATCTCCACTATTCAGCATCATGACAGAGCATTAAAGAGGAGTAGTCTAAATACCAAGCACTCAGTTTCACACATCTGGAAAAGTAATACACTGTTTGGAACCACATGAAAAAAGAAGCCACTCAACAGGAGAAACTTAAAACTGCCTTTCCTGCCTGCCCTACCACCCATTCTCAAGAGACAACCACTGCCAAGGTAAGCAAAGAAATACCACCACAATAACTGTACTAAGGCAGGTCACCTGATCCTCCAGAAAGTGCCTACAACATACCTAGATAAGAATCTGTCATAAAAAGTGCCAACCAACAAGAGCTGGAAGATCACCTGGTCACACCTGTTTCTCTGCAACACCACAAACCAACTGCAATCACTGGCCACATGCCAGCATCCCACACAGCTAACTGGGATCTTATCTCTATGCAATTCAACACAGTTGCCTCAGCTTCCATCCTCATTCTTCTCTCACAGGGAGCCGTTCTCCAACAGTTGCGTCATTGTGGGATTCAAGCTCAATGTGTGTTCATCGCACCAACGGCTGCATGCACTTAAAGAGAGCCATGGTACCCAATTATAATCTAAGATTACAAAAAAAATGCAGAGGGATACAAAGTAGTTTATGATTTCTTAACAGGGTTTCTACAACAGGCATTAGTGTAGACTAAGATTTTTGTATTACTGCAAAAAATGGTCTTTGAAGATGAAAAAGGAACAGTACATAACAGCTTTAGTCAACAGCTCAGACTGCTCACGCAGAAGAAAAAAAGTGCAGAACCGTGCCCCTTTTCTTTTTCCCACCCCCTTCCAAAGCATTATCATTCACTGCCCCCAACAGGTACTATCAGTGCCCCACTGAATCTATGGTTGCTTCTCAGATTCATTCATAACGCTTCAGGAAACTACATATGGAGCAAAAAGGATGAGAACAAAGTTATAAGAGGTCAATCTTGGAGACATGCTTCCTAGACAGTGATGTTCCATTACTACATTAAGACAAGGAAGATGGAATGCTTTCACAAGCAATCAGTGTGTCACAAGTTTGCTAACAGCTACGCTCACATTGGGAAGAGTTTTGCTTCGAGAACTGCCAGCATCCTACATTACAAGGTCTGTAACATTACAGGTCAACAGGTGAGCAGATATTAAACATTAGCTACAAAGGGACTGCAAGAATTCAAGCAATGGTATACATCAAGTTAACATCCACAAATGAAACTCAGAGAACTGCCCAACTAGCACAGCAAGACTAGATCTAAACAGAATACAGGCATCTCTATCAATCCAAGTCACCACTAAGTATAGCTATTACCTTACATCAACTATTCAAACATAGACTAGCATCTTCCCCTATATTAAACAAGATACACGAAGAATTCAGAAGGGGGGTACTTTGTTTTTCGTTGAGGGTTTTTTGTTTGTTTTTTGCAGGGGTTGTATGGGTTTGCACAGCAAGGTTTTGGTAGCAGGGAAGCTACCGGGGTGGCTTCTGTGAGAAACTGCTAGAAGCTTCCCCCATGTCCGATACAGCCAATGCCAGCCAGCTCCAAGGCAGACCCACCACTGGCCAAGGCTGAGCCCATCAGCAGCAGTGGTAGCACCTCTGTTAACAGGGGAAAAAAACCCTGCACAACAGCAGCCAGAGGAGAGGAGTGAGAATATGTGAGAGAAACAGCCCCACAGACACCAGGGTCAGTGAAGAAGGATGGGGAGAAGATGCTCCAGGCACCAGAGCAGAGACTCCCCTGGAGCCCATCGTGTAGACCATGGTGAGGCAGGCTGTCCCCCTGCAGCCCATGGAGTACAACAGTGGAACAGATATCCACCTGCAGACCATGGGAGATACCACACCAGAACAGGTGGATACCCAAAGGAGACTGTGACCCCATGGGAAGCCTGCACTGGAGCAGACTCCTGGCAGGACCTGTGGCCTGGAGCCCACACTGGAGCAGGTTTGCTGGCAGGACTTGTGACCCCATGGGGGACCCACCCTGGAACAGTCTATTCCTGAAGGACTGCACCCCACGGACAGGATGCACACTGGAGCAGTTCATGAAGAACTGCAGCCCATGGGAAGGACTCACATTGGAAAAGTTTGCAGTCCCATAGGAGGGACCCCACACTGGAGCAGGGGCAGACTGTAAGGAGTCCTCCCCCTGAGGAAGAAGAAACAGCAGACACCACATGCAATGAACTGACCACAACCCCCATTCCCCATCCCCCTGCACCCCTCAGGGTGAGGAGGTAATCAGGAGTGAATTTGAGCCCAGGAAGAAGGGAGGGGTGGGGGAGAAGGTGTTTTAAGATTTAGTTTTATTTCTCATTGGCCTACTCTGATTTGATTTGTAATAAATTAAACTAATTTCCCCAAGCCAAGCCTGTTTTCCCCTTGACGGTGACTGGTGAGTGATTTCCTTCTCTCAACGCACAAGCCTTTCTCTCCCTTGTATCGAGCTGAGGAGGGAGAGTGATAGAGTAGCTTTGGTGGGCACCTGGCATGCAGCCAGGGTCAACCCACCACAGGCTTTTTTGGCACCTAACATGGGCCATGAATTCAAGATAAGGAAAATAATTGGGGGGGTAATGGGCAACACATGAACTGAACACAGCTGGAGAACAAATAGCAGAATGATTGTGGTGAACTTCTGTTGTTGTAACTCTGTGTCCTGGTTTGAGGTAAAACAGAACCAATTTTGTTCAGTAACTTTGCTTCTTAGCTGGGCCTCTTCTAACTACTGAAATTAACAGCGTATTGTGCAGACAATGTTCTCTCTCTCAGAGCGATAAGACCTATGTTTATAGTTGATGCCCAGGCATGGTATGTAGAGAGGCTCTTGCTTATACTTATTGCTATAACACCCAAGGGCAGCCAACTTTGTTATTTTCCCCATTGGAATGTCAGAAGCAGAAAAGCATAGTGGGGTCCCACCTGCAGGGAGAAGCAGACAGGATAGGTGACCCAAAACTGACTAACAGGGTATTCCATCCCATCTGCCACATGCTCAGTATAAAAGCTGAGGGATCAAAGGGTCAGGTCTCTCTTCCTTCAATGGCCAACGTCTGAGGAGGACTCTGTTCGTCTGCCTGTGATTCCAATCCTGAATGCAAGTCCGGAATCCAGTTCCCATCCGTCACCGAGTCCAACCTGGGACTGCCCCAGTGCCAGCTGGTGTTGTGATTGTCATCTCAGGAGCTTGATATGGTTTTGCATATATATTTTTCATTATTTCTTTTTATTTTATTATTAATATTTCATTAAAGTAGTTTAGTTCCTTCTAAAAGGCCTCAGGTGTCTGGTGCTGGGGTACGAAGTTCTCAGGGTCACAGCCATCATAGAATGGTTTAGGTTGGAAGGGACCTTGAAGATCATCTAGTTCCAACCCCCCTGCCATGGGCAGGGACGCCTTCCACTAGACCACATTGTTCAAAGCCCCATCCAGCCCAGCCTTGAACACTTCCAGGGATGGGGCATCTACAACTTCCCTGGACAACCTGTTCCAGTGTCTCACCACCCTCAGAGTAAAGGTTCTCTTCCTCATATCTAATCTAAATCTGCCCTCTTTCAGTTTAAAAGCATTACCCCTCATCCTATCACTACACTCCCTGATAAAGAATCCCTCCCCACCTTTCCTGTAGGCCCTCTTTAAGTACCAGAGGGCAACTATAAGGTCTCCCCAGAGCCTTCTCTTCTCCAGGCTGAATAACCCCAACTCTCTCAGCCTCTCCTCATAGGAGAGGTGCTCCAGCCCTCTCTGATCATCTTCATGGCCCTCCTCTGGACACACTCGAACAGGTCCATGTCATTATTGTGCTGAGCACTCCAAAGCTGGACGCAGTACTCCAGGTGGGGTCTCACCAAAGCAGAGTAGAGGGGCAGAATCACCTCCCTCAACCTGCTGGCCACGCTTCTTTTGATGCAGCCCAGGACGCTGTTGACTTTCTGGACTGCAAGCACACACTGCCAGCTCATGTTCAGCTTCTCATCCACCAACACCCCCAAGTCCTTCTCCTCAGGGCTGCTCTCAATCCATTCTCTGCCCAGCCTGTACTTGTGCATGGGATTGCTTCAACCCAGGTGCAGGACCCCATACTTGGGCATGTTGAACCTCATGGTTTGCACAGGCCTACCTCTCAAGCCTGTCCGGGTGCCTCTGAATAACATCCCTCCCCTCCTGTGTGTCAATTGCTCCACAAAGCTTGGTGTCTTCGGCAAACGTGCTGAAGGTACACTCAATCCCACTATCCATGTTGTCGACAAAGATAAACAGCACCAGTCCCAATACCAACCCCTGAGAAACACCACTTATCACTGCTCACCACTTTGACATCAAGCTGTTGACCACAATTCTTTGAGTGCAACCATCCAGCCAATTCCTTATTTACCAAGTGATCCATCTGTCAAATCCATGACTCTCCAATTTAGAGACAAGGATGTTGTGTGGGACAGTGTCAAATGCTTTGCACAAGTCCAGGTATATGATGTCAGTTGCTCTTCCCTTATCCACAAACACTGTAACACCATCATGGAAGGCCACCAAATGATGATGTATATTTTAATGATAATTCTTAGGTACATGATTCACAGAGGTGAGGGGTGTTTTTTCAGAGGCTTTTGGGGGGGTTGTTTGGTTGGGGGTTTATTTGTTTTTAAATCAAGAACAGTCAAAATAAACAAAAAGTAGCACTGGGTAAGTATTTCAGGATGTAAATCCATCCTGAAAAAAATCACAGAATCATAGACTGGTTTAGGTTGGAAGGGACCTTGAAGATCATCTAATTCCAACCCCGTGCATGGGCAGGGACACCTCCTGCTAGACCACATTGCTCAAAGCTCCATCCAACCTGGCCTTGAACACTTCCAGGGATGGGGCATCCACAGCTTCTCTGGGCAACCTGTTCCAGTCTCACCACCCTCACAGTGAAAAATTTCTTCTTAATATCTAATCTAAATCTACCTTCTTCCAGTTTGAAGCCATTCCCCCTCATCCTATCGCTACATGTCCTTGTAAAAAGTCCCTCTCCGCTTTCTTGTAGGCCCCCTTCAGATACTGGAAGGCTGCAGTGAGGTGTCCCTGGAGTCTTCTCTTCTGCAGGCTGAACAACCCCAACTCTCTCAGCCTGTCTTGATAGGAGAGGTGAATCAAGAAAGTGCTAGGGCCTTAAGATGTTTCAGAAAACTCCTTTTTGGAAGCAATTTCAAACATTTATAATTGAACCTATCATTTAGAAGGATTGCTATATTAATTTCCAACAAAGACCTGAAATCAGGCTTCAAGGCTGACTATATCAACCTAAAAGATTAAGCTTTAGCCAGACACTAAGAGACAAGTACTAAACTAAAAATCAGGTATGTCAATATTTATCAGTCATGTTGGCTGAGACATGAAAACAGTTTCAGGATAGAATAGCAGTTTTATCATATCATTTGATAGTAAGGCCTATTACCAGCAAGAAATATAAATTCAGATCAACTACATAATCTGATTTTTCCATAGTCCTTGCTTATTCATGCATACTTAAAAGTGCTTCCTGCCAACCTATGACAGAAATCTGAGTTTCGATCAAGGCCTTCATAGTAATAGACTCAATTTTAGGAAAAATTTTAATTGTGAGACATGATCAGTCCAGCTAGTAGGACTACATCCATATGTTTACAGGCATGCTAATTCAAGGAAAACAAATAAGTTTTCTAGTGGGGGGTAAATGGCAGTTACTGTCTAGTTATCTAGAGAATCTTGTCTCCAAGAAAAAGTGAAAAAAAAATATTTAAAGCAATCGCTTAAAAGTTAAGAGGAAATTTTTCATAAGATTTAGATATATTTTTGAAAGTCTCTACATTTAATAGCTTAACACAGACCTATAATCTCCAAATTCGACTTTGAAGAGTCCATTCATTCTAACAAATTGAATGTGACAAGTTTTGTCACACTAATTTCACAGTAAGAACTTGTCATCCAGAGATGACCTTTAAATGATGATTCTACTCCTTATTCCCCCCCTCACACCCAAAATAGACAAGTTTGGAGGATAGAGCTAAGGTTTGTTGGTTTTAATTAAACAACCATCACCATGTGTCTGAAACAGCTATCAAAGAATGTTAGTTGCTACCTATAGACAATCCAGTGGTAACAAGTAAAAGGGTATCTCAAACTTAGCCTTTTTAAATTATAATGCTACCTTTTTGTAAGTAAACAAGTGAAAGGCAGATGCTTTTTAAGAACAAGGAAGAGGGTATAACCTAAAACCGCAACACCCATGACAGTGACATATATATCCATACCTATATCTTATACCCCACGAACAGCATTTTCTTTCCTTCTCCCTACTGCACCTTCACTTTGTTTCATGTCTTCAATCTTTATTTTTTTTCCGTACTTCATACGTAATTCAGTTTCTTGTTTAACACCCTTCCCTAGAAAAAAGAGCACCAGGATCCCATCCATGGAGACACTGCCTGTCAGACACAGACCCCACAATACCCTAGTAGCTGTTTGTTGAGCTATACAGCTAACAATCAAGGAAAGTATCTGGCTTTAAATACAACCCGCCTTACAAGGATCTTTTAAGATGGCTCTGCTTCTTGGTCCAGCTCTTAACATAGCCCCATCACATACCCCACCACTGGGGAATGCAGGGAAAAGGGAACAGGGAAGGAAACTGGTGTCAGGGATACATGCTCATACTAACTTAAGACACTAAATCTACACTGCCTCTCAAAAGGTTAATCAGGTACTCTCCTTTCTCCTGGTCCCAAACCACGTGTCCTGATGGCATTAGCTCTAGCATTCATTAACCTATGCAGGGAGTCACATCAGCTTACTGATCCACATTTCTTTCATTTTTTTTCCACTGTTCTCAGACAAGCAGGCCTGGATCCACTTAACAAAAGGCTGCACATGTAGTATCACCAACAAAAGCATCAGGTACACAAAAGATAGGAAGATAAGAAAGGGAGAGAACTACCCTTAGTAGGCAGCACAGTCTTGGATCACTTGTAAAAAGCCATTTCCCAAGCACCTGTGAACATTATTCACAAAAAAAAAAATCTGCCTCAGGTTCATCTCTGTCTGGAAGTTGTCTTAATAGTAAAGAGAAATTCAAAATTCAGCCCAGGGTCCACTGACCAGTGCTTACACCCACACAGACAAGACATGAGATAGTATTATCAGATAGCATTGCTCACAAATACTGCCAAAAACAGACCATCCTTGAATGTCCACAACTACAGCTGATAACAAATAGCACAGCTGGGACAATACAAACTGCAGGAGTAACAGATGTAAATCTGCACAATGAAACAGTTACTACTGAGGACCTGGGTAAAGGATAAAGTCAGGAAAGAGACAGGACACTCAGAAAGCCTCAAAGGAGGAGTCCAAGGACCTTCTGTTCTTGTCTCCAAGGCAGTGAGGCAGCAATGATGCCTCTGCAGCACCTCTCTTACAGAGAAACATGGTATAATTATTTTTTGGTCATGCTGATAATGTTTAATTGCATAAAAATTACTACCTACAGCACTTAGCACCACCACTGCTGGAGAGGTCTAGAGATTAACATAAGCAAAATGTACTACAATGGGTGTACACCCACTTGTTTTCTTGGGGCAATTCACTGTAATAAGCACAGTAAGTTTGAGCCAGCATTACAGCAACAAGAGCCATTGATCCAGAGCTGCCAATGACAGTATTTCAAGTGGTGTCCTCAGTAAACACTTGTGGCTTCAACGGAAAGAGCTGCCTACTCTTCCTGTGCCACCCAGGAAAGAGAGGCAAGACTTCAGAACAAGGAAAGCTTAGTGACTTCAGCCCTGCTCAGCCTGTCACCTAGACTTTATGGTTGATCACTGAAGTGCCTGCACATCTCTCCAAACCCCAGAGCCCTGCAGCCAGCAAGGCAACAGAAGTCAGTTTAACTGATGGCTGACCTACTCCTAACTCATCTTGCTTCCATACGTGGATCCAGCATCTGTCAGACGTTCCACCAAAATATTTCAGCATGCTAAATCAGTAGAAAAAAAAATGTTAACTAACTTGACAAATAAGGTTTCTGGTGTGTTCAGAGCACTGAAACCGCTCAGCACAAGGTCAGAAAAGTGCTACAGCAAGAAAGGGCCCAGAAGGGCAGTATCATGCAAGCAATTAGAGCAGTTTTAGTGTACATTAGCATTTAAGTTCAAAAAGGGACTGCATTTTTTTTTTAATTAATCTCTCCATAATCCCCACTTAAAGCACATTTTTCTCCAACACACATCTGTTTTGAAGCACATGACCTGGATGTCTTCCAGGCAAAACTCCACCAAAAGATGCAGCCCAGTGTCATGGTTTGGGCTGGGCTAGCCTCTAAAACAACAGATGCTCTTATCCAGCAAGCACATCAAACCACCACTACCAGGCACCAAGTCCACCACACCAGACTGGAACAAATCAGAGACGCTAAAAGGCAGGCAGCAAGGACACCATGTCCTTGAACATAGCATGAACTATTTGATCCTGGTACTCTACATTACCCACTGATGTAGGCAGTCGTCAGCGCACACAGAACCACTGCTTCACTCTCTACAGCGCTGAGCACCTGCACGTTTAAGCCACAACCAACTTCTCTGCCTAAGCTTCCACATTTTCCTGCCCCAAGACAACAACCACTTCTCCCAAAATAAGATCTATCCCAATAAATGATTTTTAATCTATGCATTGATCCTTCAAATAAATCAGCTTGGTAATTAAATAACCCTCACCACAGAGGTCAAAAGATCTGGATTCAACTCCCTCTTCCCAACACATACTTCCCACCTCCAAGGAAGCATCCCCAAAAGGGCTGCAGCATAATGCTTAAAGCATTCTGCTCTACACCCTTCTTCTACTCAATGTTAGAGTTTGAACCAGAATCAAACACAAGTGACATTTCAACTTAGCCATCAAACTACACAAAAGAAGTCTGACCCATCCCAAAGGTCATATGTGCATCTCACATCATCCTATCACTGAATAAACTGCACAGCCAGTCTTTGGAAAACAGGCTGAAACTTTAGGACTCTAGAGCTCTGATGAGCCCCCCAACTTTTAGAATTGTAGATCAAGCTTGCATTGCTCCTCATAGGCAATGAAAAAAAATGGCTGTTTCCTCATCAACAGCGCCCTCCACCAACCCACTCAGCTTAGAAGCAATGATAAAATTTTAAAAAGAAAGCAGATGACACTTGGCAGGCAAGATATAATTTTGAACAAAAGCACGCTGCTTTCACAGAAGTATTTGAGTCTCCACAGGATGACCACTACTTACATCTCTTATGCTTTATACAACTGTTCAGTAGTTCACTTGATAAAGCAAGGGGACAGGATAGTAACATCACTTCCACCACCTCTTGTGAGGAAATATGCAACATGATGTCTTGGTTTTCAAACAAAAGGTAAACACATTGAAAGAAGGGAACACCAACTGCAAACCTGACCCTGTTTACTTGGTGTCATCTGGTACATTCCTATGCTGCACACCTTGCAAACAGCACCATTTATGAAGAGTTAATTTCTCCAGACAGTACATGGAGGCAGAGTCCATTCTATACACTCTAGACAACATCCTGGGAACCATGTGTTTAAACAAGGCATTAAAATATTAGAGTTTCCTTTTCATATGAACTTGAACAGATCTCTCCCCAGGTTATTCGAACACAAACTCCTGAAGTGCCATTGGGAGGCAATGAGCTGTCAAAATGACTGAATTTCTAATTTTGTAGCAGATGATAGAAGAAAACTTTGCATATTTTAAAGAAGTAAACAGCAAAAAAAAGGTGAGTAAAGGAGTTTGGACAAACTTTAAGACCTCTGTATTTGTAAGTTACTTACAAGTAAGGAAAAGTCCTCCATTTTAGATAAACTTCAATTTTTCAGTAATTTTTTTTTTTTTTAGTTTAAAACTTAAAATGCCAGATTTCCCCCACAATATTTATTTTTGCCAACTAAATTTCTTAAGAACAAAAGACCCTGACAGCATCCCATTAAGCTACAGGGAAGTTTAGCAAAACTCAAAGTTTTTATTGTTTCAGCCAAAAGCTCAACTTGTTCACCCAAAGTCATTCAGATCAATACAGACCTGGTATAGAAGCTTACAAGCTTAGTCAGCTTTGCAGTTTCCCTAAACCATATTCCCCCCAACTTCCTTCTGAAATACTGCCTCAGACTCCAAGATCAAAAAAAAGAAATAAAGTTAGGAAAGGAATATAGATCTTCCATTTCTAGGTCATTTGATTTTTTCCCCATTTTCCTTCACTCAGAAGACTACAGTTTCTGGAGAACAGATTAATTCTGTGCAATTACTTTTGCATCAATAAAAGCATTTGCATGACTTTTGGTTTTATATTATCTAGCAGAACAAGATGATGACCTGCAAAAGCTAAAAACTTTGGAGATGTCTATGCTTAAGGCAATTTAATACACTAACACCTGAAGTCTTAAGTGACTGATAGGAAAAAAACCTATGTTAAAGGAATATAACTAACTGTCCACTACTCCGTAAAGTTTTAGTAGTTTACATTACTTTCCCATGGGATTTTTTCAGTCATTTATAGTTCATTGCTTCGTATGGCTATAGAATCCCTGCTGTGTTAAAAAATGCCAAATAAAATTATATCTCATTCACTGCTTTATGCTATACCTTCTTTTGTTCAGATCCAATTAGTGAAAGCTTGTTCTTCATTTATCATACTTTTAGCTGATTACATTAGGCATTACAATAGTTCTCTAGCTTTCCTTGACAATGTTTGCACCATCAGTGTTACATTTATGGTTGAGGAGGCTCTTTCATCTTAACCCTCTATTCCAATCAGTTCAGGGGGAAAAAGTACATATGATTACTCTCGTTCAGCCGAAACTCATTGCTTGTTTTCTCATCCCAAAAATAATTCCACCAGATGTTTTAATTAAATTTCCAAATTCCATTGGTCCTTCCCCACTTTACCTATCCAAGTGTAAAGAATTAGTCTTGCAAGCTGAACTCTGAAGTTAAAAAAAAAATCAGCATTTTGAACAGTATAGAATTTCTTTCCTCTGCTTTCCCCAAAATAACAGACGTAATAAAGAGTATTAGCCAGAATTTTAAAGACCTTAAAAAGCATCCATTATGACCTACTTTTCCCCAACATACTCTGTACCACCAGAGCAACTGTATGCTCTATGGGGATCTCAGAAGCCATTTTGTCAGGCTGTTTTCCCCAACCACCACAATTATTTTAATTCAGGACAGTTGTTACTTATGCAGTGGAAGAGAAGTTGTTGCTTTAACTTTGGACAATTTTTTTTTCCCAATTCACACCCCCTCCCACTTCCGCAAAGGTAAATGTAACCCAATTCCGTTTAATACTATTTCCAGCTCCCTGTTACTTTGCATTACTACACAAACACCCAAAAGTCTCTGAAGTCACCCACCTCCTTTTAAGCTTTGCTAGCATTCCCTTCCCATCACCTTAACAACTCTAACCTATAAAAATCCTTCAGATCTTTGATAATTTTTTAAATTAAATTAAAATAGTATTTTTGCTCTATGTATTTTCCTTCTTCAGGTAGGCTTTATATGGGTCTCAGTAGATTGTTCAGTTTTTGCCATATTTTCAATTTATAGCAGTCTTTTCTGCTGCTTGCTACCCATAAGAGGGAAGTTTTAACTTTTTGAAATGAAAATTCCTTTGTGCTCTTATAGTCTAGTTACCTTTCATTACTATGTAAAATTAGTATGTCAAAATTACTATTTCTCAAACAACATACAAGACATTTGCCATTGTGTTCCACAGAAATTAAGTCTGAAGAACAAGAAAAAGTAGTTTCATTGAAGGTCTGTATTTCAGCTATTCCCACCACCTCCATTTAGTACTGTAAACTCCACAAGGATTTCAAAGAATTTTAACATTAAAAAAATGAAAGAAGAGTTGAATAGTCAACAAAAAAACCACCACAAAATAAAGGTCTAGGATAAGATTATTCACTAATGAATCTTACAGTACTTTTATTCAAAGACCAATGGTTTTAAGACTATGTATACCATTCCCATCCAAACACCAGTGAAAATGCCTGCTTGTGTCATTTTTTGCATATAACACTAGATGGGGAAATAAACTAGAAGCTATCACAGAAGAACCTGAATTGCTAGATACCTTGCGATTGTTCCTCCCCCCTTAAATATTTAGTGCACGCACTCAAGAAACCTAGCTTCAGTTGAATTTCAGTTCTGTTTTCAACCAATATAACAGTAAGGAAAGACAGATGTAACAGACTGTCTGGTTTGCCCTCCTTTTAAAGTTATTTGTAAAAATGAACTAGTATCATCAGTGTCAGACTACCCATATTTCAGAAAGTAGCTACATAAATAGTGTAATAAGCAGCTATTACTACACCTCAAAGGTTATTCTAAATTCTAAACAGAAAATTTACCTACTCCAATTAATGTTATTTCAAAACATTTTAATCAAAAATATTTTTGCAAGCCATCCCTACTTACTCCAGTCACTTAAAACCAGGTCCCACTATTTTTAGTAAAGACAAACAGCTTTGGGATGGGCAACTAGTTCAACCACATACTTTTACATTTATTTCTGCCTTTGGTTCAATGACTATCATCATCAGGATATAGCCTATGATATTCATTGCCTTTGTGATAAAAGTCTTAAAGGAGTGAAGGATGTCTTGCTTAATCCTGCCAAGCACAAAATCAAAAGGATATTCACAACTATTTTACAGCATCCCACCACTGAGCAAACAGGTTTCTTCTAGGTACATGAGGACAGAGGTTTGCGTGGCAGGTTGCATCAGCTCCCAAGTTTGATTTCAGAGCATTTGAGATTTTGCTACCACTGGTACAACCAGGAAAGTAGCTGTTGAAAGAACCTGAACACAAGTGAACATCACAGGACAAACATGGTTTGCTACTTTAATGGTAAGTAACACAGTCAAAGAATTTGGCCTCTGGATTCATCTATCGGGCTCATCCAAACTGGCAGTCACACACATCCCTGCAACAGCCAGCTCATTCCCACAAACAATTAGTAACTGGAGGTAACCAACTCATTAAGACAGATTACATTAGTTAAACTATTTCCCAGTGAAAGCACCCAAGGCAGTGATTACAGGATGTATGGTAGACATAACCAACATACATATCATTAGACCAAAAAAAATAGCTTAGACTTAATACCACTACCCTGTTTGAAGCACACAGAACAGTGTTTCAAGTAGCCTTTCTCTCATTTTCCTTTAAATACTGGGAGTTTCTTCAATGCATACAGCTAATGCTTAACCTTGTACAGATAGGTTTGATCAGTCTTTGAGTAAGGATAAAAAGAGCTAAGCAGACACTATTTCACCCTTACAGCATTTGTTAGAGTCTCATCTCCAGTCCATGAACTCAAAATATCAGCATCTCATTTAACACACTTAATGTTATCTTTATTAACTGTTTGAGTATATTAATGCATTTCTGAGATATGAACTTGGATTTCCTATCTTTTACGAACTATTACAAATTAAAGACCCTATTTGAAGACAGCATTGTAGATTGAAGCAGAGTAGACGTATTTTCAACTTCTTTGTAATGCACTATTTGTACTCCCTTCGCTAAGGTCATGAGTTGTACTTTTTCCTGTCATTCTTATTCTCTCATTATGTTCTTCTATCACTTTTTTTTTACTTACTACTTTCAGATTTTTTCATAGTCTCCAGCTCATAGCAGAGTCCATACAACAAAGCCATCCAGACACACTGGAGAAAAGACCAATTCATTTTCTCAAGTCTATTATGGACTGATGAAAGAATAGTGTTTTTTTTAAACAGCTTTTTTAGTCTATTTTCAGAATTCACGCAGGTGAACAAGGCCGCGCAGTGATGCTAAACAGTGAATCCATTTATCCTAACAGCAGATACCATATACATAAGATAGAATACAAGTATCCGTCAGCATGCTTCAGTTTTACCAGAAGGACCACAGATCATACAAAGTAGTTTGTATTCATATCCACTTAACCCTTGGCTTCCAAAAGAATTCAAGTTTATCCTGATGTCTGACACCCATCTATTAAGAATTCATTTCACAGTCCACTGAGCATCCACAAGCTACTATACTCTCCCAGTTACGGCTACCAGTTAAAATCCAAACCAAGTACACCCTTCATTCACCTCAAAGAAATAATTACTTGGCATAGAAATCCAGCAGTAGGGCATTTGACCTGTCTTGGAAAATTCAGTTTTAGTACCTTGCTCTACCTACAGCCTATTTAGATGAACTGAGATGGTCATGTAGAAATAGAACCACAGAAGGCCTCAGACAAAAGCACTGTCAAAGTCCAAAACTCCCAACAGTTCTCACCTTTCACTTAACTCCGAAAACACCTAAGTTCTAACTACTTTCACAGATTCTATCAACCATGCTTCAGTTTTTCAACACCGAGTAAATATAGGTGGCGGGTTACAAGTCCTGTCCTGCATAAAATACACATTTTTTTCTCCTGTTAGCTATAGTCTGACACAGGATTCTAACTCCCTCCCAAATTTCAACAAACTATCCTGGGACACATGGGCAGCTGCCAGTCCTTTCTCTGGTAGCAGTTCCTGCAGGCAAGGAATAATATGGTGCTATCTCTAGTCAACAAAGATATGCAAGTATAACTACACTTGCTGTTATATCACAAAGGAAATTATCTTCCCTATTCTTGCTATGAGTGACTTAAAATATTTCTAAAATAAAGACGACACTGCACTGAAAATAGGCAAGTAGCTAGACAAGTACCCTCCTTGTCTAGATAGCCATTTTACCACTTTCCCGCCATGCTGCTGAATATTCAAGACATCTCAATATCCCCACCAAATGGAACAGCTCCAGAAGGCCTGTTCAGCACACCTGGTAGGAAAGGGCATTCCTCTGGGAAGTGGGAAGCAATGAGTTGGATTTACCAGGCACAGGAACAATTTATACCAAGTCCTACACCATCTCCTAAGATCTACTTTTCATTGAATTTTTTTTCATAGAATCATTTAGGTTGGAAGAGACCTTTAAGATTAAGTCCAACCATTAGCCTAGCACTGCCAATACCACCACTAAACCATGTCCCTCTGTGCCATGCTATACATCTTTTGAATACCTCCAGTGATGGTGACTCAACCACCTCCCTGGGCAGCCTGTTCCAATGCTTGATAATCCTGTCATTGAAGAAATTTTTCCTAATATCCAATCTAAACTTCCCCTGGCACAACTTGAGGCCATTTCCTCTTGTCCTATCACCTGTTACCTGGGAGAAGAGACCAACCCCCACCTCACTACAACCTCCTTTCAGGTAGTTGTAGAGAGGGATAAGGTCTCCCCACAGCCTCCTTTTCTCCAGACTAAACAACCCTAGTTCCCTCAGCTGCTCCTCATAAGACTTGTGCTCCAGACCCTTCACTAGCTTCATTGCCCTTCCTTGGACACGCTCCAGAACCTCAATGTCCCTCCTGTAGTGACAGACCCAAAACTGAACACAGTACTTGAGGTGCAGCCTCACCAGTGGCAAGTACAGGGGGACAATCACTTCCATAGTCCTGCTGGCTACACTATTCATGATACAGGTCAGGATGCTATTGGCCGCCTTGGCCACCTGTGCATACTGGTGGCTCATATTGAGCCAGCTGTCAACCAACACCCCCAGGTCTTTTTCCTCTGGGCAGCTTTCCAGCCACTCTTCCCCAAGCCTATAGCACTACATGGGGTTGTTGTGATCCAAGTGCAGGACCTGGCACTTGGCCTTGTTGAACTTCATACCATTGCCCTCAGCCCATCAAACCAATCTGTCCAGAACCCTCTGTAGAACCATCTTACCCTCAAGCAGATCAACACTCCCACCCAGCTTAGCGTCATTTGCAAGCTTACCAAGGGTGCACTCAATGAGTGCAATCCACATCATTGCTAGATATGTTAAACAGAACTGGCCCCAATACTGAGCCCTGGGGAACACCACTTGTGACTAGCCACCAACTGGATTTAACTCCATTCACCACAACTCTTTGGGCCTGGCCATCCAGCCATTTTTTTTTACCCAACAAAGAGCACGCTCATCCAAGCCATGAGCAGCCGATTCCTCCAGAAGAATGCTGTGGGAAACTGTGTAAAAGGCTTTACTAAAGTCTAGTTAGACAACATCCACTCCCTCACATTCCCTCCCCAACATTCCCTCATCCACTATCATTTTGTGTACATTAGCAAAACAAAGTTTAGGTTTCACTGCCACTCTTACCTTTGGTGCACATATCTATCAGGTGTTACTGTCTAGCTTAATCCAGGGAAAGAGCAAGGTAACACTTACACAAGCAAAACACAGAAAAGTTCACATAATACGTGCTAAATACTTGTGCAATCCTCCTTCCCCCTTGCTATCTCCCTCCTTTCAAGCACATGGAGGAAAAGGACATACAAAGACACTTCAGAATTGCCAACATGTCCACCATGGTAACCAACAATCCTGCATAACAGTTGCAAGTCTTGTTGAATTACTAAGAATCCCATCTACCATTTGAATTCAAGTGGTACTTACAGCATTGGCATCAACATCACTGTGTATGGCAACTGTTTTAATCCCCATCTTCTTACACGTTTTGATGACCTACCATACAAGAAGTGACAGTTATCACTATTTAAAATACCAATAGTTTAAGAATTAACTACAAAAAGAAAAAACTTAAGATTACATACTTACTCGGCATGCAATCTCTCCTCTGTTGGCAATAAGGAGTTTTTCAAAAGTCTGAAAAGAACAATAAGGATCTTGAGATTAACAAAACACAAGTATTTTCCCCTCCAGAAACACACATTCTTTTATCTTCCACCTCGACCCTGGTTCACCCATGAGCTTGTAACTCTGAGATCACCTACTTTTGAAAGTGTTCTGCTGATTTAAAAGTGATATAAAGGTATGCTATCCTAGATCTGCTAGCACACATACAGGTTCAGAAGAAAAAGCTATTGACTATTCACACTAGCATTCCCTGGACCTCCTTATCACACACTGTGCAGAAACTAGAATTCTACAGAGGCTCTAGGAGACAGCCAAGTCCAGGGAAGAGACATTCATAACCACTGCCAAACATACACCAACAAGCATGCCTGACTCACGCGGTTTTTAATGCACAGAAAATATTCAAAGAAGGCACACTTACCATATTTCCCTGGTCTCTTTTTAAAACTACACAAAGGGAAGAACCCCACATTATGGCAGTACTCCAACCATCATATTTTAAGATCTGCTAGACACAGAGCAAATGCCCATGCCGATGTTACCATCCTCCTGTTCAAAGTTACCATCACTCTTGTTCTCCCACTGCCATACCCATGAAAGCTCCCAAACCTGCTTTGGGAAAGTATCTATATAAAACCTAAACCTAGCTGATTTTACCTCTACTCAGAGAATGCTGGCAGGTACCTGTGGTCAGTGTCTCTAACCAGTACAGATGACCTGGAATACAATACTCATCTGTCATGGGAGATCTTTAAAAGGCATTCCACTCATAAGGAGAAGAGGTTCCTCTCTGCCTAGGGCATGAAGGTTAAGAGACAAACATTTCCACCCTGTACAGGCACGCTTGGCAAGTTGTACCAGCCTGGCCCCTCCTTGTAGCTGAGCCTGGCAAAATCCTGCATTGCCATGACACTTACACACTCAATATTAAGTAGCAACCAAAGTGCAACAGAACAGAAGATCAAACTTAGTACATGCCTGAAATTCACTGTCACCTTTCACACTGGAGTGCACTTAATGCTATAAATATACCTTCAATATTCCTATCATGCCTGTAAGAAGGGATAACAAGCTGTAGAAAGTCAGTAAGCCTTATACCCTAGACAAAATCTTCCCATTAAGAAAGAGTGGTGGAGGAGCAGAGTTGCTCAGCATAAGTGTCTCATTGCTGGGAGTAAGGGTTATTGCTGTCACTGGCCTTGCTTCTAAATATACAGGTCCACTTTGATACTGCACCTGCTTGGTTGTAAATGCAGGCTGCCACTGAAAGGGACAATCCTGCTTTATACTTATCCCCACTGCTTTCCATGCATTAGACCTAGCAGGGATGCAGCTTCAGGACACACCAGTTCAACACACTAATCGAATAGTCCTACTCTGCCTCCCACGCTCCAAATCAAAAAACAGGATAGGGAACCAGCAGGACTCTCCCCTTCAGGGGCAGCCTGCAGTTATACCAGATTAGGTTTATCAAACTATACCCCAAGACATTCAGTAGCTATTCTCCTGCCCCTATACCAAACAGCTGTTTTTCATATGGACTGGGGGGAGAGGAAGTATTGCCACTGCAAGAATGAAATTGTTTGTTACCCCCACAGTCAATTAGTTAATTTGGGCAGGGGAAGGCAGATGTAAGAGGAGAGGAAGGAACACTGCAAAACCCCAACAGGAACTGCTATGGACAGAATAGGATATATATTGTTTGCTCGCCTACTACAAACATGCACACTCAAGGTGCCCTTGACCAAATTTACTTTTTCAAAGTCAGGGCTGAGCTGGCATCATATGACCAGTTTAAAAATACTACCATGCGATAACAACATACAGAAATTAAGTGATAAAACCCTCCAAGTAAGAGCTGCAACAAGCTTATATGGTAAATTCAGCCAGATCTGCTGAGGAATGCATACCACTGCCTAGTACACAGGCACACCCACACCCCACTCAAAAGACAGATCTTAAACATCCTTAAGCAAGTTTAATTATCAGAGGTACAAATACTGTAAGAACACCACAGGAGTTAGCAATTTGTTTAGAGGACTTTTTTAGCTGGGGACCTGGTTTAAAACCCAGTGAAGAAACCGAAAGTTTTCCAACATGCTCACATAAATTGTTCCTGAATCTAAATTTCAGTATTCAAAGTACCTGAAGCTTTTTAGGCTTTTTTAGGCTACAGACCTGAGGGAGAATAAAAAAGCTCCCAAATACTTGGCATTGAAAAGTTTAGTGACTCAAATACATAACAAGAATTATGCTGATGAAGTAAGTTGTTTTATTAATCAAGTATGGACACAATGCAATACAATACTCTCAGTATCAAGATGTTGAGAATATTGACATTCATTCTAATTTTCTAATTCTGCAATAAAGACACTACCAGGAAGAGACTGGATTCTTCCTCCTGCTTTTAAATACAAGTCTCAAGTCCAGCACATAAAAAAAAAAGAAATCACATGCTGCTTTGAAGTAACATGCTGCATTTCTTTAAGTGACTTCAACTAATTAGCTTAAAAAGGTTTCATATGAAAGCCTTGTCATTACAAAGACAGCAGAAAGGGCCGTGAATGGAAAAAGCAGAAAAGCTTAAACTATCTGTAGTAGCCCCTGGTGGGAATGACATAGCTCCTAGTTAAGAGAAACCAAACACCCAGTTACATTGTCTAAACAGAACTATGCCTTTAGAAAAGGAAGGGGACCTTGATTAAGCAAGGACCTTAAGAATACATATTTCTTCAGAAGACTTCTTTTTAAGCCACAGTTCTAGGCACATACTGTTTTTCCCTGTTTTCTGATATTGGTTCACTCCTGGTTAATTGCTTCTACACTGGTATATAAAGGCAAGCCTATCAGTCCTGAATTGTCAGCACTCTTGCCCTTCAATACTAGCATACCTTCAGCCACATTATTTTTCCAAGTGTGTTACTTTAGAGGCCATGCCAAGACAATCTCCCATAAGAAAAGTTTTTCTTGGCTCGTAACTGTAAATTCAGATTGCTACTGCACAAGTCCCAAGACGAGGATTTACTACTCTCTGCAGGCCTTAAAGGCCCATCTTTTTCCAAGCTTTAAAGTTCTCACCCTCGTGTCAGATCATCTAACAATCATGCTGCCACTATTGCATACTTTTGTTTTTATGAAAAGCTTTTGGCTACTCTAGCTCCCAGATGTTTTAACAGGCCTACGCCTCCCACATCATGCAAAATATTAATAGTTGTTTCATAATTGTAACATGTTCAGGCCAGTGTGTAACTTTCCCAAGCTCACAATCGCTTATCCAATGTTTTAAGGTATGCACTTGAAGTAGTGTCCAATCTTGACAAGTATTCTGCAAAAGCAACTTCCTCTTTGGTTTAGAAAAAGGAAGAAAAACATGCCATTAAACCAGTGACTGTACATGGGTTATACTAGAACTACCATTGTTAGTAGCAGCACAGTGGAAAGCATAGCTCTAAAAGCCAAATGTCAGTGGTACAGTAAAATGTTAAAGAGAAAACACACACCATACTACTTACCTTTTCATTTGGATCATACACAGACGAATATAGTTTATGTGAAGTTACAAGGCACCATCTTGAACACAGTGTTTCACACTAAGGAAGAAAGAGGGAGTTAAATGTTTTTGTTTTGCTACAGTATTCTAGTAAGACAAAAACAGTTCATATACTGACATCTTGAGGAAACTCTTCCATATCCTTCTATTCCCCCACCAAGTAAACGAAAGCTGAGAAAGATCTGCCCTCCCCCAAGCACAGACCCAACAAACAGTAACCAAAAACTATTCAGAAGCTCTAGATACAAAGTCATTAGCTTAGGTATAAATTATTTTTCATAAACTCTCCCCTACACCATCTTCTTCCAAGAAATCGCTACCAAGATGATCTCAGAAGAGCATGCATGTGTCTGTACACACTGGCAATGAGGAGAGCCTTTCACTACTAGGGAGCTGTTGGGAATAGAGCAGGTAATGGACTGAGCCAGTATGGAGAGCAAAAGTAGAAGAGACTTTAGATGCTTGTTCAGCTCCCAGTCTTCCCTACCACAACCCCTGACAGTGATCTGAGGCAAAGAGGCCTTTTTCTCCAAGACCTCTGCCCTGAACCATCTTCTACAAAGACAGCTCCTATAGTTTAACAATTTTGCATATGTCAGGAAAAGCAGCATACATGTGCTATTTCAAAGAGAACACAATAGAGGATACAACAGATTTGCAAGTGTATCAAGAAGGAGATCCAGACATGTACTTCTCAAGCAAGTCAATTCACAACATAATGGCAGTTACAGTTAGCCATAAACAAAAGCAGTCAGACAGATAAATGATCCTACACCAAAGTTGCATCAATACAGACAGCTCTGTGAGAACTACACTTGCTCACCTGGTTGGAATCAAGACTGTAAAAAGCCGTAATACTGAATATTTTCTAGTAGGAAGCACAAAACAGCAGTGACTGGCAACTGCCAGAACTCAGAATCTGTCAATTCTGTCTGAAAGGATTGTTTTCAGAAGTTGCAGAAATCTGAGTAAGCAGTAGAAAGTAAAGGCTCTCCTGTGAGAAGATTAAAAAAAAAACCACGAAGACAGACTACACTAGAAGGGCAACCAAAAAAAATAAGGAAGTATACATTCATATAAACAGGTTAATTAGAGAATTCATCTGCCCCTTTAATAGTAGTAAACATAGAATTTTATCAATTTTTCAGTTATCTTCAGTTTATTGTAAGTTCCTACTGGCTCTGAAGTACCAGTGGCTGGCAGTACCTGGAATGAGAACACTGCCTATGCAGCCCTCTAGCCTTATCTAGTTTGATGATACTTTTCATGTTGCATCACAGAAAGCAGAAACCAGCCCAGGATTGAGAGGTGCATCACATTTATAACTCAGCTGATACTATATAATCTTATAAAGCAAAAACTATGTATTTCATACCTGTCCCAGGTAATCCAGATAAACTTCATTATTCTGGAATAATTCAGATATTCTTAATTATTCTGGAACTAAAGAGTCAGTGGAAAGCAACTGTCCCACCCTGTTTCACATGCTGGGTTCTCTCCAACTCAGTGTTTTGCTTTGGTGGGTTGTTTTTGGTTGTTTGTTTGGTTTTTTTTTTTTGCTTTTTGTCATTTTTTCACTTCACTCTCCAAAAATACAATCCGGAATAAAAACCTGAAATGCAAGTTATTTGATCTTCTAGAATTAAAACCAGCAGAGGTTTGGGTTTCTTTTTTTTTTTTTCCAGGGTTATATTATTCTTCCTCTGAAGATGTGACAGCACAAGCTGTTTCAGGTATTAAAGAGGGAAGATACAGTTAAGGACTGAATTCTGCCAGCTACAACCATTCTTACCAGCTGGTCACTATTCCAACTCTACAGCAGGACTGTTACAACTTCAGCGACTGTATTGTGATCTAGATCCTGTTGGAGGGAGCAGCAAGGATGACTATAGCAGAAGCAGAGTATACACTCCTGCTCCAGAGTATGTGCAGTTAAGCCAATTGAGTCCCTTTCCTCTCAAACACTATTGACAGAAGTGCTTGTGGGACCACAAATAACCTGAAGAAGGTCATACAGGACACACCAAAAAAAAACCTCCACCAAGTTAATATTATTCATCAAAGAACCTGCTTGTAAAGGGTCAGTGGGGCTAATCTAAATACTTGCAATTAGCTGGGGGGGTAGGGAGGGGTTGGGCAAGGGAGGAAAAGCTTCTGAACTTTCTTGTTAAGACCTTTTATACAAAGCTAGTTTTGAATGCATATGAGAAACCAGAAAAGTTGTGCCACAGATGGAAACTGGAAAGAAAGGCTACGATGGGAAAATTGGTCAGCATTAAGTTTCAGAATCTTGGCCATGTGCTGTCTTGAAAAAAGCCCTGCTCAAACTTTTTATACAGAAAGAGTAAAGTTACTAAGCAATTAAAAAAAACTGGAAAAGTATTAAACCACACTCAGCTCTGTTTTTACACTACAGAATTGGACAGATTTCACATAAAAATCTTGTAATAGCCTAACCTAATTATGCATCTATGTTTAAAAACTTCACTACCTCCTCCCACACACACTAGAATCACTTAGAGAACCAGGTTCAACCCTGAATTGAATACATGTGGGATAATTTCCTAAAACAAATCAAGCATACTGCTCAACTCAGATGTGAAATTCCAACTGTAATTCAGTTTTGGAAAAAAGGGGTTGTGGGGTTTTGTATGTATCTGTACCAGTATACACTAAGGTTTAAGAGCTTACTTAATCTAGAATCCACTTCAAGAAAAGTCTTTAGCAGTCTGTTCCCAGCCACTATGAGCAATTGAATAAGCACTTAAAAATAAACAGACGTTTTGTAAATGATGCATGACTAGGGACACAATGGAATACTGCTAGTCAACAGTTATGCAGGTGACACCCACCCCGGGATCCCAAGCTCCTCCTATAGGTAGGTTCATTAAAAGCTACACCAAAACCTCCAAAGAACTCTCAAACCACCAACCCAGCCAAGCTAATCTAACCCTCAAGCTAGATTCTTAATTGACTGCTTCCCCTCCCCACCCCACCCCCCCCAAAAAAAAAATAATCACACATGCCCTAGGTATTATATCTTACATAAAAGTTTCCTTAGAACAGACCACAGAGAACTCAGCTTGACCTAGTGACTTTTTTTGTATTTTGCAAAACTAAGAAAGGGCAGTAGAGTCATCAGGTATAACCTATTTTTGTCATGACTTGTTACTTCAATTTGAGAAAGCTTTTGATTCTTGAAAGCCCAAGAACACAGACTATTCACTTACGAGAGCTCAACTCCAGACTTGTGAGTTTGGCTTGGAATTTCCCACCTCTACTGAAACCTCTAAACCAGACAGTGTTAGTACTGTATTTTGGAAAAGCATCCTGTTTTATCTATTAATTGCACAATAGCCAAACTGAGCTCAAACCTGAATAGCTGTAACAGTTATAAAATAGCTTTATCAAATCAAACTACACAGTTAAGTTGTAGAACAGTACACTCATCACCTTTGAGGCCTAGCAGAGAACCTGCCTCCCAGTGACCCAATGCAACCCTAGGAAAAACTCTTTGGGTGGTTTAAGGACACAGCACACAACAGCAAAATAGAAAACTAACTTGTTATTTAGAGATGGCTTACGTGTGTTTTTAAAGGTTTATGTGCCTGTCACTGAGGAAAGACATTTCCCCGCCATACTGGTCATCTTGTAAATAACTCATTGATACTGAGTATTCCAGGCAGAAAAAGGACTCAGTGTTGAAGAGGAGATGCAGAGTTCCAGATTCCAGGCAGGAAAAGCATCATATACCAACATTTGCTTTAAGAAGTCTAATATGAGAAGGAATGTATATTTTAGCATTACTAGAAAATACAGTAAGCAATGTCCAATAGTAACAGCTAGAATTTATGGTTAGTAAAAAAAAAGTATGCTACTCTATCTCTTCCTTCTGTCCTTCACTAGCCTTCACTTCAATCCTACTAAGATTTTTGCACCTACACTTTGAGATTCAAGCTTAAGATACTGTAAGAATAACTCCTTTATATTTGCAGTATATTTCCTAGTAGTTCCAAGCATTTCTGAGTAATTATACACATGAAAATGTATTTTCCTGTATTTTGATTACACAGGAACTTCAGCTGTCTGCAAGAATTTTAATCTATAAGGCTGAAAATGCACCTGTACATTCGTACAAGACTATAAATCTTGTAAACAGAAAAGCAAATATAATGCCTCTAGGTTTATTTTTTCCTCTAATGAAGTATTTTTCCTTCCCTTGTATTCTCTCAGAGAGTGCTGAACAGCCAAGCACTTGTAACTGTGCAGATCCTCCTGAAGCCAACTGCAAACAAAGATGTTCAAGGTTCTATAAGGTACACTTATAGAAGGTGTACATAACAGTTCTTTCACTCTTACCAGATTTAAGAACCACTGGCAATTCTAAGAGGGAGAAGAGAAAAATCCGTTTTTCCACATTTGCCAACACAGCACACAAACTACAAACAAGGGAACACCCATACACCTAAGGCTATATTTTTAACACTAAATAATTTCTACAACCAAGTACCTTCTCCCTTCTGCCAGTCCCAAAAGTTTGCATAGTCACATAGTAAACCAGACCAGGGAATACATCCAGCTGTGAAGATACTCACAAGGAGTGGGAAAAATGTGTTCTCAGCCAGATTTGAGTCCAGCTTATCCACTTAGATATTCAGGCAGCAGAGCTGGCACAAGTTGGACAGAGACAGGAGCTCAAAAGGAATAGCCTGTGATCAAGACCTAGCAGCTGCAGAGAGTTGGAACAGTTTGTCACAGCAGCAGGTTAAACAGCTCCAGCAAGGCTTGTGCCTGTGAAATAGATCACAGCACTGTAACAATCACACAAGAACCACCAATACAAGTTGGGGACAGATAAAAACCCCAAGAAAATTAAAACACACAAATAGTGTTTCAAAACAAGACTTCTTTTTTTTACTCAATGTAAACTTCAATGAACTTAACTTTTTCTTCCGGAACTAAGACTTTTGCATAGTAGACAGCACAGCATGCTTTGCCTACAGAATCCAAACAGCTGCCCCTGGGAGCAAGGAAAAAAAAAAACAGAAATCTCTACCTGTGGTCCGCTTGTCAACACTAGAACCTCTAGTTTGCATACTGGAAACAATCAGTGAACTCCAGAAATTTAGGGCTACATTCCTCTCCCCAGACTGGTGACCATTTTAACTCCCTTCCCTAATAGCAGATGATAGCAATCTTCCTATCCTGTCAACCTAATGCTTCTGTGCTCATAAACAAGGGGAAAAAAAACACATTTCCCTGGAATAACAGCATGCCAAAAATCATGTCACAGAAGAGAGCAAGACGCTCCCACTGTACAGATAACTTTGATGACTTAAAAACAGTGGGTGCACCGGTAACAACTTACGAGGGCACAGATGGCAAAGAAACTTCCCACACATTTCATTCAAAACTGATCTACACTGATAAAATCCACATCAGTTTACTCTTGATTTCATGATGTATGGTATTTTTCACTGTCTTCTACATTATTTTAGACAGTCTGACAGTTTAGACAAAAGAGTTTCAATACTGAAATATCAAAAGCCATCTCATCCTTGTTCTGTAGCTACAGCCTTCTTTCAACATCAGATTTTCTTCCAGCTCCAGAAGTCCAAAGCACTCAAATTGAAACTTTGGTTATATTCTGAACAGAACCAGTTCTGCATAAAAGCTAAATATAAGTGCTAAGCATTAGATTAGAAACATATTAGTTGAATGCTCAGCTCAGTGTTTTTTCCACTGTCCTTTCTCAGGTCCTTTATTGGTTCCCACATGAGATGGCCAAAAGAAGTTAAGGACAACTGACTAGCTAGTAGCCCTTGCAAAAAATGCAAGCGCTCCAATCATATTAGTTGGAAGATATCGATTATATTATTTGCCTATGGTAGCAAAATATATTAAAAAAAGAAAGTAATTACCATGCAAATTTGTTTGACTAAATCTTTTCCAATATACTGATGTCTTGAAGGCGACTTTGATACACAGCTATTAAGGGCTAAAAATCACTTCAGTTACTTAAGTCACAAGTGCTATTAGGTAGCTATAAAAAATATTTTGTTTTTCTAAAGTGTCATTAATGTACCATTTCTATGTTTACACTGACACGGTCAGACCATAGCCTTGAGATGTTAGAAAGCAGTAGATAAAGTAGGCCTTTCACAGGGAGGCTCCAAAGGACTGACATCTAAGTCTTCGCACTATTTAGTGGGAAGAGCAGAAGCCTTCCACATCTATATATGCATGTATATATGTGTATATATATGTGTACGCATACATACATATATAGACACATACATGTGCATATGGCTACCAAAAATAAAATCTTCCAAGCAGCACAAGCCTTCTGCTAATTCCAGATCACTCAATCCAATAGTTTTCAAACTTCTCTTTTCTGCCCTTTTCAAGAAGCTTGTCTCGCATACACCTTTGCGGCAAAACTGGTTTGCTGTGCATATTTCCTGAGGAAAAAATGTTTGGATAAAGCACATCTTTTTCCTCTTTCATCCCTTCTCAAAACGCCCTGGCCACATAAACCACCTCTTTTACATGATCCCTGAAGACACGTGAGGAGTTATTTACAGTATTGTTATGGGGTTACATTTCTAGAAAGAAACCAATCCCACGCCCTCAGGGGTACACAGAGCAAAAAGTTTTCTGAAAGTCGATCCTTTTTTCTCCACTGGAACTTGCAGACCTCCACCCATATTTTCCTTTTCAGGGGGGGGAAAAGAAAAATATATAAGTTCTTCCTATTGTAAGCAATTAGAGGTATTTTGCACCATTTTTCGCATATACAAACTATTTATGGTGTCATTCAACTGTTACACAACACTGCATGATAATGCTGCTTGTTCTTATTCTAAACGATCTCCTCTTTCTTTTAATGTAATCTGTAGAAGTAATAAAGAAAACACAGCAACTGCCTCAATGAAGTAACTCCATAGTCTAAGGAATAAGGTTTTCTAGAAGTTTAAAGTCTTCACCAAAAACATCAGTATAGTTCTACAATGAGTTTATTGCATTTTCATGAAAAGCGAGAAGAATAAAAAAGACACTGTAAAGCTTTAAGTGACAGCTGAAAGATCCATAACTCTCTGGGTTAAAGGGAGGAGGGGGAAGAGACAACACAGTTTCACAAAGCAGTAGCTGTTTCCTATGAGCTAAGATTTTACTACTAAAAATAGCACAGAACTACACTCTTTACAGCATACAACATGCTATTCAAATTACGCTCTACCCCCGGGTTTTACGAAGCTCCTGTTTAATATAAGAGGACAGAAATAAAGAGGGAGTAGCACATAACACTCTCCAGCAGCAGGAAATTAAGTTAAAATTAAAAAAAAATTAAAAAAAAAACCAAAAACACAACAACAACAACACTCCTAGCAACAAACGGATGGGGTGCACCACGGAATAGACTCTTGGATGCCGCCAACCCTCAGCAACCGAGCCCAGCACCCAGCTTTTACAGATCGGCGACAACCACCGCCTTCCAGCCGGCACCCGCAGCCCACCGCCCGGCCCCAGCCGCGCTTCCCGCCGGGCGGGGGTGTAACGGCGGGGGTACGGCCGCCTTCCGGGCGCCCAAGCCGGCTCCGGCCCTCCGGGAGGCGGAGAAGCAGCCCTCTCACCATCCCCTCCGGCAACCTGTCACCGCCGCGGCAACGCGGCCGCACGCACACGCTCCCCAATGGCCCTTCTCCCAGCCGGCTGCAGGGGGGGACACCCCCCGACAGCACAAACCTTTCAAACGGAGACGTTTCCCCCCCCCNCCCCCCCCCCCCCCCGCCCCCCCCCCCCCCCATCCGCCGCCTTCCTCAGAGCGGGCGACACGACACGACCAACCCTCTCCCCCCGGCCCCACACACGGGGGACAGCACGCGCCCGGCGGCCCCACCCGCAGCCCCTCACAGGGGAGGGCGACCCGCCCCGGCCCTTTAACACCGGGGCACCCCCCGGAGAAGCGGCCCCACAGCTCAGCGCCGAGCAGCGCGCAGAGGAACGGGGGCGCGGGAAGGAAAGCAGCCGCCCAAAGGCGGCTAACTCACCCTCAGCAGCGCCCGCAGCCCCCGCCGGCCGCCCGCGGCCCCCCACCACAGCGCCGCCGCCATGTCTGCCGCCGCTGCCCGGCCGCCCTTTCACCCGGGGCGGCGGAGGGGCCGGGCCCGCCCGCAGCCAATCCCAAGCAGCCGCCGCGGGCGCGAGGGAGCAAGCGCGGCCGCGTGCCGCTGGGGACGGAGAGGGGGGGTGCGCGCGAGGGGGCCGGGCGGCAGCGCGTGCCGGCGGGTGCCGGTACCGGCAGCTGCCCCGCTCGGCCTCTTGGGCCTCGCGTTTTGCGCTCGCCCCTGGGTGGGTGCCCCCGCGGGGTGTTACCTCGGCGGCGGCGGTGCCGTCGGGGCCCTGGTGTGAATGGCCGTGGGCTGGCGTGCGGCGGGGCGCGCCTGCCCCGGGGGCGGCGGGCGGGCATCTCTCCGGCGCGTCGGTAAGAGGAGCGGGCTTGTGTGTGCGTGTGTCCTGGTCCGAGCCACGCAGGGCTGACTTCTCTTGCAGGAATCTTTACTTTTCCAATAAAGTATATATATATACACACGTATATTTTACATACATTATTTTTTTATATATATATATATAGTATAGATATATACCAGCTCTGGTATGCAGGTTTCGAGATCTCAGTGTTTTCGAGCTCACCAGGTGCAGGGACGAGGAGGAGCATAGACCCCGGCACTTGATCCAAGCTGCCAACAGGATTATTTCATACCATGAAGGTCACACGCAGTATAAATTAGAAAGTTTGCTGAGGAGTTTCTTCTCTTCTGCTGATTGACGAGAAGCTCAACATGAGCTGGCAATGTGCGATCGCAGCCCAGAAAGCCAACCATATCCTGGGCTGCATCAGAAGAAGTGTGGCCAGCAGGTCGAGGGAGGTGATTCTACCCTTCTACTCTGGTGAGATGCCACCTGGAGTACTGCATCCAGCTTTGGAGTCCTCAGCACATGAATGACATGGACCTGTTGGAGCAGGTCCAGAGGAGGGCCACGAGGATGATCAGAGGGCTGGAGCACCTCTCTTATGACAAGAGGCTGAGAGAGTTGGGGTTATTCAGCCTGGAGAAGAGAAGACTCTAGGGAGACCTTACTGCGGCCTTCCAGTACCTAAAGGAGGCCTACAGGAGAGCTGTGGAAGGACTTTTTACTCGGGCATGTAGTGATAGGACGAGGGGGATTGGCTTCAAGCTGAAAGAAGGTAGATTCAGATTAGATATTAGAAAGACATTTTTCACTGTGAAGGTGGTGAGGCACTGGAGCAGGTTGCCCAGAGAAGCTGTGGAAGCTCCATCCCTGGAGGTGTTCAAGGCCAGGTTGGATGGGGCTTTGAGCAATGTGGTCTAGCAGGAGGTGTCCCTGCCCATGCACGGGGTTGGAACTAGATGATCTTCAAGGTCCTTTCCAACAGAAACCATTCTATGATGGCTGCTACCCTGAGAACTTCTTGCCCCAGCACCAGACCCCTGAGGCCTTCCCTTCCTCCTGAAGCCATAGCACTCAGTGTCCAACATTTGCTGTCCAGTGCTGGGAGTGCACGGCTTCCTACAGATAGAATGGGCTGTGCATAATCCTCATATATTTTATATTGGTTTCAGTATAAATATTTGTTCTTTAGTATTGTTAATGTTAATTATCTAGTCTTATTCTATTAAATCTGTTTATATTTCAGCCCTTGTGTTTCCTTTTTTTTTCCCCCGATTCTCCTTCCCAGGTGGGGAGGGATCATTGGGTGATAGAATCATTTTCTAAACAACAATAAATTGTTGTGGGTTCCTCAAACCGTAGCAGTGTGGAATTTTGGGTCTGTGGGTGACGGTGTGAGGGCACGCAGACGTATAGGGCTGTCTGCAGCTGCAAAAGGGTATGGCAGCACAGGCACAGCAGTGCAGGGAGAAGATTCATCCACCCTCTGGGCTGCCCAGCGGTGAAGGTGAAGAGCATAACTGTGCCAGCAGAGCCCTGTCCAAGCTCCTGCTCTATGAAATGCCAGCGAGGTGGTCAGGAGAGGGATGCCGCTAGCCCTCTGTTTCTGATCACCTGCAGGAACCACTTGCTGCTCAGCTCTCTGGCACACGATACTCCGAGTCAGCGTCTTCTGAAATGGCCTGTGCAGCTGGGCTCAGGTTCCCTGCTGCAGGTATCCTGGATCTCAGCTCATGGAGGTGGCAGAGTGGTGCCAATCCCCAAGTAAGTTGTCATCCATCCCTGGAGATGCTATGAGAGTTTTGCTATGAGGAAAGTGCCTAAGAAGCATCACTGTTACCATTTTGGACTTTTGTTGAAATACAACAGAGGTATAAAGCTGCCCACAACACCGACGTGTAGAAAAGATGTGGTCCGAGATGTTCAAATCGGTGTTCACAAGGCAAAGGAACAACAGTTTTTTTCTTTAAATAGCGTTATTAAAACAATGGTGACGTGGGAAAGGAGGGTAAACATGGGCCTCCTCTATCCTCACTACAGTAGTGGAGCGAGATCACTGTTTCTAAAGCTGAAAGACAGTTATTCTTAGCTAAAGAAAGGGAGGATGCCATAGGCAGTTTGCAACACACCCAAGACATGTTGCCACAAGATTTCGAAAGGGCGAGAAGACAGCAAAAATATGACATCCATAGGGAAACTGTATATGGACAATATACGTAGTTATATTAGGAATAAGTCCCTCAGACTTAGACACAAGCTAGGCCCTCGAGCAGGATAAGAGGATATTTCCTATACAGTCAGATGATTGTGTAACTGCAGTAACCATTGTTAGGTTTTACCAGAGAACATCACGCCCTCAACTCACACATTACATCAACCCTTACGTTTTTATCCGATGCCTTTATAGTCCTCAGTAAACTGGTCCCATATTGTTTAATATCTTCATCAGTGACACAGACAGTGGGATCAAGCGCACCCTCAGCAAGTCTGTGCATGACACCAAGCTGAGTGGTGCAGTTGACACGCCTGAGGGATGGGATGCCATCCAAAGGGACCTGGACAAGCTTGAGAACCTCACGAGGTTTAACAAGGCCAAGTGCAAGGTTCTGCATGTCAGTCAGCACAACCCCCGGTATCAATACAGGCTGGGGGATGACGGGATCAAGAGCAGCCCTGCCGAGAAGGACTTGGAGCTACTGGTGGATGAAAATCCAGACATGGGCTGGCAATGTGCACTCACAGCCCAGAAAGCCAACCATATCCTGGGCTGCATCAAAAGAAGTGTGGCCAGCAGGTCAAGGGAGGCGATTCTGCCCTTCTACTCTGCTCTGGTGAGACCCCACCTGGAGTACTGTGTCCAGGTCTGGAGCCCCCAACATAGGAAAGACATGGACCTGTTGGAGTGGGTCCAGGGGAGGGCCACAAAAATGCTCAGAGGGATGGAACACCTCTCCTATGAAGACAGGCTAAGAGAGTCGAGATTATTCAGCCTGGAGAAGAGAAGGCTCTGGGGACACTTGATTGCAGCCGTTCAGTACTTAAAGGGTGTTTATAAGAAAGATGGGGACAAACATTTTAGCACAGCCTGTTGCAATAGGACAAGAGGTAATGGTTTTAAATTAAAAGAGGGTAGATTTAGACTAGACATAAGAAAGAAATTATTTACCCTGAGGGTGATGAAACACTGGAACAAGTTACCCAGAGAGGTAGTGGATGCCCCATCCCTGGAAACATTCAAGGTCAGGCTGGATGGGGCTCTGAGCAACCTGATTTAGTTGAAGATGTCCCTGCTCATTGCACAGGTGCTGGACTAGATAGCCACTAAAGGTCCGTCCAACACAAACCATTCTATGATTCTAAGTTCTCTCTGGCTCTGAGTACATTCACATCATGCAGTGAGAGCGAGGATGTCCCAGAACAAGTGATATATTCCCATGCCACAGGGAGGCACAGGGGAGAAGAAAAACTGCTGGGCAGCTGGGTTCATCCAAACGTGAGCTTGAAAATATTTCATAGGACTCTTGCTGCATGGTCCTCTTAGTGGAACACAGGTTCCTAGTTGGATTTACATATAATATTGAAAATTTTGTCCCAGTTTTATTCCTTTTGACATCACTTTTTAAGCTTCTTTTATCAGTACTTATGTTCAAAGTGAAGTAGAGGTGAAAGCTGTGATAACAGAAAGGAGAACACTAGGCTCATCTCTGCTGCATGCCAAAGGTATGTGAAATGACTTTTTCTCCCTTTCCTCCCAAGTGAGTAGCAAAAATAAAATTAGCATTGGTCACCTCTGTTGCATGTTTATGCATTTGCTCTACTGTATTCACGGTGCCTACCACAACTGCACAGGTGGAAACGCCACCAGAAAACTGTTCTTAATATGTCTAAAGGGGGTCACCGTATTTGCAGTTGATAGTCACAAGCAGACACGGCAGATCTTTTCAGTACACACGGAGAGTCTTGAAAGTAAAAGACCGAGAGCAGAAGGGAGGTACAGACCACATCGTCCTTCACCACAGGCTCTGCGTTAGATATATTAGATGCACAGAGATACACACCACAACATCATGTTATTGCATGAGAACAATATCCTGAGGCACTTGACGTCAGTTCCTCCTGCATGCATAAAGCAAACAGTCACATGGCATCACCGCGGTGTTTTCTTTTCCTCTACAGAAGAGATTCTGTTTGCAGGCCCCGGTTGAGGGCTCGGCAGCCACCTACAGAGGCACATCAAAGGCGGCCCCCCACAGCTGCAAAGGGAAACTGGCTGGGATTACACAGAGGCACCGCAGCACAGAGAAACTTCGCAGCCAGCTGGGTGCATAAAGAGCCTGATACAGTGAGAAACAGCTTAATGCAAGCCCGTTTCCAAGTGAAGCTAAGGCTCCTCGCATATGGAAAGGACTGGGGAAAAAAAAAAAAAACTCAAGAATGCTAATCTTTTTCTGTTTGCACATGAAGTTTTCTGCTTTTAGTATGATTTGATTTTGACTGGCAGATTTTGCTAATGGTCTTTTTGCCTATTCTATATCAAAGTGGGTACCGCACACGAAATATAAAATCTTGTTTCTGTAAGTAAAGGAAGATATCTAATGGATTAAGATTATACACAATTACTGTTGAACATTTCAAAAACCAAAGAGAGACATCACATGGTGATTAACAGACATCACCATTGCTAAAGAAATTGTAGATAAACAAAAATGAAATTGCAAAAATAAAATAACCAGAATAATTAAAGGATATATGAGTTTGGAAAAAAACAAAAACCCTAGTTCTGCATGTCTAAGCACATTTGTAATATCATAACTCTCAATATACACTCCTGTCTCAGTTACTAAAGCTATTAACATGCACAAAGTTAAGCAGCTTTATAAGAGGCTGGAATACCGGGCAACTTATTCTCTCATTATTTTGAAGGGATCCTGGGGAACTGTAGCTTTCAATGCTGAGAATTTCCTCGATCTCTACAGCAGAAAGTTACCTTCCTCTTCTAGCATAATAACAAATTTAGACAGGAATCATAAGTTGTTGTATCATCACCCAATTTTAAGCTGTAACCCAGGGAGAAAACTGGAGTAATTGTAATCCTTCTGCCTTTATCTAATAAGGAATATATTGTATCATGTTTATAGAACATGAAATGCATTATGCACAAAAGCCTGTGACTGAAGAACTCAAAGCTAGAAAAACTCTTTGAAGTATCTGTTATATATTCTGTAAACAGCCTTTGCTTCTATCAGCATTCTGCTCAACACACTGTGAGAGACAGAAATTCAGCCTTAGAGTCAGTCAAGTCAATAACTCCATATATCTCTCTGCTAAGTACCGACAGAAAAATCTTGACTGTGAGGAAAGATCCTTCATGCCAGATTCACCAAAGAGAGTCAAGAGTTGGAGGCTTGTCAGGCACCCCAGAGAAGCCCCAAAGCTCAGCCACAGATGCTGGGAAACCAGGATGGGGTCCAAGCTACCAACTCCTTACTCCTCTGGGGCACCTTTATTTCAACCCCACGCCCAGCAGCCCAGGCTTTGGGGCTTGTTGGGGCTCCTCAGGGGTGGCAGGAACACTCTCCCCCTTCTAAGGCTCCTCAGGGGTGGCCCTGACACACACACACACACGCTTCAGGCGTGGCTTAATCCTTGTCTTGGCCTCCTGGCCTCAGCAGTAGTTCAAAGCCCGAGCATGCCACGTGGCCTCTGTTTCTCCAGGAGCATGAACCTGCCGGTTAGCATCATTTACCTTCCCCAGCTATCAGGTCTCCTCAGGAAAGTCCTGAACCTCCCTGGCGTCAGGGGCAACCCAAGGACCCCAGGCCTATTTTTAGGGGTGCTTGACCTCATCTTCTGCCTGGTGTCAGGGGTGGCTTAATCCCCAAGCCAGGTTGGCTTGCTCTGGGACACTGAGATCCCTTTGACCCCCAGGGACAACCTGACCCTCTGCAACCACACAGCCTTCAAGGCTGCTTTGGGACAGCCTGGATCACCCCAGCTGTTGGGGCTGCTCAGGGAGGGCTTGAAATCCCCAGGCCCCTGCGGTTTATCATAGGTGCTACCTCAGCCACTCTGACCACCAGCCTCCAGTGCTCCCCAGCTTGGATCAGTTCCTCTCCCCAGCTTCCTACGCTGCTCAGGCACATCCTAAACCCCTGGCCTCATGGGTGACTTGATCCCCATCCTGGGGTTGCCTGCTCTGGCATACCTTGATCCCCTGCCCAGCCACACAGCTTCCACCAGGGAGGCTGGATTCCCCTCCCCAACCGGCCTCCAGGGTGACTTGACACCTCTCCAGCCTTTGGAGTCTCCTCAGGGAAGGTCTGAGCCTTCACCCACCACAGTATGACCTCAGGGGTGATTTGATCCCTTTCCCACCCTCAAAGGCTGCTCTAGAAATCCCTGTTTTCGTCCCACAAGCCCTGCTCCCAGCCAAGGGACTGTTCAGGGATGGTTTGAATGTCCCATCCTTGCCCAGCCTCACTGACAGTTTCAGCCTCATCCCAGCCTCCTGCTGTTGGTCAGCCCAACCTCACCCTTTCACTAGCCATCCAGTCCCTAGGAGTCTTTGAGGGCAACCTGAACTGCTGCCAGCCTCCCCAGAGGAGCCTCAGAGCCCAGGCAGGAGTGGCTCAGGGAGCCCTTACCACCAGGGCACAGTCCTGCAGGATCTGAACACGGTGGGCAGACCTGGGTGCTGGTATCGAGGTCCATCAACAGTCCCAGACTGCCGAAGACAAGATGATGGACTCAGGTCTATCCTGGAACTCTTGTCAGGGGGAGCAGCTAGAGGCAGGGCTGGAGACAAAGCTGTGATGGTAGACCAAGGTCCAGCCAGGAAACAGGAACAGAGATAGGACTAGAGACACGTACACCTCAGCATATAGCTTAAAGCAAGGCTGAAGGCTCAGGCCTGAGCTTAAATGGACATGCCAGGCTATGGGCAGAGGATGTGGGTGGAGGCCCCAGGTGAGGCTGGTCAGGACCATTAAGGCCCATTGATGTACTCAGTGCCCCGACACTCCAACGAAGCTGATCACTGCAATGCAGGGCTGATTTGGGAAACATGCAGGAGCTCCCACACTAGCAGAGTGAGAGTCCCTTTGTCTTGGGGACCATGTCTGGCTTCCTCTAGTCTGACGACTTGGATAAGACACAACTTTTAACTTTTTCACATCCTCAGAACATTAAAAGCCTGTTGACAGAAGCATGATGTAAAAAATAGGAATTAAACACCGCCTGCCTCAGAGCTAGCTGGAGTCTGCCCAGAGTCTGCAGCAGGGAGGGCAGGCGAGGGCAGGGAAGCAGGGCGACTTGCAGAGCATTTCGAGCAGCTTGTGAGATGCAGCCCTAAATGGCAGTAGTTATCAAGGAGGGCACGTGCACATTTCAGGAAGACATCACACTTGGATGTGATGAAGTGATACCGCTTAATGAAATTTCTTAAGAGATTAGCACAGGAATCACAACTGCTTTGGCACCACGGAGTGATGTCTCTGTGGGAATTGTGCTTTTCCTGTGATTTCATGGACTGAAGGGTTCTGCAGGACTGCATCAAAGTGGCAGAGATCCAGACAACTGGAGAGAATTCTTCAAGGAGGAAAAGGATGAGAATGTGAAATTCACAGAGAGAGTGCAAAAAGAACCCAAAAATTTATTCCAGTGTAGCCTGGAGGTAAACACAACCCTAAAGAAATACTGAAAGAGACTTGTGGACTGGGGAGGACTCACACTGCACCAGTGTGAAGGTCTTACTTCCTCCTCAAGAGCCTTGGGGACAAGGGCATTACAGAACCAGGAAAGTATGATGGCTCCACAGGTCTGAGCAAATATAAACTCACACTGTTGTTCACCCCATTGCACAGAAATAAGCTTTGGCTTGGAGCCTTGCTGATGAACTCCTGGAGTTGTCACACATGTAGGACCAAGGAGGAGTCAGCACAATGGCACGATCTCTAGGATTGCTACTCAGCACCTGTATGATGCCTCCAGAAGTTCTGCATGACTGGAGGGTCATCTATCCAGGAACCAGGGAAGTGAATTCTAAAATCAGGGAGGTCCGGAGCACTTGCTGTGTCTGAAATGCATTAAAGAACTCCAGTACGTGTACAAAAATTTTGCTGAGCCTCTTCTCTGTGGCGTTGTTCACATGGAGTGACAATGGGCTTGACTAGTAGTTTGAAATTTACTGCCTGCTTGTAATATGAATACAGCTTTAAACAGCTTTGGATCCTTTCGAAGGCATTAAGAGTAACCCCAAAGATTAAAAACAAATTTGTAATTCCTTTGATTAAAAAAAACCCAACATGTTGTCAGGACTAACAAAGATTTGCGCAATGGCTGGCTGGGCTGTCAAGCCCTAACAGAGTCTTGGTGAATTCCTGCTGTAGTATTTATTGCCTGAAGGTTCACTGCTCAGTAAACAGAATGGTACATTTAAATTCAAGATTGCTTTTAGAATTTGCTACTCCTGGGCATGGACAAGCTAAAGGAGATGATGGAGTTCTTTAAAAGAGGCAATAAGGTCAGCAGGGCTAAATCATTTGTTTGGATTCCAGCCATGGCATGAAAGCTTGGAGAAGAGGGAGGCAAGTTGGTTTGATCGAGAGGAAAAGAAGCTTTCTTCTTGGGTACATAGAGCAACAACTCCCCTGTGTACAGAGATTGAAATGAAATACCAAGGGAGGAAAAGGGAACAGGCCTGAGATAAAGTATTTGCTCAGAACTGTTCCTGATGGTGGCACCCAGAATTGGCAATAGAAACAGTCTCCAGTAGGTCACATCTTGTCTTGCTGTAACAGCAAAGACACATGTTCTTACCCATCTCCTTCTGGTTTCTGCCGGAAGCACCGGGCATTTCAAACTTGTGAAAAGCTCAAGAATGCTGAATCTCAAGGTCAAGCAGCGTGTTCATTTAGTCACAGCTGTCTGACACAAAGGGGTCTCAGTTGTGTGGGTTATTACATCCCATTTCCCTTAGAATGATTGGTATCTTCTGTATGTGGCATGACATATGACACATGGGTGATAATCCTCATATCAACCATGCAGATACTCCTGGCTGGTCCTCACTTGACTGTGAAGGCTATTTAAGCCCCCTAAGTCTTTACAGCTTTGCTCTGGTATCAATTTCTCAATGCCCATAGTTTCATATTCCTCCTTGGATCCAGTGATGACAAGGGAGGACAATGCATTCACCGTATGGTGCTAGAAGGCACTGGATTTTGGTAGTTCAAAGGGTGGTGGAGTTAACAGAGACCAGCTTTTGAGGCATTGATTTCAGGAGCCCCTGAGCATAAATAAGATGTTAAACACTGAGGGAAGAGCACCACCACCACTGCTTGCTCTCTCTCTGCTGTCTCTGAGGGAAACAGAGAGCTGTTATTCATTCAATCCATGACCCAGAGAGGTGACTGAGGAAGGCTGTGCTGGTCTCTGAGCCCTTAATTGTCCTGGTCAGCCTCACCACACTCGTACCATCAGCCCATAGACTCCATTTCAACTCAGGTCTGGGTCATCAAGCCTGATCTGAGCAGCCTGTTCCTAAATTATTATTTGGATTTTCTGGATTGGCTTTGGACCCCACTCATGGCCTTGTCTCTGCCTGATGATAGCTGGACTGTCAATGGGACCTGTTGCTGTCACCACCCCCCTGGGCTGCTGTGGGACTGCCTTACTTGGGTTATGGTGACCCTTGGCTCCTGGCTTACATGATCCCTGAAGACTCACCCTATTTTTCATGTCTCCTCTCCTGAAGCCTCATCACCCAAACCACATCCATTGTGAACACATTGCCGCTCCAGCAGCCGTACTGCAGGGGCAACCAGAGTACCAAGTGAAGTAAATTTGGGGCAGAGTCTAAACCAGTTTGGGAGAGGCTTCAATACCTCACTAACTGGCCAAGCTACAGATCTGAGGAGCACTCCCAGAATCAGCTGGATTGGCCAAAATCAGAGCTTTTCACAGCAAGTACCCCTCAAAACCCAGGGTGTTGTGAGGTATGAGGTCACACCATGATGGGAGGGAATGCTGTGCTGAGCCCCGAGTGCAGCCATAAGCCCTAAGTGCCCTGACCAGGGACCTCAATCCACATCCTCTGCCCATGATGATGAGCCCCATTTCAGCCCATTCGCCAGTCTGAGCTGTGTCATAGGATGTGCCCATGCCCAGTCCAGTGCTCCTGAGTTGTTCAGATTTCCTGAATTGACCTCAGACCTGACTTGTTATGTTGCTTTTGTCTGAAGATTGTTCTGCTGTTGATGGGACCTGTTGCTATCACGACCCTTGCTCTGTTTGCCCTGCCCAGTCATGGTGGGACTATACCCTAACGGTGAGGGCGCTGCCCTGCCTGTGCTGTGGTCACCCTCAGCTCACCTTCTCTCACTGAGCAGCCTTGTGATTGCTCCTCTCTGACAGGCCTTTGGGATTCTAGGAGAAAGGAAAGTCCTGCAAGGGATGGCAGGGAAAGAGAGGGAGATGGGAGAGGTCCAGGGAAGGTGGCATTCCCCACCCACCACTGCTGATTCCTGTTTCTGACAGCTGATCTCAGCTGTGCCAGAGGAGATCACAACAAATGTGCTGATAAAATGCTATCCAACAGACATGCCTGCCTGGTGAATTTTGTTTCTCCGGCACTTCAGGAGGGGCAGCAATGGTTCCCACTCTTTTTGAAGGTGGATACATTCTCTTCCCATTCACCTCATTCCCACTGGGAGCTACCTACTTCAGAAAGATTTCTGCATGGTGGATCAGCCTCTCTTAGGGCTGAAGGAAAATCTAAAGGCAGCTTCTTTTTTATTCGCTGGGGAAACATCCAAATTCTGGTCACTGCTGCCTTGTGAGCAGACAGGTTACCTCCCTTCCTTCTCCTACCACAGCTCTGGGATGGCCTCATTGCCTCTCCCCATTTCTCCTCCTCCTTTTTTTTTTTTTTTTTTTTCCCTGTAAGGATCTTAGCAAGCCCATGTGGAGCTAGACACCGTTCCCACAGCTACACCTTGGAGACTGGGCAGCAGTGAGACTTCATCTCATCCAGACTCAGCAGTGGGGAAAAAGAGACCCTGGTTTTGCTGTGACACTGCTGGTCCTTCAAATCAATTTCAAAGCAGCACCTCCCACTGCTTCTGCCCGTTCTCTGGCCAGCAGTGCTGCTCCAGTGGAGCTAGGAGTCATCCTCTTGCTGCTGGGACAGTGTCGGTTGATGCCCTGGCCTTGGCTTCTGTCCAGCATTTTGGAATGCCCATTGTAGTCCCCATAGGGTCATAGCTGGAGGAACTGAGGAGGAGAAGGTGCTGAAGGCAAAGCCTCACTGGTAGTGATCCGCCAGGTCGGAGTTTGATAAATAATTAGAAGAATGTGTACAAACAGCAGGGATACCTCTAGTTACACAGCTAAAGGACAAATAATGTAAATACAGATGGGGGTAGAGCTTGCCCTGTCATCCTCGAGGACATGTAACATCAACCAAAGCCAGAGGAAAAGAGTGGCAGAAGAGCCTCTCTTCAGCAGGGAGCACATGCAGCTGTTTAAAAGACCTTCTGAGTGTGGCCATGTTATTCACATGTTCAGAGTTAAGTGTGTACTTAGGCTGTCTCCTACATAGAGGCCCAAAGGCAGTCAAGATTTGACCCAGATCACATAACAATTTAGTGAGGCTGTAGGAAATAATCTCTGGATACTCCGTCCCTCGCTCCAGCCAGTGAATCACGGTGCCTCTCTAGGCGATCTGACTGGCATAATCCTGGGGGTGAAAGTAGGAAAATAAAACAGGATTTCCATTTTATCAAGATAAAGCTGTAGCCAGAGCTGATAACAGGTTACTTGAAAGAATGCTGGTCATGTACGCTTAGTGATTGTCGCTTAATTTGTTTAAGCTGAAAAAGCCTATTTCTACAGTGGAATACAAATTAGGGTAATTATGTTGTGATGGAGTACTGCATGTATAAGATGAAAGCCTTTCTTTACAAAAGGCTCTTCATCACTTGAGCAGAAGAAAATAAAATCCTGCTTAAACAACATATTGTTTTCTGTATTTCCATTTGAACAAAAGACTTTTTAATCTTTTTTTTTTCCCCTGTAATATTGCATGGTTTGGTTTTCTGAAAGTACTTTTAGTTTTGACAACCTCACAATTAAACCCTCCGACATACATTCCGATATGTAAATATAAAAGGCTGAGGTAAACATAGTAATGTATAATTGTTTCACAGCCTCCGTAGACTATTACTAGCTGGACATTCAGGTTATATATTTTTTGCATTTTCCTGACTGTCACAGTTGCTCACAAGCTTTCTTCTTAGTACTCTGTATGTGTCATAAAAACACAACATAACATGATGTTTGTAGTAGGTTAAAATAAAGTACTGATTTTCTTTAGATATGTTTTATGAGATTCAAGCATCGTCTAGCCCCTTTGTATTCACGAGCACTACCGGGTTCTCTCAAGAGTGGAAATAGGTACAGCCAGATCATCTGATCATAAATTACACAGATACAGATCAAAAGTGATTCATTGCAGCTATATGTGTACCCATGATAATGATTTTATTTCAACCTATAAAAATCTTAATTTACCCTTTCTATGTGAACTGCAGTTACTGTTTTGCGCAGGACGTCTTCTAAAGTATCAGTGGGAAATTCTTATTGCACAGGCTTACACTTACTCAATGTACGCACACACTTGCACACTTATCCAAACGATCTTATCCTGGACATCCTTATTCACAGAAGCAAATCTTCCTCTACTTAGTTCCAGTGAATTGCTGTGTGACTAAGACCTACTTGCAGAAGTAGGAATTTGCTGGATTGTGCCCTTAGTTAACATGACAGGTGAGAAAATCGATTTCCTTGTACAGGAATAGTAGACAGTGTTAAAGTGAATACACGGAGAATCGTTATTCATTCTCTTCACACTATAATTCAAAACCAGTATTTGAAGTTTGGGGAAATTGTCTTAATTAGGATTATTTTAAATTATGGCAATTTAAAGGCAGGCAATTTAATTACCAGGAAGACAGATCAAAGCAAATGCTTGAAATGGACATTTTAAAATGACTTATCAAGGAAGATGGAATTTAATAAAATAAAGGGGGAAAGGAAGTAAATATGCAGATTGCCCAAGTACTCCCCTCCCAGGGAGCTAAGAAGACTCCCTCCCTGGCTTCATGCGCCTGAATGGAAAACCAGTCATACTTGTAAGAAATAGGTATGTCAGAGCTGGTGTATGCACGTGTACAGAGAAAAACAGAAAATTTCTTCTACCTCCGAAAGAAAATGCTATTTTCTAGCTTACTTTTGCAAAAGTAAGGCTGGTATTTACACATCCAAGTTACATAGAGGTATTTGCAAGTAAGGTAAGGTGTCTAAATTATAACGTTTACAGCTGTGATTGACTGGGATACAAGAAGGCACCTAAAAATGGCAAATGTAATTGGACGTGGAACAGCGCAGAGTCACACCGACTCACAGGAATCTGGGGAGGGGACGGATTGTGCCTCGTCCTGCCTACCCTTAGTAAGGCACCAACGTGCCAACAGAGGCACGAGGAGGGGAGCAGACCTCATACCTCTGCGTGTGGGTGCAGAGGGAACCGAAATCACTCAGTACTTTCTGTGGGGACTGTCACTGTTTGCTTATTCGTGTTTCATTCGCAGTTATTCACAGTGCCTACTAACCTGAGTTAAAACATAGCCCTAGAGTCTTTAAAATTAGAGTGCAGTAAGTATGAGAAGCAAAAGTAACTTACTAGGTATGTATCCATTTAAAAAAAAAAATTCTTTATTACTACTGTGATTGCTTTTGATACAGTCAATAAATTGAAGGGCGCTAAACAAAAGTAACCAAAACCATTAGTGAAGTTTTAGACTCAAACGGTCAGGGAAAGTCCACTGGCTCTTTCTGATTCTAGGCAATATGTACCTTTTCAGGCACCACATTTTTATTGCCTTTTTTTTCCTTTCCTACATGAAGAGGTTAACAGAATATGCTATGGAATAAAATATTTTTATTATATTATTATTTGGTGATATTCACAATGAGCTTATCTTGTCTCATTCTGACATTAGGATACAAAAAGAGCTAAAGGTGATCCTGTGGTATTCATTTGCAGTATTTTTTCTGTATTCTGAAATAAAGAGCAGATTTTCTCCATATCAGTCCTCCAAAGTGATGGTTACAGTCACACAGCTTATCAGAAAGCACGGTCACTTCCTGAGTATTGAGGTATCTAACACCTTACAGTAGAGCGTGTATTGAGGAATGATATTCAAATGCTTTGTAATGATGACGCCCTCAGGCTCAGCTCTGACAAAGGAGAGAGTGCGGGGTTTTATCTCTGTGGTCCAAAACAGGGCAGCTCACAGCACTGACCTAGCAGAGCTCTTGGTGACCATTACCATAACACACTGTTATATTTTTATAAGATTATTCTGCCCTCTGAACCTTCCACCGACATCCCGTGGGAGTTGCCCCTGTGTGTCTGACAGCTGAATTGGTCCTCGGTGAATTTTTAGCACATGGAGCTACGCACGCAACTTTGGTTAACAATAACATGTTGCTATGGGAGCTCTGTGCGTGCAACTCCCTGCTTACTGTGCCGAAAATTGAGCTGGGAGGCAAATGTAAGTATGTCTGGTATTAGCCTAATTATTAAGTAGAATTAGAATCTGGTGCCCTATGAATATCAACCAGAGAAGGAGCGTAGCGTGAATAAGGATGCTCGCCAGCAGTGGCTGAGGTGCTTCTTCTGCATTCCTTTAAACGGAAATCACATCCATAGCCGGGAGACTAATTATTTTGGAACCTAAGGGAAATGCAGCCTATATAAGAGAGAGAGTGATCTGCAGTTAAGGATCAGTGAGCCAGCTAATGGCTGGTTAGTCAGGAGGGTACAACTCCAGAATGTTAATAAAACGTGTCTGAAGTCCAACACCTCAGGGAAGAGGCTGAATGCCGCGGAAGATATATGGAGACAGAGGCTCTGTTGTTTTCTACCACTGAACTACTCCTTTAAAGCAGGTTTTAAATCTGTTTCGAGACTTGTTTATGAATTTCAAAATACCAGCAGGATAATAAAACAAAATGCACTGTGGCCGAAGCAAATGCAGCTTATAAAAGCAAAATATTACCATTTTGTGAAGTGCATAAAACATGTTCGGTGCTTGCTGCGCAGGTGTACGGCACAGTACTCGCGTGCAGTAGAGGCTTGGCTGGTTTTCATCATGCTCTCACTAATATAGATCATGACTTATTAACCAAAACAGCATGTAACATTTTAAAATATTATATAAATGCTAGCTGTTTAATCCTCACAAGAAACAACTCAGGTCAATACCATAGCTTTATTTTGTGGACGGAGGGAATAAAGTAGAAATCAGTTAAAAGTTTTGACAAGAAAGCCTGTAGGAAATACCAAATTGCTACTTAAGATGTAATACATTAAATGATTGCTATTTAATTTTGCTTGACATAGTGCATGCAGCTGTGGAATAAGTGCTGCAGACTAATATAGTGATAAACACAAGAGAACACCTAGCTCCTTAAAATGTCGCCTCTCAGAGGACCAACTGCTGTGACCCTACGAGCCCCACACCCGGGCTTGCATGGGGCTGAGGGCCACGGGATGGATCCCACACACCTCAGAGACCTGAGCGACAGGGACACTGCAGGAATAGCTCAGAGGCAGGTGGCAGCACAGGTCCCAGGGGTGCTTCTGGAAGCGGACACAGCTCCATGTCGTGGTGGCCCAGCCACAACAGCCTCCACCAATCCATCCCTTGATGCCTCGGCAGGAGACCCTGCTCAAATCCCTCTGTCCACTGCCCTCTGAGAGGTTCCTCTTTGGTATGGAGCCCTTTCATAACTGTGGGAAGAGGCAGGTATGTGTTTTGCAACTCTTTTACCTCTCAAACTACAGCACCAGTTGCTTTGCTTAAATATATTTGCTGTTGGCAGAATCATAATAGTTTCCTGAACAACAAGGACAGCCTTTTTTTATCTGAGAAAGGTGCTAGAGAGACTGCGATATCGTCCCCAAGGACTTAGCAGTCCTGTAGTGTTCTGTACTGTTCTCTAGGGTCACCCTTATAGAAGCAGTTCACAAGGAAAATGAAACTTTTTACGTTAGACCTTGGAGATGACTACAGCCATGCTTAATGTTGTGCTGTTGACAGCAGCCTTCTGCAAATAATGCTCTCACGCAAGTGGTAGCATCTGTCTTCTTCTACAAGTGTTTATAATGCATAGTCTAAACTGTCTGATTACTTCACCTCCTCCTCTACTTCTACTACCAGTTGTTGTAGTAACGGTAATTTCTCTTCCAAAAAATTATTTGGGTGGGAGCAAGAAGTTTTTATACCAATTGCACTGATACAAGAACTCAACTGTTATCAATAGAGTTATTCCAATTTACAACACCCTAATTACAGTTGCTCTTGAGTTGCCTAAAGCAACCACAGGGAAGATGTGTCAGTGGGTATTTTTGTAGTTTTCAGTTTCTGAAAACTGACATATTTTAGTATATTAGTCTTTTTACTGGCAACATATCATATTTAGATAAAATATTTTTTAGGAGTTAGGGACACTTCAGAATAAATGAGTGTATGTATATAACAAGAGGGTAGGAGAACTCACAAGTCATCCAGAGCCACTGAAGGACTTCTGCTCCATTGAGAAATGTTAAGTGTCCAGTTTGGAAGATTTAACAGTGGTAAATTTTAATCTAGGAAGGAAAGTCAAGTGCAAGAAACAGGGTAGTACCAGCCTCTAATGAGGGCTCTTGCTAATGGCTGTGCCAGCATATGGTATCTTTGTCACCTGTTGGACATGCATTACTTGGATTGTTGGCAGTTTTTAATACCAGCCATTTTATCACACCCCCATAGGGACTTGAACTAAAAATGTCCAGAATATCCCATACAACCAGTAACAAACACAGATACCAAATACATTATAGGAGATTTAACCAAAAGTTTATCCTTATTTCCGCATTCTTTTGCCTTCAATAAGCTCTGGCGTCTTTTTCATATTTGTAATCCCACATTGGTAGAGATGGACATAAATTCGAAACAATACTTTGGCATACTTCCCAAAAAATGAGTTCATACGATGAGAAATGGATTCTTAACAGAAATTGCATGTTTGTAATTGGTTTTGACCTGTTTTCGTTTCCACGTCATCTGTAATTTTGTAACAGTGGAGTTTGCAAGAAGAACTCATTGAGTGTTTACAGTGAGACCCTTCCAAAATGCAGTCAGTGTGTTTGGTATTTGAAAACACGGCCACAGCGTATGAAGCCCCAGAGTGAAAGGAAATCTGGACTGAGTTTTCAAAAGCAGAAAGTAGAGATCCACATGCAGAATTGGGTGTTGGGTTGCACAGCTGGGGTGGACTGTCCCCTGACTGGGAACCGGAGCAACCAGCCAAAAACTGGAGCGTGCCTGCATTGCTGTGCTGGTGAGGAACATCAGCGATGCCGTGGTGTGTTCATTATTTAGAGGTGACGTAAGAGCTCCTGCTTTCCTAATCACAGGGGAAACCAAAGGACTACGGGCCATTTCCTTGCTCTCAGCCACCTATGACTGCCCCTTCTGCACCTCGTCTGGGCTGTGCTAGCAAGTGCTTGAGTGGAGAAGATGACAGTAGGGCACATTTCTGCTCAATTAACTGCCCCCAAAAGTGCCTTTACCCAAAATGCTTCAAATACCTGAGCAGACTAATGCTGCTGGTTTGACTTGTGACTTCTGTGTCAGGTCCCTGAGGGCACCTTCAAGCCCTCGGGGACCTGGCGGGCTGTCTCCCAATGGCCTTCCCAGGGACCTTGGTGCTGACCACCTCCACGCAGGGTACTGGAACAAGCCTTGGCTCAGCCATGCCTCATCCCAGCCCCATCTCTGCGCTGTCTCCAGTCAGGGCTGAGCCCAGTGCTATGGGGAGCTTGTCTCTTGAGCTCACTGCTTCCCAAAACTGTCAGGGGCTTTCGGTGCCTATGGGTCAGCAACCATCAGGGGACACGGCCAGCCCTGGGGTCCCTGCAGCACCCCACTCCCTGGCCCCCTCATGGGGCAACCCCACTTCTGCTGCACCCCACAAAACACCTGGTTTTCACCACAACCCTAAATGAGGAGCAAGGATAGCAAGCATCAGTCTCACATGAACATAACCAACCCAAAACAACTGCGGTTTCCTGCACAGACTGGGCACTGTACTTTCTGATCGGGATATTCGGAAAAAAAAAGTCACATTTGTCCTTTTCTCCATTGTGATTATGTTCACAGACGGGACTACACAGATGGTTCCTGTGTGTCCAGCTAGTTTTCTACCATATGGAACTGCAGTGTCTTTTGATGTCTGTTTTCTTTTCCACTTTTTTTCACCTGTTCTTCAAACTTCATCTACCAGTGTGATAGACGTGTTTCATTATCTCTGAAACCATGGTGCTCATAACCTAGGAACCAAACCCTCACAAGAACCGAAGATCACATCCCTCATAACTTCTGTTCTGAATCCTAAATTTTGCACAGATTCTGATTGCTTGAAGGCTTCTATCTGAGAAGTTGACTGAGATCAATTTGACCTTTTTTAAAGACTATTAAGTTCACTATACTCTTCTCTAAACCTGGATGTTTTATTTCCTCAGATGTTTTTATTTGCATTGCTTAAGGAATAGTATTGTGTCTGAGTCTTCATTAAACATTGTTTGTAGTCCATGCTTCTAGCATGCAGTGGACAAGAAATTATATTTTCAAAGACCAAATGTTAAGAATGAGTTATTTCAGCTGATGTAGCAGAGATATAGCTCATGTTATCCCCATCTCTTAGCCCATACAACTTCCTAGCCTATTCTGGTCAAAAATCTGCTTTCTCACAGTCTGCACAAAAGTCTGCTTTCTCATAGTCTGCTCAAAGGCAATTTTTATTGTATTTTTGATCAAGACAATGCAGCAATCTTTCAGCCTCAAAACAGTGAAAAGTTATTGTTTAAAATACTTTTTTTTTCTTTTTTTACTTTACAAAAATTGCAAGCTGTTTTTCTGCTATCCTATGGACAAAAAGGCTGGGAGTTAAGGCAGCTAAGAGGATAACATTTGACAGAATAGTTCTTTATTGAAAAGTATCTGTGAGTGACCTGTGGGAGGTCAGTTGAGATTGGGCAGCCCTGCCAAGCCTTGAAAACTGTACCTTGTGCAGAAGTGTGAATCGTCGTTCTTCATCTGCTTTGCAAAAAAAAGCGGGCTGCCACAGATCTCACCCATGTGGGGAATGGCCGTGTCTCCTGAGGACCACATGGAGGGGTTCGGGGCTGTGGGGCAGTGCTGTGTCGCCTGCCCCGTGGCAGAACGCGTGTTCAGGCTGCAGCCGTGTGGGGTGCAGAGTGCTTCTCCAAAACACTGAGCACTCTGACCACCAACTTGGGTGGAAAACGAGTGAAGGGTCACATCTATTTGTGACATCTCACAGGACTAGATCGTGACTTTTATCCCCTAGCACGTTACTGTTCGGTAGACATCAATTTAAAAACTTACTATGGAGATTTTTCCACGCTTGTCTGTGTCAGTCTCCGCTAAGATCCTGCTCTTATCAGCAAACTTGTCTGATATTTCCGGACTTGAATGGTGTTACACAAGCTAACTTCATGTTGCTTACATGGAGAATTAGACGTGTCTTAACTCTGATTCCTTTACAAATGGCCTTTTCCTCTTTGTAAGCCTCCCTGTAGATGTAATTTGGGCCTCATCCTTCCATTAGTCCACCATAATTCCCATTAACTTTAGTGAATGTACCACACATGAAACAGTGTCAGGACATGGCACAGGCCAATATTGTATTATTGCAGAAAATAATGGCATGTTATCTTTTTTTTCCCAATATACTTACTACTATTGTTTTACAGACTTTGTAGCCTGCATAAGCCTCTGAATTTGTTTAAAAACTTGTTAAAGGTCTAAGTTAATGTATCTAAAACATTTCTTGTTTTCAGAGTATTACAGTTTTTAAGGACATTATGGCAATAAGATCTTTTGTTCCATAAAATGCACTTACACTGTGTTTTTCTTAGTACTCTCCACATTTGATCTCTTAATAGCTTTTGCAAACTTTCTCACAGTTAGTGAGAAAGTAGTTCCCTGTTGATGACAAAGTATTGTATTACCATTTTTATGTTTCTGCCTCCACCTCTTTTCTGGGACAGATATTCAGAGCTATATCACCCTCTTGCAGGAGATAAATCTGTTTATTTCCACTTTCGTCATTTTTCATTTTTCCTCGGGTGGATATTCTTTGCTTTTTGTCATTACAGGAAGAGATACAAAACTTGGCATATTTGGAAATATGTCTTAAATGTAAACATTTGGTTGCCTTTCAGAGTACACCTGGCTAAGGTCTGAAGACCACAGCTACTGACTCTGGACTTAAAAGTAGTGGGGCTTTCAACCTTTCTGGAAATTAATTTTGTTTAGGTCCCTCCATCTACAAGAGGCAGATATGAAATATTGGCCTTNAAAAAAAAAAAAAAAAAAGAAAGAATACCCCTTCCAACTCCAGAATGAATATTTTATTTGGGTGTTGTATTTCCCCCTACCATAAATTACAGACAGTCTATGGCAAGGCTTTTTTGAGTACCTACAATCTACTGCTTACCCCTACTCAGATGTTAACGTACCAGGTTCTTAGCTGAGCAGGTTCTGTATTTAACACCATGTTAAATTAAAGGTAAGTTTGCTGATTCCAAGAAATTCTCAGTGTGGAGGCTAAATACTCACTCTCGGCTCTGCTTCCTCAAATATATGTCGGCCTCTGCTTGTTAGATATGCTAGATAATAAGGAAAAAACAGAATTATTTACTGCACCATTGCACTGGGGATAAAAATAACACAAGTACGTGATTTCAATAAAGAATTGTTCTTCAGCTGGATCCCTATGCAAGGCAGTCAGGATGGCTGGAGGCTGTCTTCTGCAGGGGGTGGCCAGAGCACCTCACTGTTCTAGGGTGATGATTTCAGGCTATAGCTTGGCTATAGTCCCTGTGCAGTTGGAGAAGCTACCATGAGTTGATTCCTGTTTCCCCGCAGAGGGAACCATGGCCTGGACTAGCACACAAACTGCAACATCAGCTTTAATGGGTGAGAATGGGACATAGATGTCACACCGGGGCTTGCAGCTTCTTGTCCAAGACAGGCACCTGATTTATTATGTCTCCAAACATGTGCTCCAAATATACATGTGTACGCTACAACTATACATATACCCAGGTGAGGTCCAGAAAAACACTTCAGCATAGGATTTGAATGTGATTAATGCACCTCAATCTAAAAAGTCATGCAAAAAAACCCTAACTGCAAGACATATTGTATGCTTCTCCTGATGTCACCAGTGTGCTAGATGATACTTGGAAGTGCTTATTGCACGCAAGAGCATGTAGTGCTGTACAAAAGCATAGTCAAAGTGGTGGGACACCAGGCTATAGGCTGCCCTTTGCCTCAAAAGATCCAGTCTCAGCTGCTTAACCACAGGCTTGCAGGCACTGGGGAGTTACTGAGTTCTGCTCCGGCTTCCCAGGATTATTTATGTATTTGGCTAGGTGTCTTCCCCCTTCTGGCTGACTGCCCTACCCCCTAGGCTTTTATTTGATGTTTCTTCTTGCCTGCCTTCCTTCTGGCCTCATAACTCTTGCATTCCTGCTTCTGCCGCAACCCAGGGGTAGAGGATGTGGCCCCCACTCAGTTGCTCTCCACTTACAAGGCTCCCCAGGACAGTCGTGCTGTACCCCTCGACCCTACAACAGCTCTCAGCCCTCCTCCCTTACCACTCAGACTCTCTCTGAACACAAATTCAAACTCTCATTTCAGAGCAAATCAGGCTGCTGAAGCCCTAAGGAGGGGTGAGAGCTAAAGCACAGCATTTCTGACCCAGCCGTGCTGACCAATATTGGGGATCTGGTAGGTTGTCTTTTGAAGTGAAGCATTTAATTTTAACCTCTATGTGACCAGGCACCTAATCTGCCCGTGAAACCTACTCAGGAAGCAATAAGGCGCCTTTCTGGATCGCACCAGGGTTATCATAACCGTGCCGCATTCGGAAGCACAGCAGCTGCCAGCGCTGCGGTCCAAAACCCTTTGCCAGGTGGGGTGTGGTGATTATAAAGCATTCATCACTGAGCGCTATGTGATCCCCGAGGACACTGCTTCTTGGAAGGAGAGGTGCTCCTGCCTCCTTTGAATATTCCCCAAGGGGTGGATTTTCTTTAATTGCCTGCTTTTTTTCCCCCTTACTACACCTTGCAGTAGACTTCATAGATGCAATGTAAGGGCTTCGTCATTTTTAAGGTGCTCTGAAGACGTTGATAAAATTTGTGAGGGAAGACAGTTGTTCTCTCTATCAGTAACATATTTCAAGCTGCATTGTGTTTAGTTTATTATTTTGTAAATTATTTGATTAAATTAACTTTTCTTTAAAACTTGCTATGTGTAGAGATGGGTCTTTTTCGCTCCTGGGCTGCACTGCTTTTGCTTCACGTAAGTAGTTTTGCTTTTCCTTTATCCTTTTCTAATTGTGGAGAAGGAGGGAAAGTAATTAAAAACTGAAACATGCAGTCAAATAGGAAATTTAACTTCATTCAGCTATAAACAGAGTTGAGGAAGAGACAAATGCCTCTCTCTCAGCCTGTACTCTTGGGTAATGCAAACGATATCTGGATGTATCCGAAGGCTGCGATGTTCCCAAGCCTGCAGTTGCTTTTCTAATAGATATGGAAAAAGAGTTACATGGTTCTTGGAAGATCTGAATGATGATACTAGAAATGATGAAAAACTGCAGTTAAAGAATATCCCGGTACTGCAGCTGTGGAGTGAGCAAATATAAAAATCCATATTGAACAGCTGTACTGGCTTCTTTTTGTTCAAGACGCCGAATCTTAGCAAAAGTCACTACAGAAGACAAAAAAAATAGTTGTAATGAGGGAGTCGGTTAAAGCAAACTTCCTAGGCAGACGTGCCTACAGATGATCTGAGACAAGTTTGTCCACTAATGTGAACTTTTGTGGAGTGTCCAGAAAAAAATAATCCTAACAATCACTTTTTCCTTAGTTGTAAATTGGCAGTTCGGGCTATTTCTTCAGAGAGGGGGGGATTTCTACTACCACATCCCAGAAGCTCTCTCTCATGTTGCTACTTATGATAACTGCCAAGTGATGTCTGTCATGGAAAGAAATACTCTTCACCCTTCCCGATTTTAGCAGCCCGTCTGCTCTCAGCTCCCCGCTGCCATTGCTGCGCTCCGTCAGATCTTTCTCAGGCACATCTGGAATCGGGATTTAGTCCTGGTTTTAGGGTTAGAAAATAGGAAGCAATTTTAATTCCCAGATTCACCCCAAACCAAAGGTTAGTTTTGTACATTTTAGTTTTATTTTTTTCAGTTTAGCTTTGTTTTGTTTTGCTTTTACCCACAGCCATACTGAGCATTTATCTGTCCCGACCATCACTTTCTTAGAAAATAAGGGTTAGAGAGAAAATTGAGCTTAATTACCCTTTAAAACAGCTACATTGCAGCCCACGTCCCCAGTTGCAGTGCAGTAGGGAGAATTAATTAATTCCTCACAGTTGGCCCAGCTTTGCTGTCCTGAAAGTCCCTAAACTGAGAAGAGGGAAAAGCAGCCATCCTTCTAATTCAAAAGAGACGGCCTCCTACCAGCCTGTCCCGGTCTGTATAACTGGTGTGTAGTTTCAGCTTAACAGAACTGATCTATAGAGACAAACTTAACTGGAAATATATATACCTAGTAGCCGTTGTTATAAGGTAACGTCACCCGTTGTTCTTCCCTGAAGCTACATTGCTATGCACGGAACAGTCTTTATTATCCTGACATTGTTTATGCCACTGTGACCAGTAATACAGTTTTTGTCTAAGCCCAGTCTCCAGATGGCTGAGAACATACCTGAAAATACCAGACTTACAGTAACAGAATGCTCTTAATCCAATTTTACGCATGCCTTTTCTACCAAGATCAGGGGAGTCTCATACTAATTTTTGATAACACAGTAAAATATTTTATCTCTAGTTTATGCCTGAGCAAAGAATTAAACATGATACAAACTCTTCAGGCAGGTCAGAAACCAGGTTGAAATGCTGGAGCAAATTTGTAGCTGTCCTTGATGCTATGTCTTTTGAGATGGATATAGATCATGCGAATCTTGCGGTAATAATTCTTGAAGTTGGCTGACTTTTGAATGCTTAATCTTTTGACCTTTATGAGGCATTAATGTTTTCAACATATTTATCTAAACTTTTAAGGAAAAGGCATCTCAAATTATGTGTGGAGGGAAAAAAAAAAGAAAGGAAAGAAATCTGGAACCAATAAACTTGTGGAGCTTGTAAATTCCTTCTTTCCAAGTTATTCATCCTAAAGAGGGTACGAGCTCTGCTTCTTAGAAACAAAAATGCAGACAGAGGAATGGGACACTTAATGAGCATAATATATCTGGAGGCTTCGGGCTGAGGACAACCTATGCGAAGTATCTGCCTTTCTAGTCAAATCTCTTAAATTTCTTTCCCAAAATGAAAGGTTCCTAGTACAAAAAAAAAAGTCAAAATTAATGAAAAATTAATCAAAATCTGATTGGAGGACACTAGCCTTCGATGCAGATTATGTCCATGTTAACTTTGCTGTGACTTTTTCATAGTTTGGGAGGTTTAGTCTATGTGGAAAACTTTTTTTTTCTTTTTTTTTTCTTTTTTTAACCATCACCACTTCAAAAGTGGATGAAAGAACATTGTAAAAAAAAAAGACTTAGGAAAATCATTTAGGGGCAAAAACCACAGAAAGGAAATTTGAAGCCACAGAATATTTTTTCAAGAAAATTGATCACATGAAAACAGGAAAGAAGATGATTAAATTGAAAATATTTGGCAACCTTAAGTATAATAGACACCAGTAATCATTTGCTGCTGTGTTTACTGTATAAGCTGTATATGAACAAGCTAAGTATACACAGAACATGTCAGATTTCAGGCATGAACCACCTTATGTGTGCATTGCCTTATGATTCACAACAATGTGTGTTTTCTTATCAATGTTCCCAAAAGCCTGCGAAATACAGAGACTATGGGATTGAGACTACAGACCTTAAAACTGAAACAGGGCATCAATAAAGCAGGGTAAACTGCTCTACCATTCATGCATCCCGTCTCCTGTGTGAAGCATCATACAGCCATGAGGCCTCGGGCTTCGTATTGGGGTCTCTCATTCAACCTCAAAGCAGTAGAGTCAGAAGACTTCACTGCAATAAATCAGGGGGCTGAAGTTAATTGTCAGTTCTATCAAAGGTTGATAATTTCGTCTTGTTCTGCATGAACCGGGCATCTGGATTATCTGTAGTGCTTATCCCTTAAACTGCAGAAAGAAAGGCAATCTGTGCCTGACTCTGCTGCTTCTGCTTTCTGCCCGTATCCATGAAGTGTAGCCATAGCCGATTCCGCAGGATGGTAGCATTTCATAGTTTTTAAAGTAAATTTATATCAATTAAAATTGATGTTGTTTAGCCAAGAGACAGTCAAATTTAAGATACCGGAAAGGAAATACTGGAAATCCTTGGAAATGTTGGGAGACAAAAATGCTCTAACAGATTCCCAACGAATTGATACCTTTGAGGTTAACTGTATCTTTGAGAGGGGCAGATTTAACCCAACTCGATTGGTCCAGTGGCTTCGTAGGGATTATCTGATGCCGCCAGAGGAGAAGGGCTGTGTTATTTCACTACAGGTGGTCTCCAACTTTTAAATGACTGATCACCCATGTTCCTGAGAGATGACTGAACGTCTCTTCAGTGTAAGCAGTTTTGGATTTCCAGGGGGAAACCCCACACAGCAAAACAGGCTCATGGCACAGCGTGCTTGGGGACCCTGATTCTGCCTCCAAAGCGTCACGATTTTTCCATCAGCTGTCACAGCACAGCGATTTCTGTAGGATCAGTGCAGTGAGATGCTGCCAGACGAGTACAGCTCATTTTATCCTTCTATTTAGGGGACACTCAGACTAATGCATCCAAAAGGGAGCTGACATGGAAGGTACTGAGCTCTGGCCACCGGCAGGACAACAGCCACACACTACCCCTACTTCCTTGGCAAGAAAAAGTTAAATATTTCTCCAATTAAAATTTCAAGTAAACTTTAGGCAGGTACAAAAGCATCCAGGTGGAATTTGATTGGTCTCTTTGATGTTGTGGAAAATGCTGTGAGTCCCATGCCGTGGGAAACTCAGGCACTCGGGTCCCTTTTAAACCCCATGACCAAGCGATGCCATCCCTGATGGAAACAGGCAGGTTCTTCTTGCACCAAGATTTCATTAGGGTCCCCTACAGCACTTCATTTCAGCCTGCACAGAAAGCCAAAGCACTTTTGGATTGTACAGGCTGATTTCGTAATGAGAAAATTCTGGCCCTAATGAGAAAAGAGTAGTCACAATAATGCAGGAGGATATACTGAATGTCATCATATATTACCAAATCTATTGTAATAAACTTCCAGTTTATTGTAATAAAATCTATTGTGGTAAAATTCCAGTTCTCTTCTTCTGTCAGACCAACCCAGTTTCCTTGTGCCACTGATTGCAGACACAGAGCTAAGTCTGTGGACATTTGCTTTTCTTTGAAACCAGCTTATGTGTCCCCTTGTAACTCCTCGAAAACCAACTCGGTTATAATCATCGGTTGTAAGGTAAAGTATGAGTGCAAACTGTTTTCAATATCCATCACCATTTTTCCACATTGGACTTTAATTCCCAAATTGTATGTTGGCAGTTGCAGTCAATAATGACTACAGAATTTTCTATTACATTAACTGTAGCAAACTGAAATCTAATACCTCTGAAAACACAGAAAATATCCTGAGCGTTATAAAAATAAAACAAATATTTCTGAATGGAACCCAGCAGCTGTCCTCTAATTACTTTAAATTTCAGTATATAGAAACTATGTTGAGTGACAAGTCAATTTATTTGCATGCTGGAAAAGTTTGTGTTCTACGCACGTGTTTATATGATAACAGCTTCAAGCATATGCTTTTTATTTTTCCCAAATAGACATGTGACGGGGGTTTTTTTCTAGAGGCTCATAGTAGGTTTTCTGCTCGTATGCTGCAGTTAGCACATATTTTTCCTTACTTATAGTTTTGTGGGTGTGAATCTACTGTTCTTGGAAGATGTTGGATTGGCGGTCCTGCAAGATACTCCAAGCTGCCCTGCTGCTTTCCGTAATCCTGACCCCATGAAACCACCTCCTGGGGAGAGAAAGCCGGTCGCTCTTTATGCCCAGCTGGTACCTGGCTTCTTCACTGAAGGCTGCCCACAAACCTAACCAGCAGGACCACTTCTCACGGTACTTCTTGTGGTTTGGACATCTTGCTTGGAGGAACTGGTGGAAGCTTTATGTTTGTTTACTAATCTGTTAATTCTATAGATCCGGAAGCCTAAAATTCAGTTTTCTTTCATGTACTAGTAATGGGGATATGTCTCGAAGGACAATCTTGCATGGAGCTGAATCAGTCTTACCAGATTCAGTATTTTATATGGATTTCTAAAAAAACTCGAATTCCCTTGTTTTATGGGAACATTTCCATTTTACTAAAACATATCCCATAAAAAAAAAATATTGTCTACTTCTCTGCTAAACTCCCAGTCCCTTTCACAAAGATCACAATCAAGCATTCAATCATACTAGATTTAAAACAATTGGAGGGGGTTGTAGAAGGCAAACTGCCTCACAGACATGCGTAAAAACAAATCACAGCTTGGGGGTAGAATTTGATGGGGTGAGTCTTCACAAAATTCAGCCTTAAGAAGATGCAGAAATACCTTCTGGAAATAAATGGCAATTGAGTGCTCTGTTCTTTACTAGGTCTATGCCCATGAGATTTTTAAAGCTCAGTCCCTGAGGCACAGAGAGTGGCCCTTGCCTTGGCAGCAGCTCACATCAGCTGAAAGAAACCTGGAGGTTTCATTTTGTCTGGCTTGCCCATGAGACAACTCTAATCCACGTGGAGGCTGGATATAAAGCATGTAGGCATGCAGTGACAAAAGGTGCCTACGGGCAGCAAAGGGCAAGAAATCAGGATGGGTCAGCTGAGCAAACATCAAAGACTCTCAAATAACCAACAGAAAAGTAAATATTCTCAAACAAATGGGATATGCCCATAACGCTATTGAGATTTCATAGAAACCAGTCTTTGAAAACAGTTCTGCTGGGATGTCTCTATTTGTCTTTCCCGTTCTGGAATATTGAATTAAAACAGTCTGTTTGCTCTTAAAGTTCATCCGTTCTTGCTACTCGTCCCCCACCGCAGCCTCTTGACACTGCAATTATCTCTTCGGCAACTCCTGATAGTACCGCCGATGTTGATGTTGCTCATCTGGATATTTCTAATGCACCCCACCATGAGACTTGCTAAGCAAAATACATGCAGGTACAGAGGATAAAAGGTATTTATCCATAGAGGGACTGTGCAAGGTCTAAGAATTATTTAAAATCCACTTAAACCCTGTGAAGGCAAGAAGTAATGCATTTAAGGATTATTATTTAAGGGTATTAAAGGAACATATTTTAAAGACAAAAATCCCTACATGACTTCCATTCCTTCATCTCCTGCAGAAATTAGGATGAAGGATTAAGATAACCATTAATTTCAATGCTCAAGCCCGCAACTTGGGTTAAAACGAGAATTTTTGCTGTTTCATTGTCTCACATAGCTTCCGCTGTTCTTTGGTAATAGTAAAATTGACATGAGTTGTATGTGATGTAATCCTTGCTTAATGCAATACGCTGATCTTTCGGTACGTCAGTGTCGGTCTGGCTTAGGCGATGATATCTCTAGTGGACTGCACATGGGAGCTGATCATTTTGGCTGCCCAAGGAACCGCCCCAACAGCTGATTTTGTCACTTAATATCTGGCATAAGTGGTGGGATGAATTAATTCTGCTGGAGGCTAAATCTCCTTTAACAGCTGTAGCAGAAGGAAGGTTGCCAAAATCTTACACTGCAGCCTGTGATTTCAGGCTAAGGTATAGCAACTTTCTGGAAGTGCGGTGGGACAATAAAAGATGTGCTAAATATACAAGTCCATGGAAGGCACATAAAATACGTGAGATTTCTTTTGGCTGGTAGTGTTGGTTAGTTGTTTTTCACTTGAGACACAAGAACCTGACCCTGAAGCTCTTTCTTCGCACCTCCACCTCTTCTTGTGATCCTTCTGCTTGGTACTCGCTTCACTGTCACTGTGTAGACAAAGAAAATGGGTTTTTCTGAGGAACTGTTCCAGTACCAAATTACCATTACATTTTACGGTACTTTTTGTGCAGTGGAGCATCATTCTTTAACCTTACCTGTGTTTTCAGCAGGTGTGGGTTTCTGTTGGTATTTTAGTGAGTGGGGTGGGTGGGAGCCGGAGCCGGCGCCAGCGCCTCGGGCTAAGGTTGAGCAGAACCGCTGCTGAGATGGCAGCAGAGGAGCCCTCACGCTGTGTGGGTTGTTCCCGCATGGGTGCCCTTGGAAAGCCTCGATAACGTAAGTCGTGGAAACCAAAATTAAGGACTATGAGTGTGGAAGAGCTCGTGAATGTTATTTATCCCCCCACCCAAAAAANAAAAAAAAGTGAACAAAAAGAGCTTCCTCCCTGCTCTCGCTGCTTCATAGGTGTGCTATAAATGTTTTGGTTTCCGTGGTCCCGGGCTCCAGCCTCCGGACTGTCCCCTCAACCTGACCGTGCCCGGGGAGCGGGGCAGAGCCCCCGACACCCTCAGCCCGCCAGCCCCCGCCGCTGCCCGCTCCCCGCCGCTTCTCGGCGCGGTGTTAGTAAACGTCCCACCATCTCCACCACCATCCCCCGAGGCAGGGACCACCGCGCCGCCCCCCCGTAGAGCCCTGCCGCGACCTCCCTCAGGTTTCTTGCCTGCCGCTTCTTCCGACGGCGCGTACGGGATCCCGCCCGGGGGTGCGGCGGGAGCCAGACGTCCCCGAGGAGCCCCCAAAACCGGGGGCGCTACCGAGGGAGCCCTGGGGGAAGGCAGGGACCTGCTTACTCATGTCCCTCCGGCTGCAAGAGCCGGCGAGGGGCCGGGATTAACCGGGGGAGGTTACCCGGAGGCTCCGGAGCCCGGGAGGCACATTTTACAACGTGACGGCACAGTGTGCGTGTGTCCCCCGTGTCCCTCCCGAGAGCTGGCGCTGGGGCAGCCCCCGGGGATTTCGTCCCTCGTTGCCGGAGTCGTCCCGGCGGCGGGGACAGCCTCCCCGAAAGCCCGAGGGCACCGTGCGTCCCCAGCACGGCGGACCTTTAAAAGGCCCGCCACGCGTGGGTGTTTGCCGGGGTGCCGGGTACGGGGAAACGCCACCCGAAACTTGCCGGTGCCCCGGAGCGGGCTCAGGCACCCCTCACTCGGTGGCACCGCGGGTGGGAGTCCTGCGTCTCGCCCGGCAGCGACATTCGGGGCGGCAGGTTGCAGGGCCGAGGTGGGGAGGGGGGACCCCTCTGTCGCCGTCCGCGGGAGAAGCAGGGGATGGGATGGGACGGGCGGCCGCGCCGGGGGGAAGGTTCTGCGCCCCTCGCCGCGGGAGTCTGGGCGCTCTGCGGGGGCTGTCCCCCTGCCTGCTTGTCGCCGGGGTCGGTGACCAAAGCCTGGCAGTGCTGGGATGCACTTTCCTTTCGTAACGTGCCGAGGGGAGCCGCTTCCAGCGCTTCTCCGGAGGGGGACAAACCGGTAAAATAATAATAATTAAAAAAACAATATAAAAGAAATTAAGGTCCTCGTCGCGTTGCAAAACTGCGTTCATCGGGTTTCGGGGCAAGAGCCGTCTCTGGCTTTTACCATTCGTTCACCCCGGTACGGCGGAAGCGGGGACCCCTCCGGGCGAGCGGGAGCAGCCCGAAGGACTCGCCAGTCAAACCCTCTTCAGCCGCGAGCCCGCAACTTGAACCGGGGTTCCCCTTGCCTCGGCGAATCGTCGATGCTTTTAATTAAACGCAGCTACCCCCTTTTTTGGGTTTGTTGTTTTGGTTTTTTTTTGTTAAAACCCCGCCTGGGAGGGTCAGGTTCCTTCGTGTGGGGAGGCAGCCGGCGTCTGTCGGCCGCTGTGTCCGAGCATCAGACTCTCCGCCCGGAGCGGGCAGCGGCTCAGCGCATCCCCGCCAGACCCGTACGCGCGAAGCACCGTGACAAGGAGAGACGTGGCGGTGTCGCGCCGGTTTGTTTCGAACCCCTTCAGAGAAAGGCACGGGCCGGGTGAAACAGCGGGGTGCAGGATCCGGCCCCCTCCCGGGGGTCCGAGAGCCCGTCTGCAGCAGACGCCCCAAATTCCTCGGGGCACCCGCGCTACTGCTGTGCAGAAAGCGCGGAGAGGGGTGCAGGGGCTGACCCCCGACGGGGGCGCAGGGAAGAGGCTCCCGGGGGGGGTGGGTGTTGTGTTTTGGGGCCAGGCGGGCCGCTATGCTCAGGGGGACGAGCGGGTCCCAGGCACCGACAGTGCACGTCCCGTCGGGGATTGCGGCGGCGTTGCCCTCTGGGCTTGGGGGGGACCCGGCGGGGCGCTCCGCACCCTCCCGCGGGGCTCCGCGGGACACCCCGCCGGGGGAACCGCGTTGACAAGCGCGTCCGGGCGGCTCCGGCAGCTTCCACGCGCGGAACGAGCCCTCCGCGGATTTCTTCGCTGTCGTTGCCAAGCCCCAGGCTTTTATTTAAGAGCTGAAAACGAGAACCTGCCCCCCCCCTCCTTTTTTTTAGGGGGGGGACGACACGGGTGGAGACGGGGAGGAACCCGCAGCCCTGCGTCTTGCGCCAGCCTAGTTTGTCCAAACTGGGGAAACCTCCCCGCGCCCCGATGCTGTGCGCCCCAGCGCCTCTGCCCCCCCCACGCGGGGCGCAGGCAGGGCGCAGGCAGAAGGGCGGCAGGGACGGGCGGGCAGCGGGTGCGCACGTCGGGCAGCGCTCGGGCTGGTTGCGGGCAGGGACAGGCAGCGAAGCGGTTTCGGGCAGCGGCGGTACCTGCCGGCGCGGGAGAGCTGTCCTGCGGGGAAAAACCCCGCTCCCGCCTTCACTTTTGGCTACACGTCGGGCCGCGACGGTCAGGGAGACAGAGAGCCCTTGACCCTGGGGACGGGGGGAAGGCGGGAGGGAGCCCAGGGGACCCGGGGGACCCAGGGTCCTGCACCACCCCGAGCGCAGCACCGGAGCGCGGTGCGGACTCGCCGCTTCCTTCGCTCAGCGCTTCGGAGCCGCTTGGATCGGGGATGATTTGGAGGGGCGAGAGGGAGACTGATTTGATCTCTTTCCTAAAGCGAGTGATCCTTCGCTTTGCTTTTTATTTCCTTTCTTTTTCCTTTTTTTTTTTTTCCTTTAAAATAATCTTTTTCCACTGTATGCGTACCAAAGATAAATAAATGCGGGCAGGTATGTCCCGCTCCCCTCTCCTGACCCATCACTCCGAGGACGTGGGGAGAGACTGGAGGAGTGGGGGAAGATGATGGGCAACGCGAGCTCGACCGGGTACCCTCCCCCGGGGCAAAAAAAAAAACCCAAACCAACAACCAGGGGGTGGAAAAAGAAGGACTTGCAGCGAAGCCTGCCGCTCAAACCCAAGTGGGGTCACTGGTGGAGTAGACAGCAGCAGTTACCGTGAGGAGCTGAGATTAAATCCACCGTCACCCTGCTCAAAATTAAAAAGCATCCCAGTGTCTCTGCCGCTGAGCAGCAAGAAGGCTTTTAAAACCCCGCTCTGCTGGGCAGAAATGACTCCGGGCACGTCTCCCTCCCGCAAATCTCCCCCCCCTCCGCGCCCTCTCCGCACCCCGAAACCTGCCGAGGAGCACCAAATCTGCCCGGTCCTGCCGGGCACCTCCCCGGAGCAGGCCTGTAGGTTTTCCTGTAATTCCGGGATTCCCTGTTGTAAGCTCTTAAACAGAATATTGAAACCATTTTCCTTATGGTGCCTGTTCTAGCCTTGTAGCGCTGGCATTAAACAAATAGGAAAAGTGTGTTAAAAGGAGGCTACGGTTACAGCATCTTGGCCTGACATTCCCACATATAATTAAAACCATAGCCACAACAATGCATAAATAAATAACAGCAAACAGAAGGATCCGTTCCTGTTCCAGTCGAAATCAACCGTTTTGGCTCTGTCACTGTCTTATTTTATTGGAGTGGTCTACGCCGTTTCGCCCTAATTTTATTTTATTTTAGGAGGAGGGACAACAGGGAAAGAAATGATGCATTTGTTTTTCTTTTAAGTCCATGTTTAGTTTTAATTTTCCTGTATTTTAAAATAAACACGTTGGCTGGAGCATGTTTGATCTTTGCAAGAAGGAAGTCTATATTGTGAAGGAATGTGTAGCAGTTTGGTATGAAAATGGGGTTGTGACTCACAGCTGCAGGCAGAAAAAAAAGGTGTTGTGGTGTCAGCCAGAGGTGTTCAGTCTAATAACTCAAGCTGTAAACTGTATCCTCTAAAATTACTTACGTAGTAAATCACTCAGGGGTTAAAAAATAGACTGGAAAGTGTAAGGGAGGAAAAAAAAAATCTTTTAGAAGTTCCCTTCATGAAAATTATTTGTAATGACGGGAATTAGGAGTTTAATATCTGCCTCATTTTCTTAAACGTCAGCCTGATATAGCTAATTGCCCCTGTATAGTCGATGCTGCTTATTCAAGGTCGTCCGCGAAGCAACAGAAACTTGAAACGCGTGTTTGGGGACAGCTATTTCATTGACTGCTTTCCCGATATACAGCTAATTTTGACCATCTCGAAGGAAAAAAAAAAAAAAAATAACAACAACCCAAAACCCAAACAACAAAAAAAAATTCCAAGAGGCAGCCGGGGCAGCGACTGATCCTTAACCATTTACCACCGCAGCCAAAACCCTCCGAAAAGAGCCTCCTCTGCCTGCCTTGGCCGGGCTGCCCCGCACGGGCACCGGGAAAGCGCCTCCGCAATGCCTCTCTTCTCCCCGAGACAACGGCGTTTTGCCGTCTCTCCTCGCCTGCCCTAGGTGTATCTGGTCTGGGAACAGTTGGGAAACTGGGGAGGCTTTGAAGAGAGAGCTCTCTTCCAGCTTAACTGCTGGTTTTGCCGCCCGGTCCGGGAGAGGAGAAGAAAAAAATATATAATAATAATAATATAATAATAATAAAATAAAATAACACAACTCCGTTGTCATGTGCAGCATTTAGCTGCGATGGAATGGAGGGAGTAATGAAGCAGAAATGCGAAAGGTGGATCCCCAGGTCGAGATATCGCCTTTCAGAAGAGCTTTCCCCCGTTTCCAGCGGCGGTTGCCTTCGCTGCGCCGTCTCATGGAAACGAGATGCGGGCGGTGGCGTTCTGGGGGTCGCGCCTGGGCTGCTGGGGGAAGCAACTTGCTGGAAAGATTTCCAACGGGAGACAGATTCAGTGATTTGGGAGGGGTGGGGGGACGACCCAGGGTAAAATAAGACAAAATCAAAGAAAACAAAAGAAAAGAAATTAAAATAAAACCGGGGGAAATTACCCTACAGAAGTCAGCAAATGTTTACGGTGGAAATCAGAAGTCAACAACAATTAAAACCTGGAAGCCACGTTCATTAGTATTCAGGACATAGGATCTAGCTTTTATGTTTATCTTTCTCCCCGGATCAATATTGTAGCAGCATGTGCCGGGAACGAGGAGAAATCTGGCCACTGCATGTGGCTGACCTTTCCCTCTCTCCCTACAGGTCGGATCGTCTTCATCAAAACAGGTCAGATCGTCTTCATAACTCTCATCACCTAATGCGGCCACAGCCACGGCTCTCATTAAAACCGGGATTTAATCTAGGGGCTGTGACGCAGAATCAAAGGAGAAGGGCTGTTTGCCCACACAGAGGAATTAGTGCTTTGGGAAAAA
>VUYV01000296.1:279716-303792 GCA_008711295.1 Anarhynchus alexandrinus | reverse complement strand
CCCCCCCGGCGGGGGGGGGACCGGGGCCCCCCGGGGGGGGGGGGGAGGGGAACCCCCCCCCCCCCCCCCCAACACAACCAGGCCTCCTCGCTTCTCTCCGCAGCCAGCGCCTTGCCATCTCGGCCTCCCACGGGGGGTGGGGGGCGGCTCCACGCGTGGGGCGCCCCACGGCTGCCCCCAGGCGACAGCCTCAGCCCCTCTCTCCCACCGCAGAGGCCGCCCGCAGCCGCACCGCTGCGCAGCCAGGCCGGGTCCTTTGCCGGGGAGGAACAGGGACCCCGGGCAGCACCGGGGGGAGAGGGGCTTTGCAGCCCCCTCCCGGGCTGGGCTGGCTGCCTGCGGAGCGCCCGCCGGGCGGGCTGGGGCTTGAGGAGCGGGGGCGGTTTTGGGGGTGTCTGTCCGCCGCCCGCTCCCCTCCGTTTCCACGCTTAGGGCGGGGCTGAAGTTAGAGGAGACAGCACGCTCGCAATACCCTGGGCTGACCCGCCCCACGCGTGGCCAGTCGCGGGTGGGCACTGGGGCAGCGACCCACGGGAAAAACCCAAGGCCGAGGGGACGGGTAGGGCTGCTTATAGCCCTATATGGGCCCTGGCGACAACCCCCGGCTCCTGGTCCTCGGGTTTTACCCACATTTCGGCTATTCACCTGCAGAGGGGCTCCCCCGCCCCTCCGCCCCACTGCCGGCCCGGCCCTTCCCCACGGAAACCCGCCGGGGTGAACGGGACGAACAGCCCCGACGGTACTTGCCGGGCCCGGCTCCTCCCGGTCGGGGTGAGGTGGGATGCGGGGGGACACGATGATCCTTAATTTCCATCCTCGTCGCGGCAAGAGCCCGGGCTCGGGGCAAGGCAGGAACGGGGGAGGGTGCAGATGTCACCCGTGGCAGAGCCGCCCCTCACCGCGCCGTCGGGCACCTCGTCGGGGGCGTGGTGAGTCCCCCGGCCCCAGTCCGGGCCGTGGGGGAGCGAGACACGGAGCCCCCCGACTTTGCAAGGACCGAAGCGGAGGGGCCGGTGGCTTTGGCAGGGCTGGGGCCACCGAGCATCCACCGCCACGCGGGGCACAGGCGATAAAACACGCGGGGGCGGGGGAGGGGGACACGGAAAGAGCTCAAGTGCCGGGGGTTTCCGTAGGTTCCCAAATTCACACAAACAGCGGGAAAAAAAAATAATTAGCCGGGGCTCGGAGGTGACAGAGGTGCTTTACGTGGTGCGGAGCAGCCGGGACGTGGCGTGGTTTTTTAATTGCTACGTGTTATTAATGTTACGTGTTATTAATATTAAAGCGCTTAAGCGAGTATATCGACCGTACCCAATCTCTCCTGGTCGAAACCAGCCGCCCGAAAAGCCGAGCAGGGCAGCTTTGGCCCCGAAGTCGCGATAAATCGGAGTTTTCCCGCGGGAGCACCGTGGAGGCGGCGAGCGAGGCTGCGCGGCCGCGGAGATTGCGCGGCCGCGCAGAGCGCTTCCANGCTCAGGCTCGGAGCTGGGAGATCGGTGCCCGGCTCTGCCTCGGGACGGGCGACCAAGTCCGGGGTGCTCCTGCCCCCCGTCCTCCCCGTCCATGGGCAGTGCCCACGCGGACCCGGGACGTATTGTGGGGGGGGTTATTTTTAGGGCGTGGGAATGGAAATGGTGGGGCAGCCCCGGGCTTTGCACAGCCGGGGAGGTGCAGGGGAGAAGGCTGGGCGGGCTCCAAGCCGGCGCTGTCCGCATGTCGGATCCCGTGGGTGACATGAATTGCTCGTGGGTGGCGGGAGAAAGAAAGAAGGACCCCATGGCACCCCCCCCCACCCTACCCCTCTCCAGCCCACAGCCTAAATTTGCCGGACAGCCACCCTGGTGCGCGCACCCGACGTGCGCGGCCCCGAGGAGCGGAGGTGGGCAGCGGCAGCGGCACCTGCCCGTGGCCGGGAGCGGGTCCTCCCCGTGGCCGTGGGGTTTTATGGAACCGTTTGGGTGGTGGTGGTGGAGCGCTGCCGCCGTCCCGAGGCCCCCGCGTGAGGGCTGGGGGTGTCACGGGTGGAGCCCCGGGCTCAGCTCCTGCCCGTCCCGGCTTGTGCCTGCCTGTGCTTATCCGTCCTGCCCGTCCTGCCTGTCCCTGCCTGCCTTGCCCGCACCTCCCCGGCATACCCTCTCGGACCAGCAACCCTCCAGCCTCTGAAGCTGGCGCTGTTAATCGCTGCCAGAGAGTTAATATACATTTATTGGAGGCTGCACCCTCTCGCAGCCGACCCTTTCATCTTTAATAAGGAGGAGGAAAGCTGCCTCGCGTGGGAAGCGGGTGAGGAAAGGAGGTTCAACAGGACAAACCCAGGCAGCTCTCCCCTCTCCTAAATCTGGAAGGGGCTCCCCGGACGCCCATCGTCACCAGCCTGGATGGCAGATAGTGTTTGAAAGTTGGGGCTGTGCTGCAAAATATTTTACAGCAGCTGTTTAACATTCCCCTACCCAGTTATTAAACACGAACGGGAGTAAATGAAAATGGCAAAGTAAAATGAAATAAAAGCCCTCGTTTCATTCTGCTAAGAGACAACACCTAATTAAGGAATATTTGAATCCCACAAAAATGTAGCCTCTCCGTGGTGACATAAAACTTCCCTTTTAAAACCATAACCAAACACAAACCAACCTGATCCAGCCCAGGCTCAGGCGGTTCCAGCCCCGGCTCGCCAAGGGCCAGGGCTGGCCAAGAGCAGGGGGCTTGCTGCCTCGACTCTGCCCAAGCCCAGATCCTCTCGCAGGGGGCTTCCTTTAGGCTTTTATGTTCTGATTTCGTGTAGGGCAGGGAGGCAGGCTCGGCCAAGGGCAGCTTTTCACATTCCAAGTTTGCTGGTGGCGAGCCAGGGCAGCACCAGCCGCTGGCTTCAACAGCCATGCCCCAGAGTGCCTAACGGTTGGGGACAGCCCTTGGATCCTTTTTTCCCCTCTCCTCTAGCACAGAAAAAAAAAGTCTCCCTTGAAGCTGTTCATCACACAGTCACTGGGAACCTTGGATTATTTTATGCTGTGCCATCACCCGACCAGGAGCTCAGAGCCCAGGATTTTACCAAGATCTTCCTCCCTGTCCCCATTTACTTCATCAGAACTTAAATTTCTGTTCCCCGGTTGGCAATGTTCATATGCCAGATATGTTTGCCATTTGGTCCATGCTGCAGAGGTCAGAGAAATATAACCCAGGACTGAACTTAACCTGCCCTGATCGCTGGGAGCGTACCTGGGTGGTTTGATGCTTGCAGGTGGGAGCCGGGACCTTCCCAGGGGTACAAGCCTGCCAGGCAGTGCTCGGAGGGAGGTGAAGCTTTAGGCTGGGCACATGCAATCCTGCACCAAGCTGCTCTTAAGCAGAAAGCAGGGAGGGTGGGAAGATCTTAAGCTCAAATATACACACAGTATGGGCACAGAGCTCTTCCAGTGGAGTAGCAAAACCCCATAGCCCCAGTTCCCCACGATGTCCATGAGCTGGTGAGCTAAGGGTTTAGCAGCATTTTATAGCCGCGTAAATGAAGCTACATTCATTGTTTTGTAAGCCACCATAAAGCATGAGTTTATCTGCCTCTCGGCTGCTCCAGTTCTGCTTTGTGTCCTCCCCAAAGAAAGACCATTTCTGCAATTGCAACTAAAGACCCGCTACGCACAGATAACACGTACATGTACGCACACCTGGTTCCCAACACCCCCCTCCACATGGACACCAATCTCACCCAAATACCCTCAGATCGTGCTCATGAGGAGAGTAAAATCAGCAGGGATTTTTCCAGGATACAGGGGAAAGAAAAACCCAACCTTGGAAGGAAGGCAATGCTGCTGGCATTCAGCCGCCTTTTCCATTGAGCTCTCCAAGGACACAGCCAACCCCTTGTCACCGCACAGAACCCAGGGCACAGGGTGACAGCAAGGTCCCTTTAACAGCAAATGCGGCTTTATATGAATGGTCTTTTTTGTAGCGTTTGCTTTAATTTTATTACTTTGCCACTTAAGAAGCAGAGTCCTAAGTCTGCTAGGAGTCAAAGCATTGCTCCTGCCCTTTCTTAGTTGCCCATCTGTTGAGGAACTAAGAATTTTACAATGCCCATTTATTGCATCTAAATCAAATGGGGGTGGGAGTGGAACCTTTTATTTAAAAAAAAAAATTGCTCTGAGCTTCAGAAAAGATGGGGCCAAATCATTGCTGCCCTGCCCAGGTCAAGACTCTTTTGCTTGCCAGAAGCATCGCTTGCAGCTTGTCCTCTCCCCAAAGGCCAGGTGGGTCTGACAAGCCGGCAAGGACAGGGGCTGGGAGAGGAACACATGTCCCATCCTCTAGCTGGGCAGGGGTAGGGGCAGCCCAGATGTGGGGCTGCAACGGGTAATTGCTGAAAGGCCACCAATGAGCAGAGAGCCTGTGTTGGTCCCCAGGTGGCCCCTGAGACCTCCCCAGGGGAGAAGGACGTGCACCTTTTGTATACCGCCTTCTGTCTGCTCCTTTGAGGAGGTCCACCTTCACCTCCCGAGGAAAGGACCCCACCTCTACCCTTGCACCGCTGGGGCAGTGCCTGCCCTCCGACATGGTGTGACACCTTCCAGCTTGGCATCCCCCATGCCGACGCCGAGCTCCCGACTCGCAGAGGGCAGCGGTATCGTTTGCTGGGCAGGCACGGGGCCCTGGCGCTCCCCAATGACAAAAGGGATGGATATGCGGGCTGCCGGTGACATGGATGCTCAGGCTCGTCTGTGGCTGCCAGCTCTGGGAGCGAGCGTCGATCAGCGCTGGCAGAGGGTCCTTGATTGATGGCTGGGTATTATGGGGGGGTGGGAGTGTACGGTAGAGGTGTAGTGTGAGCTTCAGCGTTACCTGGTCCAGAAAACCAGGGATTATATCAAAATGGCAGCTTACAACCATGCCTAAATAAAGGTGCTTGCTTACAAGCGCAGTGAACCCAGCCGTTTCCTAATGCCGGCACTAGATTTGCTTTTCACATTTGCATCTGTGGCTTGTCTGAGCTCCGCACATCGGGGAATTTAAAAAACAATCATTCGTATTTTTTTTCCTTGTTTCTGAATGAACCAGGCTCCTGCGGAAAAATAGCAGGGGGGAATATATTTCTGTTCAGGGATATAGCATTCTAGTCAAGGCATTTGGAGAGTAAAAGCGTAAATGTATAAAGCTGCAAAGAGATAATACACGGGGAAACGATTTTTAAAATACAGAGGTAAAACCAGGATTACACTTTTCCAGAAGCAATTTGTAGACTACGCGGCAATAAGAATTGGCACAGCAAGTGCAAAACTTGGATATACAGATACAGATGCTATAGGAAACCTTCACCCGCCATTTAAAACAAATGATCAAGACCACAACGCTACGGTGTGCAAACATGAAGGTGTGCATACATGCACACGCACACACATGTGCACGCACACGTCTTTACAACTAACGCTGCGTGACTATTCTTTTGTTTTTGGAAGGTTTTGAAAATTTGAAGCGCTCTGATAATTTACACTTACCTATAGGGTATCAACCGTTGGGGTGGCACCTGGTTCATTTCTTGGCGATGCTGGTGTCAATAATTTATTTAAATGACCAGAGGGGACGTGCTATGCATTAATGATTACTTACGTGCTCTATACATATTCAGATTTTGACTCCTGAGACTGTGCAGGTTTAGTTTGCCAAGAGATGCTGCCGCCTCTCCAGCAGGTGTTATTAACTAACTGAGGCGGTGTTAAAGCAGTAAGCGGGGCCATGGGAGAATATCTCCCATAGCTGAGAAGGATCATGTACTCGACTTCAGTAAAGCCGAAATACACTCAGGACATTATCTTTCAATTAAAGATTATTTAAACCTCAAGTCTGCTTTTGAGCGCAGAGTTTATAACAGGGTCTGTTACGTTTCAGAGCCAAATCTGTGTCGCCAGGTTATAAACTCGCATTTCTGTCACGGTCCAGTCGCTGCTGGCTAACCATCTCTTCAGCCACCAGCACTACATTTTTAAAGGATGGTTTGGGAAGTGCGGGACTCGGGAGGAACCGGGGATGCCAGGTCTGGTTCAGGACTGGCTCTTTCTTTGTGTAGCACGGGAGGGAGCGCCGGGCCCACGGCATCCTCAGCTCAGAGGAGGCGAGGGAAGCACAGACAGAATTACTAACCACATCTTTCCCCATGACAAACTTGTTTCCCTGAGATGCCTCTTCAAAGCACAAAGGAGAGAAGAACTGGCAGGTGGGGCTCTGCTTGTGCGTGCCGAGATTTTCTGCCTCCCCCCTTCCCCGAGGTCTAGTTTTTGTGGTTGTGGCTGCCTCTGAAAGGCAGTAATGAGGTAGGAAATGTTAACGCTCCTCCTGACGTCAAAGGGATTCAGAACAGGATTGATGCTGGACGGCTGGAAAGAGAAAGTCTGAACTGAGAGCAGGATTTGGGGTTAGGGTAGACCAAAGTGGGTTTTTTTTGCTTGAATGCGTGCAAATCACTCGATACACGTGCCTACATGGACACGGACCAAAAGCAGAGCAGGATCATTTAAAAGACTTATTCCTAAATGATGCTTCTTGTTGCTGATCACCGTTGTGCAAACTTGGTTATTCTTGCTTATCTTCTTTTGTGTCTCTTTGGGACAATATTAAATTTTAATTGACAATATGGATTTCTAACTCGGCTAATCCTAACAGTGCCCTTAAGACAAATCAACATGGCATTGGTAGGAAGAAGTAATTCCCTTAGTGGAAGCTGGAAGGAGTTGTTTTTTTTTTCCTCTCCTGTGTCAGAGAAATAAAAATCTTCCCCCAAATCTGTTCCCAAGAGGCCCAGTCTATGCACGGGGCTGAGAGCTGGGACCCATGACCACCCATCCCGGCTCCGACAGACCCCCTTGGTGACAAATCTCCCCAACCTCCCTTTCAACACCTGTAAACCGGAGATAATGAGAACGACGTCCTCCCTTCCTGGGGGTTGGATGGAGTTAGCTCGTGCGCGCCGAGCTGTGGGGGGCCGGTCCCGCAGGCACGCCTGCGTACAACCAGCTCGCCCCCATCTCCACGCTGGTATTTTGCTGCCATTTGGTTGGCATAAATATCCCATAACAGCGCAGTGCTCCAGACTATCATGGGCAGGCATGTAGCAGTCATCCTTTGTTTTCTTTAAACGATTTCAAGCACCAAATAACATCTCTTTTCCCGGAGCTGCAGGCAAACCATTTGGCCTCCTGGCAAACAGCTTTCCTCGTCCTTGTGAGCCCGCTGCCGTTTGCCGGGTAGGCGCACGTCGTGTTTTATGCCCCTTCCTCTCAGAACGTTTCTTTCTGAGGGGGGGTGTGTGTGTGTTAGATGCTCTCATTTTATTTTATTTCATTTTTCGAGCCCCAAAGCTGGCAGCAAATAGCTACCTCTGAACAAGCACGGCTGGTACAGAGCGATGGCCGTGGTGGGGATGCTTCCCCGGCTGCACGGGCTGAGCACCTGGCTCGTTTAAGCTCAGCATCGGAAAGAAAGTGGCACTTTTAGAGGCTGTTTCGTAAAGCACCCAGCAGACCCTGGCATAAAACGACAAGAGATCTGGGAAACGCCTAAATGGCACTCGAAAGTGCATTTTTTTTTTTTTGTCCTCGGAGAGATTTTTAAAAAACTCTTCTATATTGACAAACTGTCAAGGAGCGAACAGCAGAGACATATTTCTGATTTTGAGGCTGCAACACGGCACAACGACTCGTGCTACGGCCGCAGTAAAGGCAGGCGGGTGAAAAAAAATAAAGGGGAAAAGAAATGCTTGCTTGGCTCCTGCCTCCACACGTTCGGCATCGCGTCTGCGACCTGAACAAGCTGACACCTCTGCCGTGCGGCTGCCGCTGTGTCGTAGGGAAAGCGTCCAGCAGCGGCCACCCCGTCCCCACTGCAGCCACAGACACTGGCCACCGGCCCTGGCCACCCAGGACAACCCGCACCGATGGTTACCGCTATCTGTGCTGCAAAACACTGAGCAGAGCCAACCTAATTGTAACAAAAGCCACTCTCCCCATTGCATCGATGAAGTACTTTTTTTCTCCCCCTCTTCCCTGAGAAAGCCACGTGTAAAATCATGGCAGAGAGGGCCCAGGCCATACCGAGGATGAGAATTTAAGAGATGTAAATCCTACATCCACCTCCTGTCCTGTTACTCCGGCTTGGAGAAATCATGTTGCCTCTCTCCCTCTTTCATCTCTCCTGTTTTTTAGGTCAGGCTTGTTCTTGCTGTTTGTACCGTAGGTAGAACCAAGGGGGCTCCCAATTCGCTGTGGTAGTAGTCGTAGCAGTAGTAGTAAAAATAGTAATTATAATTATATTAAGAGACTGGGCTGTAGCCAAAACAAAATCCCTTTTCACACATTTGTATTTAGATGTAATCCATAAAAGTGCATTTTTATGTCAACACATTGGCAATGCAATAACCCTGTAGTGGAGGCTGGAATAGGCATAGGCATAGCTATATGCATATTTATTTTATATCAGCTCATTTCTACGTGAGTGTGTGTGTAATTACATGGTACGTAAGAGTTTATTCTCCCGTGTTCACTGGGATATACACACAGAGCAGTGTGCCATTTACACAGCAAATGTTAAATTCCTTCGGTTTGTTATTCTGGGTGGCGCGCAGGTAGCCTAACCTTTTCTGATCATCCGCAAGCTGCTCCTCTAACTCTTTTATGGCACCAGAGGGGATCACCAGGCTTATAACTTCACAGAGGCAAGGAATTGGCCCTTGCCACTTGTAGCTTCAAAAAAAAAAAAAAAAAAAATTAGACTAATTGCATGAGGTGCTACCACTTCCCTCCTCTGATCTGGCATCTCCCGTAGCAGCAGATTGTCCCTCTGGCTCGTCCAACCCTGGAGTCAGGCGGTTGTCAAGAACTGACTTTTTTTCCCCTCTGGTATTTTGGCTGTAGGTCTCTGGGTTGGAGGCCATGGTTTTCAGCACCTGCTAATAATTTTTTAACAGATGCTAGAAAGGAAAATGTCCAAATACAGCAGATACAATCTGCTGTAGCCTGGGTCAAGCACGGACCACGGGGTTCATTTGCCCTAGAGATGGGGGGCTAATGATGTCCATCGTTTCAGCAAAAACGTTGTCTTCCTTGAAGACAATGGTCAACGTAGAGCCTTTGCCGCAGAGGGGGAAGCATGCTGTGTGCAAGCTCTCCTCTTTCCGCAGCAACAGCGACTGCGTCCTCCATCAGTATGGGCAGGAGGAATCCACCCAGCCAAGAGGTATCATTTGCATTTTTTTCAAACAAACTTTTATTTAAAATCCAAAAGAAACATTGAACTGCTTCAATATATGCAGGTTCAAGTTGCAGTACCGCCACGGGAAGAATTCAGAAGCTCTGTTCCTCGCAGAGATCAAGTCTAAAACAAGTCCTGACATAAAACCCCACTTCAATATTTCTGGCAGCTCTCTGTCCCACGACTTCCACCACCCTTTGCTAAGCAAGTCCCCTGCCCCCTCCCCTCTGTTTTTCTTGTGATAGCGTGTGTATTTTAATCCACTATAACTGTTTGTTCTCATAGCCTTCCCTGGTCAGCAGGAAGTAATGGGACCTCCGAACGGCTCTTGAGAGGCAAGGGAAATAAATAAAAGGCAAGGAAATTGAAACAATAACAACGAACATACCATCCCGGGCAGGTTTCTATTAGGCTCAGAAGGCAAATGACAACAGGCGTGGAAGGCTGTAGATGAGACAAAATGTCTCATAAGGTTTTGTCACTCTCTCATGGCGCTGGCTAGGTATAAACATGCCTTTTTGTCTTTCTCCTGGGTCCTAAGCAGACACAGGGCTCAAAGCAGGAGAAATGCAGAAGGATGAGCATTTGTAGCATGCATGTTACGGCTGGGGCTTCTTCCGCTGCCTTTTCCCAGTATGTGTGTATATAACTACATATGTGTGCCATATACATCTGTAATGTCAGCCAGGTCTCTGTGCTGGTAACTGGTATGGGAGAGCTGTGGTGCCTTCCTTAGAGGAGACCGTGCTCATCCTCATCCCAGCCCACAGGCGACGGGCGCACATGCTTTTTTCCTATCTCAAGTTCAGAATTTATCTTTAAGCTCTCTTTCTGTCTTTGTACAAATCGATTACTTTCAAACATACCCAAAATCGTAGGGTCAGAGCCTGAAGGTAAAATAAGAGAGTCCAAGTGAACGTTATTTCCCCTCCTCTCCCCCCCCCCCTTTTTTTTTTTCCCCCTGCTTGCAATACTCCTTTTCAAGTTTGGAAATGAGTTATTTTCCTGCCAATGTTTTCTGCTTCCATGTGGCAAACATTTCTCTTTCCAGTGGAGCAGGAGCCAACATGGCTGCCTCGAGCCTGCATCGGTTCTGTGTATCCTGTCAACTCTCTCCTAGGCAAAGTGAACAGTCCTGAGAGCTGTTCTGCTTCGCTCTAATCCACTCGTGTGTCACCCCTCAGTTTTAGTATATCGTGCATGAACCTGACAGAGGCGACGTACTGGTTATTTTTTTTCTCATAAATACAATTTTGAGGACATTGCTCATTTTATCTTAACAGTGTAACCTTTTCCAACTTTTCCCTGTACCTTTTCAAGCCTGGATATACGAAAAAAGGTAACTTAACATCCAAAGCACAGACTTCCACGTGACGGTGTGTGAGCGACTACTCATCGTATTTTGCTCAGGTCACAGATAAATGCATAGTTTGTCCTAATTCTTAGCTTTGCACCCTTTTTGTGTGGTCCTTACAAAATACAGACGACTGTCAGTGCAGGGGCTGAGGCAGTGCAATGGGCTGAGGTATCTCGTTGCCTTTCCCAGACGGAGGAGGTGAGTGGGCTGTAGAAGTGCACTGGAGGCGTCAGTGCACGCCTGGCTTGCTCTTCTCCTTTTCGTTAGGCATCCACCATGCGCACCCCTCGGGGGAGGACACTTGGCTTGATGGCCGTTATCCACCCTGAACTACAATGGTTGTTCTTAAATAAGAAAAACGTGAAACGTAAGGGAAAAGAGATTCAAGACAGGCGACAATTTTTTGTCACTGCGTCTTAAATATTCCTGTCAGTTGTTCTTGCTACATTCATATTCTTTCATATAGGTACATACACAAAATCAACAAGTATAGTAGTTGTATCCGCTTTTTAATATATAGGGCTATGCACCACTTCTGGAAAATCCACGGTTGTGGATGAATCTTATCTTAAAATGTGTGTATTCTGTCCTTTTGCCATGGAGAAGTCCCAATCCGTGGGAACTTGGGTAATGAACTGGAGATTAATTCGTGTTTTCTCTCATATTGCTGCTTGCGTCTATTAAGGGGGCTTCTTACGGAGTCCGTAGCTCCAGGTCCTAAGGAAGTGTCTCAGATTGTTTTTCTCTCCCTTTCATTTTGTTTTCATATTCTGCACTCTGGAAAAGATCAAGTCTAATATTGTCCATGTACTCTTCCTTTTTCACATCGCATGAGCACTGTGGCCTCTGCTGAATAATCTTTAGCTATTTCTGAGGATGTAGGAAAAAAACCTTCTTTGCCTCCCACTAATACGTCTTGGGAAACTAGACTTTAAATATGGTTTGGGTTTTTCAAGCATTGAATCAGGTGGTCCTGGGTGGATTTTTGCATGCTAAGTTAAAATAGATGTAAAATGAAACAGGATTTCAGCTCATAGCGTAGGCTAAATGCCAGCTTCCAAAACCTGTATTTCAGGGCATGTTTTAAGTTTTGCTTCAGTCTTCATGATATCGTTGTTTACTGTGTTGTCAACAGACTTTTGCTTCTGCTGTACTTCTGCCCTTACGATACATGTATTGATGACTGCTTAACTCTTGCCAGAGCGCGTCTCCCATATTGTGAATAAATTGCAGCTTGAAGTTGCCACTTTTTGCTCTCATTGAGGAATCACTGTTTTATTTATTACGGTGTTGCTATGGTTCTACCATGATGGACTTTGAGTATGATTCTGTTACTCTCAGCAATTACATGGAAAAATGATGATGTCTTGTCCTCTGATCTGCCACTGATAAATCAAACAATATGATTTGACATATAGCTAGTCAGGTAACTGCCAAAGACATATGCCAGTTGGGAAAAGCTCAAAATTATGTTGAAAAATAGCTGACCAACCCATGGTCAGGCATATCACTCAGGGCAGAACGCACCCCTGCAACTCTATTCAAATAAATAAAATTATGCCTCCAAAAGTGGCTCCTGCTTCACATCTGCCCTCTTCTTTTGGGGCTACATTTTTTTCTGTCACCGTATTAGACACCATAACCTAGCGCTGGTCCCAAGAACTGCAGAGGTCCACGCTGTGGTCAGCTGGAGTCTTGGATGAGTGGCACCACAGCTTTCCATCAGCTGCGTGCTGGTGGGGCAGAGACGGAGGTGAGTTTGGATACTGGGAGGCAGTGGGTGCAGCACGTGGGCAAAGGCTGGGACTGGTGGTGGTGATCTGGGAACCTTTGTTTTCACAGCAGCTTGCAGGGAAAGGATGGGGCAATGTAGGGAATGAAAGGAAGGGTAAAAACCAGACAGCCTGGATAGCTCTTCTAGACCTCTCAGCAACTACTGTGGGACACCCACCTTGGCAGCTAGCCGGAGCCAAGTTGCTCAGAAAAGTCCACCAAGAGGCAAGGGACAGGAACGAATGCAAGGCATCCTGCACTGCCCTTGAGCTCTGACTGAAGCCAGGTGGTCATTTCTGCAGTCCTTACCCAAAGCCAGACTCTCCTTGGGCCGGCGAGACTTTGGTCTCTGTAAGGACTGCAGGTTTTGGGCTGTGACATACCCTGCGGTGGCAGGTTCCTGCAGAAAACTGCTGCTGCAAGGCCATCGCTCGGGGCTTCACCAGGAGAGAGCGAGCACAGGGGGAAGGGACGTTTCCAAACGAGAAATAGATTTTTTTTTTTTTTTAAATGAGTGATTTGTTGGCTTCAGGCAAATGGCAGAAGGTTTTACTGAAAAGGCTTCTTTATGGGATTGTGGTTTTGCTTGGGGTAGCTGAGAGGAGTCTGTAAACCCCAGGAGCTCAAGGAGTTTGACAGGTTTGACAGGCCTTCCTGCTACTTATGAACAGGAGGCTGGAACGAGCGTTCCTGAGATCACCTCCCTGTTTTCCGTTAAAGCATGCTGGCAAGCCAGAGGAAGAAGAGAAGCTGTTTTTTTCCCCCCATTTTATTTTCTTATTTAAGGACAATCTTAGAAATTTGCTTTCTGGATCTTTTAAACTTTGTATTTTCTGGGCTCCCCTCAATCTGAACCTCCTGTCAACCCTTCTGGGCTCTGGATTAGACCCTCCCACAGAGTCCTGAGAACCCTGAAATCCGTATGGCAATAATCATTAGCAACAATAAGAGAGTCACTCCAAAGACTGGTGTACATCACCTCTAAAGAACGTACCGGCTCTGACGAGCATCGCTCTCACATGGACCACAATATCACTGTCATCCCTTCTTGTGTCCATTTGCCCCACCGCGCTTCACATGCTGCCCTGGCCCAGAGGGAAAGACAGATGAGAAAATAATGGAAATGGAAATGGAAATAATGGAAATGGAAATGGAAATGAAAATGAAAATAAAGATGAAAATGAAAATGAAAATTACTGTGGAGCTGCATCTGTGTGGTGTGAAATGACAGTGAGGGCTACAACTACTGGTGCTGACAGGGAGAAGAGCCCTCTTTACCCTCCCTGGGTCAACCTATGCCTACACACCACCCCTGATCTTACTCAGGAAGGGGAGTGAGCGTTTCTAATTAACGTTGCATACATCTGCAAAGCCAAGGGCTTGGATTTCTGCTGTGGCAGCAGTGGCTGCTGCAGTACTTAAACCACGGCTGGGCAGAGAGCTGCTGCGGTGCCTGAGCCGGGGGTCACTGCCCTGGGCATGTGGCAAAGGGAAAGCCTGGAAAGAATCAGGAATTCATGAAAAATGTACACGTAAGGAGGAATTTCCTATTTCTTTGACTAACGGTAATTTAATTTAAAAGGAAATCCAGTGACAATTTCCTAGGAAATACATGCTTTTTTTTGTAAGTCTCTGTGGTGAAAAGGTGCTTAGCTGAAAATCAGCTGAATTCTTCTTACTCTAATTTCTAATCTTGCCTTAGTTCCTCACCCAGCCTAAAGCTTGGGAAACTGAAATCAGCTCTGACAACATGAACAGGCTGCTTAGGGCAGAACGAACCCAAGAGATTAAGTTAAACTTGCCAGCTGAAGCAAGCTTCTGAGTTTTATCAAAGAGGCAAGCTGGAGAAAACTCCGGAGCCCACATGTGATCCTGCTAATACCTGAGCCCACTAAATCTTCCAGCCGCAAGGAGCTCCTCAGACCTGGGGAAGTCTCCTGCCTCCTGAAGAGAAGGAGCAGCTTAGCTCCAGAGGTCAGCCTTGTAATTCCTTAGCCTTATCCCTGGCAGCACCTGACCATCCCACCTTATCCGGCTGGCCCAGCCTGGAGGCTCATGGACAAGCCACTTTATTCAGCACCAGCTTAAAAAATAGAAATGACAATCCCATAGGCACAGCACTGGAGAAGGCTAGTTGGACTGAAGAAAGAAATGTAAACCCTTTAGCTCCCTTCTACTTTCCTCTTTTTTTTTTTTTAAAAAAAGTCTTATTGAGGTCTTTTAATAAAAATTATGTTTTTCAGCCATTTAATTCACATATAAAGCCAGTTCCTGGTTCTCTGTGCTCACTGTGGTGGACTATGCCCTACCATACTCAAGTATTTTCATGGAACAAGTATTTCTTCCCCTTTCTGCACAGAGAATCATGAAACTTTGGGGCTTCTTCCACACCACCTAGCCACTGAGCTGCTTTCTTTGTGCAAGTTGACAATGTAGCCTCATCCTTCAGATATTACTATTCAATTAGGGTAATGACTGCAAACCCCAAAACACAGAATCACAGAATCACAGAATGGTCAGGGTTGGAAGGGACCTCTGGAGATCATCTAGTCCAACCCCCCTGCCAGAGCAGGGTCACCTACAGCAGTTGCACAGGATGGCGTCCAGGCGGGTTTTGAATGTCTCCAGAGTGGGAGACTCCACCACCTCTCTGGGCAGCCTGTTCCGGTGCTCTGCCACCCTCAAAGTAAAGAAGTTCCTCCAAATGACCGTGCTAGGACTGTGAAAACATGGTAAGAGGTGACCTGTGTCCCAGAATGCATCATCTAAATAGACAAGACAGAGGAAATACTACTGTTCCAGCTGCATAAAGGGGAACTGAGGTACACTGTTTTTAAGAGAGATTCCCACATAGGAAGTGTAAGCTGGAAGCAAAAATTCCATTTGATTCTACCTAGTGCTTTGCCACCTCGTAGTTCTCTCTCTGACTCGCTCTTCTGTCTGTGGGATTAAATGTTACCTCCCAAGTCTCCTCCTTGTAGATGCAGACCAACCAGGAGAACGAGAGAAGTTATCACTGCAATTCACAGATTTCTCATGGTGAGTGCAAACCCAGTTGCGCATGTGCTCTGAGGTGCAGCTAGCTGCCAAGCTCTCCCTGCTTGCATAATCGTCTGCATCACATCCTACAAATGAAAACCAGAGTGTCCTTCAGATACCCCAGTCATTAAACAGTGGGTTACAACCATATGAAACCCTTCAGGAGCTGTGGGAATTTCCCTATAGCTCCCAGTCTGGCATTTGGGGTGTTCCTGCTCCTGTAGTCCTCACTCCTGGAGCATCCCTGTGCCCGTGACTGCCCGTTGCTTGAGTATGGGATGTCCAACACAGCCTTTCAACTTGAACTCAGCTCCCACTCCACAAGTCATTTTTATTTTACTGGGATACCGGTGAAGCTGTAGCTCAGTAACTGACGTTAAGAGGAACTTTTAACACCTCAGCAGCAAATGGAGGAGAGTGTTTCCCATTAGTGGCTGAGGAAGTAGTGCTCCCGTAACTTCAGCCTTGAAAGCTAATGAAGCTCAGATTGTGGCCGTGGCCTTTGATGTAGAGATGCCTGAGGTCAGTGTAGCTTTCAGAGGTGCCAGTGCTATGCTATGTCACCGCGTTCGTCTGGGCGAGGGCCCAATAACTCTAATCCTGTAATCATGTTTCTGTAAGCAACAGCATTTATTGTGCAGATAGTGGGGGATAGCTGCAGCGGTAATTAAATCGGGGATACGCTATAGAGGAGAAGGTAATCCAACCCTGTAATGTCATTTCCAGTAGATGAAGTTACGGCCAACTACGTCAGTAAATAAGTAGGAAAATATTGGAATCGGTTCAGGGAGAGAGCGCGGGGATAAAACTGCCTTGTTTGGCCATCTAATCCATCTCCCTGCCAGTACCCTCGTTCTGTTAGGGGAGTGATGTTAACACACTGGCAAAAGTCAGGAAATTCAAAGCTGTGCCTTGACGCTCCATCTTTGGCTCCCACTAATGCACGGGGAGGGGGGGTAAAAGCACCCACTGATGAGTTTGGCAGCGTTATCTTTGAATTTAATTCCTTCTCTTGGGTTGTTTCACAACCTCAGGCCACATACTATGTGTTTTACGTCTTCTAACGTAGGCTGTTGTCTCCCAGGTACATGCGCATTGTCAGAAGAATACGATGGCATATTCCACTCTAGTGGAGGGAAACACACATCTATGTGAAAATATGTTTCACCCAGGAGATGAGGAGAGCCTCCAACGAGCTGTTCTGCTGTACTAATTAGTATATGTTTAGACATTCCAGTTATTTTATTTTGCACAACCCACTCAGCTCCATTATAGATAAATCTCTTCTGTATATCTTTTTAAATCAGAGCTCTTTTATATTCTGTAAGCACTAGATACTAAAAAAACCCTCACTATTTTAAAAAGGAGAAATGAATGGGAGTACTTTGTAGCCCTTTTCTACGAAGGTATCTCTAACTTTGATGGGGGTTCTGTGTGCAGAATTGGTCACGAAGAATCAGTTCTGTATATCAAGGAATAAAGAAAAATGCTTGTTTAAGGAAAATCTAACAGCAAACTGCAGACTCCAGTTGTACTACACACAAATGCACGTATGCACATATACATGTAGAGGAATATATAGTGTGTATGTATGTATATATGTAAAAATACAGACACACGAACATATTTCCTTTAGCTCAGTGCCTGAAAGTTCATTTACAGGCATCCCGATTCTTGGTATATTATTTGTAAACAGAGGGCCAGGGGACTGGAGTATTTCCTTGACTTCAATGGATGATGAGGCCTCAAGCTGTGAACTCAGATTGGGACCTCTAAGTATCCCGCTGCTACCTAACAGCTTGCTGAAAAATGACATAATTTGTGACATCAGCAATATGCTGCTTTAATAGAGGTTTGTAAAACGGTTTCCACCCTCGTGTGTCAGGACAAAACCACCCATCCTTGCTAAACCCAAGGCGGTCCCCTCCCGTATTCCGCACACACCTCGCGCCCTTTGTACTTTTTAGGTATATGTTGCTATAAAGTCCCGATATCCGAAGAGCGATAGGAAATCGCTCGGTAACATCCGTGCGAGAACTCCCGCCCCATCAGTGCCAGGGAAGATGTCACTTTTCAGGAGAACGGTGGCTGCCAGCGGGAGGTTCAGCAATGCAGATTTTAACGCGGGGATTTAATTTCAAATACAATTCACAGTTTGTACGTGGTTGAAAAACGTTTATTACCACCTGGACGTTCAGGAGACCGTTTTGGAGGAAATAAATTTCAATTTGGACAATGCCTTGTCATTTCAATTGATGCCTTTAAAGCATTTCACAGCTCTGCAAACAAGATGTTTTATACAATTCTAATAGTAACAGCAGAGAACACACCAATTTAAAAATCAAGCAAAATAATACCAAAAAAAATAGCCGACAGCCTTGGATAACAGGACGCTAGCCTGAAATGGATTCAAATGCGAGAGTTTTAATGATCTTTGCAAATGCTCTATTCTATAATACAGTAAGGAAACAATAATTCGCTTATTGGAAACTATATTCCATCTGGGGTAAATTTATCTAAAAATAAGATACAAACTAAAAAAAAATAAATGCTAAAGGATGTAAACATTGTTAGAACCTGAAAGGCAGTAGGAGGAACGTGCCTTAACATGAAAGAGTTTGTGCTCTGGATCCATTGCTGTGCCACTGATACAAGAAATGAAATCAGCATTGGTTTGGAAACACATCTTGGGAGTCACAACCGCCCACTCACAGCTTCAGCAGCTACTGGGATTGCTGGTTGGAGGGAGGTTTGACACACTCGTGGGAGGGGCCCCTGCACACATGGCTCCTTATAAACAGTAAGGGAAAGGATCTCAAGAGACAGACCATCTCCACAAGTGAATGCCTGGTGGGTGAGGTGGGGTACTCACCTCTTCAGAAGACCGTACCCTGGGTTGTCCAGCCCACCACAACCTGCTCCCTGAGGCAAAGGTGCACCTCCGATAAGAAGAATACTGAAGTCAGGAAGGCTCCATGTGAAAATACGGACACTTCTTCATCTCTCTAAATAGCAGTGTTGTAGGTTGCTCACTGAAGGAAAGAAAGCAAAAAGTGTTTTTCAAGGGGGGGAAACTGTCCCTTGGTGTAGATGTTTAGGCAAGAGACTAAGGTGCAAGCACAGCTTGACCAAATATAGGGGTAGGAAGGCAAGTTCCCTATTCTCCTCTTGTTAATTTTCTAAGGCTCGTCTTTCCTGTCCTTTTTTGTTGCTTCTCTGTACGTTTTATAGCATCAAAAAATGACTAGAAAAGACCGCAGGGTCCACCTAGTCCACCCGCCTCATGAAGGCCCTGCAGCAGATGCTTACCTAGTCTGCTCTAAAGAAACCTCATCCCTTTCCTTCAGTGACTTATCCCATGGTGCAACTAGTCTTCAATTAGAGAGGGGTTTTGTTTTACAAATGGTTAGATGTTCACACTTTCCTTTGCTGCAAATTAAACTGGTTTCTGCCTACAGCCGTGGAGAACAAAGGATGACTCCACCGCAGAGTATGAGAGGACAGGCATGCATCTGTCCTCTCCATCCCCATCCCTCAGCCATTTCTCAGCCACTCTCCACCAGTATTCCCCCACCCCTTAGGCCACCTCTCTGTTAACATTTGCTCTTCAACTTGTGGGCCATGCCCACCTACTTCTTACCTGTAGTTGGCTCTTTGTTCAGGTTGGTCACTGGATATACCAGAGGAGAAGTAGCACAAAGGTTTCCGCAGACAGCTCCAGAGAAAAATTGCCTTATGTGAGCTTTACCATGGGAAGAGATGGTTTATCAGATATTCTGGGGCCGAATGGGAGGCGTGCGTGGAGGGGGAGCTGCAAAGGCAGAACTCAGCGGGTTCTGTCAGCTCCTCCTCACATGCCACCAAGAGCCTCGGGACGCGAAGATGATCGCTTTGAACCCACAGTGCAGTCAGTGGGCTTCAGCCCTGTCTCTATGTCCGTGGTAACAGAAATGAAACATAGTGTAGAAGCACAAAACAATTTCTGCTTTTGCTCGTAACGCTGACTTATAACTAACCCTCAGGTCGCTGGTGGTTTCTGGACTGGTTTCGTGCACATTGGCTGTGTCAGGAGGGAACGCCATGGCTTCTATTTTCATACTTGGTTCTCACATGAAATAATGGGGGGTAGAGAAGGCGGGGGGGGGGGAAGATGCAGCTGCAAAAACAGTTAGTGAAACATAAAAATCCCTATTGTTTTGTTGTAGTTCTCAGTGCCCTTCAACTTCTGGGCACAGACAAGGCCTCCCCCTGCTCAGGTTCAATACGCAGGGGAGCCTTGGGGCTCGGAGCTCCCTCCCTGCTTTCCCTAAGCCTCGCCGTCAATTGTGCTTTTGTTCATGGAAAAAAAAAATTTAGCCCAATGCATGCTAATTTATAGCTAGGGAAGCAATTAAAAAAAAAGTTTATTATCCTTTCCCCCCCGCCTCTCAAATGGAGTGTTACAGCAGCAGGGTTTTTTTGGTAAACTTGACACAAACTGATGTCGGTTAGGGGGGAGCAAGGCCAGGAACCGAGCACAGCTCTTTACATCTCCCCTCCACGTGAAATGGGACAGCCTTCCAATTTTCTCTGTCTGTCTGTGCTCGGGAACATGCGTGCCTCAGGAAAACCTGGCCACAAAGACACACTCGTTTCCCCAGGCTTTGACAGCAAACTTGCACTGTACACATCGCCCTCACGTACCCCTTTAACAAATGCTAGTTAAACATTAAAGAAAGAATTGCCTAATATAGCTGCGATGTAGAGACATATTTACCTTTATTACTGAACTTACTGTGTGCCCTTTTCCGTAAATTGGGCATACCCTTAATATTCAACAAAATCATATTCATCCGTATGGTGAAGTCCGTTAATCCAGTTCCCCTCTGGATTTTGTAACTCCTTGCAAAATCTTAGAACTGCACCAATAGAGATTTTGCCGTTTGGACCAAACCACAAAACCATTAGTACAGGACTGGCTTTTTTTTTTTTTTTCCAGGGAGAAATGTTTTGTTTTGGTTTGGTTTGTTTTTTTCCCAAAATATATTGAAAAGAAAGCAATAGATGTCTCTACCTACTATATATTTTAAGCAGTCTCTGGAGCTGAAAGTGCCTGAATGCTTTCAAATGAACAAGGTCGGTTTTTGCTTGCAGCCCAGCTGTCCCACGAGTGCTGAGGTGGAGGCACGGCACCGCCGCGGGGCAGGCAGGGATGGGCAGCCTCTGCCAGCCGAGCTCCTTCTGGGGTATCTTGTGGGCAGAGACCACAGCTCTTCCCCGCTCTCTGACCAAGTACCACAAGACCCGCAGGACCTTCTGAAACTCTAAAATGGAACTTAAACCTTTCACTGATGGTCCAAGCTCTGACGGTTGAAGAGGGTGGAAGTGATTTTGTTTTCCCACCTGTGCTGTCACACAGCAACACCAGCGATGTAACCCGACAGCCCTTGCGCATCCTCTGCCACCGGTTTCCCCCTCAATTGCATGTATTTAATTCCATATTATCCAACCACGGGCCTCTTGGTGACAAAATTGGAGGCAGGGCTGTCAGTGATGGTCAAATTTGCAGCGATACTTGCACTATCCAGTGTATCTGAGCTGCATTTTTACATAGGACAGGACGTGTGGAGTTAACATGAAGCACTTCCAGTGGCATCCCATAGTGTACCAGACCTGCACAAACACTGCTGTACTGCAAAAGTGTACACTACTGACTGCAAAAGCAAGTCAGGAATGAAGTCAGGTATCAGGAAGCCTAGACCAGGTCTTCCCAGCAGCATGAACGTGTCTCCTATAAATTCTAGGCTATTGCAGGCATGTCTCACGCAGGGACAAGGTTTTTATCTTCAGCAAGCTTCACTTTGGAAAATTCCTAACTGATGCATGTGCTTGATATCACAACTTTAATAACATTAGCAGTGCTAGCAGAAATAGGAATAAAATTATAAGACCCAAAGCTAAGTGGAGCCACACTTTAAATTGCAGAGCCCCAAGAAATTAGCAAAGGTAGCAAAGGCATTTGGCACTCCTCATTCTCACCAGGATGATCAGCTTCAAATGATGCCAGCAGGCAGCTTTAGGAATCAGACCTTTTGCATTTCTGAAGACGTCATCCTGAGCAGCACCTTAAGGTACTTTAAGGTGTGGGCTTTGCTGGCACAGATTTGGGAGCTTCAGACTTAACTTGGGAAGCAATAACCCCAAACATAGTGAGGATATCTGATCTATCCCCTGCTTGCCATATGGGCACATGCAGGACATTTCTGGTCCGCATCCCCTTCCCTGCAGCACCCGACACGGGGAGGAATGCCCCCCTCCTGTTCCCAGTGTGGGACAACCACTGCTGGGGGGGCAAAGGGAGGCCCAGGGTACACTGAGGGGACAAGGAGACCCAGTGGGGACTGTGAGGGGGAAGGAAGGGGTAAAGGAGATGCAGGGCACTGATTTTTCTGCTGGCCCTTGCAGGCACCACTGGTGCAGGGCTGGTGCGTGTGTACCTCTCTGCAGGTGGCTTTTCCACAGGCACCCGGTCCCGGCTGAAGGGGTGCTGCGGGCATGAGGGCAGCTGGAGGACACCGTTCTGGTGGTGGTGTAATAGGTGTGATTAAGGCACCCCTTTCTCTTTCCCTTTCCCCTTCCCCTTCCCCACTGCCCCTTCTGTGCAGTGTCCGGGGCTCCTGGCAGCAGCCCAGGAAGGCGCAAGGCTGCCCTGGTCTCCGCGGGGCGAGGGGCCGCCCTCCATCCATCCATCCATCCATCCATCCATCCATCCATCCATCCACCCACCCATTCATCCGGCCCCCGCGGCCGCAGCCCGGCGGCCCCGCGGCGGTGCGGGGCGCTGCGGAGGTCCCCGGGGGAGGGGACAGAGGGGACAACCCTCCCCCCATCCCGTCAGCGCGGCAGCTCCTGCAGATACCAGCACCCCAAAACGGCCCGGCGCCCTGCCCGCCCCGTCGGGGCTCCCCTCCGCCCCGGCTCCTCCCGGGGGCAGGGAGGGCGAGCGGCTCCCAAGCCCCGGGGCACCGGGAAAAATAGAAAATAGTCTACTGCCCTCACGGGCTTTTATTCCCCCTACCCTTCCCCAATTTTCACCTCTAAAATAGTAGTTAAAAATTAGCCCTGTCTCGGAGCTTTGTCATGCTCTGAATCTGAGGGAGGCGAAGGTGGGAGAAGGGAGGGTGGGAGACATGAGATGGACGAAATGCGGTCAAAGTTAGGTTTGCTTTTATTTTTTTTTTATTTTTTTTTTTCTCAATTCGAAATCAGGAATTACTGCCTGAGGAGCAGATACTCCGTTTTATTGGCTCGTAAAAAAAAAGTTTTCAAAGCCTAATTTCCACCAGATACGTTTATTTTCCGTTGAAAGCAGAATTAAAACAATACGCGCGAGTAGGTGCCATTAAACCTAAGCCGTCTTTTGCTGTTAATCACAGGACAGAATGCTTAGAAAAGTCAGTAAAGGAGCACTGTGTTTTAAACGCAAAAATCCAGATTTTAGGAAGAGCAAGCTGAGGAGAGGAGGACCGAAGCAGCCCAAGAAACACGGAGGGACCCTTAATAAAAGTTAAAATTAAGTGTCAGGTTACTTCTCGATATTGCACAGAACATGCCGTTCCTGCAAGGGATTTGTGGTTGTGAAATGCATCCCTTGCTGAAATACCGTTTGATGCTTGCGTCGAAGAGGAAACCAAAACAATCTTTTCCTTTTAAGCCCCGATTTCAAAACAAAACCAAGAGAAAGGAAAAAAAAATCTCTCTAAATTTGAAACTGCAGCTTTGAAGAGCTTTCCTGGCGATATTTGCTTCAAACCTCACAGGCGGAGTGCCCCTGGTGTTCCCGAGGTCTCCCTGCCCTCCCTTCCCCCGTTTCTGCTGCTTGGATGGTGGGTTCAGAAGCAAATGCCCTGCTAAATAATTGCTAGAATTTGAAAAAAAAAAAAAAGAGAGAGAGGAAAAAAAAAAGAGAGAGAAAATGCGCACCAGCATTCAGGTGCTAACCTACTTATTTGAAAGTAATTTATTTTCCATTTTGCCCGTTTTCCCCCTTTAAAACAGAACGTTGAAAGAAAGAATAAGTGCTTTAACATTTCAATGTTGTGCTCTGGTAATTACTTTTTCACTTTTCCCCTAAGTTCCAATGTGAAAACCTCACAGGGGGGTCTTTGCTGTAGCAGGGCTACAGTTCCCAATCCCAAGCGCAAGATCTGCAATTACAAACCCATTCGGTGCCCTTCCCTATCATTAATATGCACAAAATCCTGCCGCTAATCTTATAATCTGTTTTGTTTCATCAATTGCTTGCCTAGCACCAGGCGGGAAAGAAAAAGAGAGAAAGAAAAAGAAAGAAAGAGGAGAAGAATAAAGCCGGAAAAACACGGAAAGCTTCCTAAAGTAAACGAAAAAAACAAATAAATCGGATTTTTTTTTCCTTATAAAGCGAAAATCGTTAAGACTCTTAAAAGGAAGCAGGAGTTTCCGCCGGGGCGGGGGTGCGCGTCAGGGAAATTTAAGGAGAAATCTGCATATATCCAACACTTGATTTGCATATTTGATTTCTCCGCGTACGGGTCACGCGATGAAGTTACTTAAGCAGTCAGCTGCGCAAGCGAGAGGTTGCGCGTAAACACCTCCAGAGAGCTGATTATTATTTCTTGGATTTCTTTGGACGAGGGAGCAGAGGCGGTGGGGGGAGGG
>VUYV01000296.1:252049-279217 GCA_008711295.1 Anarhynchus alexandrinus | reverse complement strand
AGGGGAGGGGGGACAGTCCCTCCACCGGTCCCCGGGCCGACCCCCCGTCCCTCTCCCGCCGTCCCCCCTCTCCGGCTTGGCCGGTGGGGTTTTTTTTCCCTTCAAGTTTTTTTGTTGNGCGGTGAAAAAAAAAAAGGAAACTAAAAAACAACTGTTTTCTATTTACGAATTTAAGTAAACAGAACAGCCTTCCCCGCGGTGTTTGTCTAAGTGCGGCAGCATTGCCGCTGTGTAGGTCATGAAAAGGTTGGTGCATAGTTTAAAACTTCCCATTCTGTTAATTTCTTAAAGAACAGTCGTTCATAGTCTGAGCACAAAAGCTCATGATTTAATGAGGAACAGAAACAAAATCTCTGATTGTTGGTGTTTCAAACTTCATTGGAGTCCTCTGGCAACCACAAGTTGATCCTCTGCAGCTTCAATACCCTTTAGCCCTCCATATAAGAGTACATGCTGAATAGAGGACAATGCCTGGTTGTTATGTTTATTTACCCTTACTACAAGCTGGGTTAACCTCTTCAAAACAGCTTTACTAAGCCCGTTAACCACACGGCCCACATGACCTGTAGCCGTATCCCTAATGTGATGTAAATCTGACTCGAGACCATATGCACAAGTTCTGCTGCATTGTGTCTCCGAAAACTACAAGTTTATTGCCGTCCAACCCTTCCCCGGGCTGGACGCTTCCAGGAGGAAATGCTCTGAATAGCGACCGCTTCAAAAAAGAGAAGAAAAGTCAAGAGTCCCGCATTGTCGGAGCAATATTTTTAATGGCTCTCACACGTTTGCGGAAGGGGGTGGGAGGTGGGAAAAGCGAAGCCCGCACAGGGTAATGATTTTCATCGCCATTATTTCAACCGGTGTGTAATTATTCGAGGCTTTGCCCTTTCTGACGGGAGTTCCGCACCGGAGCGGGGAAGAAGCGTAGATACAAAAAGAAGCGATTGACCCGGTTTTCATCTGCTCTATTAACAGAGCTCACGGCTTACGTTTTGCTTTTCTCCTTCAGTGAAGTCATAATCCTGCATTCGGAGTAATTATCGTGATGTCACACAGTCGGTGATGTAACTTCGTTGCAGGTTGTGAGCAGTCCGTGGGCTGTGCGGGAGCGAGCAGTGGTTTAAGTCGGGAATAGTTTTAGTAATTAGCAATTCTGGCAAGCAAACTATGACAGATCTGCAGAATGGAAATGAATTTCTGCTTAAGCTCGACGTCTTTAATTTCTTCTTCCCCCAAGTATTATAGTCATCTTTTAGAACAGCTACTGGGGCCCCATGGCGAGAGCTTCATTTACCAGCTCATTTTTTCTTGATGGCTGTGGCAAGCGTAACAATGTTCTGTGCCTGCTTCAGTAATGGCATGTCGATCATGCTCCCGCGGAAAGTAAACGCTCCCTGGAAAAAGAGAGAATATGAACTTCCTGAGAGGACCTCTGGAAATCGTAGCTGGCTTGTCTTTTTTCTTTAAAAACACATCCGTTTGGCAAGAGACACCAGCTCCCACAGGAATCCCGCATGAGGAGACAAACTAACCGAGACGGGGCGAACGCATTTAAAGAAATGCAACGGGCGCCGAGCGCTCCAAAGAGGAGGCGAAAAAGGGAGAGAAAAGAGGAGCCCAGTGTGCAGCCTGCCTGTTTCAGCCTCTCTAGCTGGCAAACACGCAGGGCCAAGAGCAGCGAGGCCGTACGTGCCAGCCGGGGGGTGGGGTGGGCTGGCGGACACGGTGCCTGGGGGGCAGCTCTGCTCCCCGCATCCAGCATCACCCTCCAGCGCCCGGGCTGTGCCGCAGGACTGGGGCGAAAGTGTCTGTGGATGGAGGAGGGCAAAGCCAGAAGTGTTATTCCTCGTCAGGAAACAGCAATAGGGGTTTTGGGGGGTGGTGGAGAGAAGTTTTTCTGAGTTGGGGGTGTGTTGAGGTTGTGCTGCTGCACCTCTCCATCAGGTCTGCGGCGCTAAAGGTAGGCTGGGCCTGCGCTTAGCGCCAGGGGCTGGGATGAAAGCTGAAAAAGCAAGCGGCTGGTGCCATAATATTGCCCAAATCTGCTCTGGAGCCAAGGTAAAGCCCACCTGAGCACTGCATATAGGGAATTTGCCCCAGTGGATGCAGAACTAGCCAGTGTGCCTCAGCAGTGGCCATCTGAGAGCCATGGCAGGTTTCAGAAGTCATTTTGTATTTCTAGCGATTTTGTGTTGGTACCATGGTGACAAGTTTAAAATAATTAACTACGAATCACAGTTAAATCTTAAACAGAAGACACGTGTTTTAGATAGGGCCAAACCTGACTTGTTCCTTTGGGTGCTTTAATCCACACGTGCTGCTCAGGTAGGATTTTGAAGATAAAACACTGTGCATCAAGACATGCCAAAGTTCAGTAGACCAAAATCTTACTTGTAATTCTGACAGTACTTTGACACATTCTTGAAAAAAAACCCCAAAAGATGCAATCCCTTCCCCGAAGAATTTGGAATTGAAGGCCTGGCCCCAGTGTTGCATAGGGCGTCTCCGTGAAGCGCTGCGCACCCTTTTAATGTCCTGCTGTGGTCGATGCGGGATCACGGGGCGGTCTTAGATTTGGCAGTGAGCGGGGCCAACCAAGAACAGGGTAGGAACGACAGCGGCATGTGCGGCTGTGCGTGCACAGCGAGAGGAATGCAGAGGAGAACGAGACGTTTGTTGTTTTCTGGTTTTCATTTAAGGCTTGATAATCATTAAATAGAGGACTCTAATGAGTAAAGTGGAAATATAACCCATTTACAACAACGTTTAGGAAATGTGTTGCTCCAGTGACATATCTAGCTTGACTGAAGCAGTATTAATTAAATACTAAATCACATTCTAGAACAGCTAAGACAAAAATCCCCCTTAAACAGTAATCTAATACAAATCAATATTGTTGCATGTAAGAACAGGCTATATTAAAGCCATTAAAAACCTAATAGTTAAAACTGTTATTTTATTCGAAGTAGGATTTCATACTATAGCTTGCAGTATTTTAGGTGGGTTTGGAGAATAATGGGACTGACGATACTCAAACGGTAGATGCTTCAAATCTAATTTCTTGTTTACAGAGCAACCAATCAACACTACATTACCCCAACAACAACATTATTGTTATTATTATTACTATTATTACCATTATTAATAATAATACACCACTTCTTATCTTAGCAATGTCAGCCGTTTTCACTTACACTTTCAAACCTTTACAGAAAATGCAGCCTCAAACTATTCCATTTATTAACTCTTGTAAAAACAAATTCGGAACTAAATAAACATTTTATGACATAAGACTTCCTCAGAATAATTCAGGTCTGTGCAGTGATCGAAAACTACAGGTTAGTGCAAGATAGAATTTTTTTCACTGTAGCCCCCCTATGTTTTAATTGAGCCTTTTTTTTTCTATGAGCATTCAGTCAAATAACAGCTGTGGCTGAAAAGAGAAATTTGCACGTGGGATGATAGTGGTAAGTAGAGATATGTTAAGGTCAGGAATCATCCTTCCTAGTTTTATGGAATGGCTGACTTAGGAGCACAGTTATCGTAATTCCGTGCAATAGTCTGCAGAAAGAGATGGGCGCCTAGCAATGGCAATTGTGATCTCTGGTGGACCGAATCCTGATCGGGAGGGTCTTATCCCTTCCACTGACTGTGTAGAGGATGCTCTGAAGTCGGGTACCTCTGCAGGCGCCTAAGTTGGTACATGATCAATTTGGGTGAGGACGTCTTTTTTAGAAAGAAGGCGTTAATTAAAGAGCATGCCTGTCCTCTCTTCATTAAAATAACATGTTTAGAAAGGAAATCAGGATAATAGTGTGTGTGTGGACACATGAACGCTGAACCACTTGAGATCTGCTGTACGTTCTCTTCTTGTCAGCGCGCAGCTGTAGTTTGGGTTGCTAGGAATTTGAATTCTTGAAGGAAAAAAAATGCTTTTTTTTTTTTTCCCTAAAAGCAAAGAGTAACACGAAGAAGTTGGCTTCTCTGCCTGTTCACTCTGAGGCTTATTTTCTCCCTGCTAATTTGTAGCGTTGAGCTAAAGTCCAGAAAAAGAAACTGATTTTAATGCCATTGAATATACTCTATTCACTGCCTCTCTTTCCACCCACAGGTTTCAACAGATAGGAAATACCAGTAATTATAGCTTTGTCCCCATGCTCTCTTTTCCAATTCTGCTAGATGAAATTTGCCTTTAGCATTCTTTCGATTTTCTCTTGCGTTAATATACAGAAAACAAGACTTTCTATAAACACCATTTGCTTTGATAGCATTAATCTGGGATTAATTTAGTCATAGATCTAAATTTTCTTTTTTTGGCTAGTTTTCTCAATAATCTCACGCTTCCAGCCTGTACTTAGACTTCCAGTAGCTCAACCCTTGGACCAGAGGTCTGTTCCTAAGGAAACTCGCAGGGTGAATGGGAGCGATGGCGGGTGCGTGGTGCGAGGCTGGGGTTTGCATCCGTCGCCTTCGGTGGCTGTGGCTCTCGCTCGCCAGGTAACCACATAAATCATTCAGTGGGAGCCTTTTTAGAAATCTGGAAAAGGACCGTGCCGGCAGGCGAGTCTAACGTGTCAGACCTGCCCTGGGAAGAGACAGGCCCTCCAGGTAAAGGCTGATGGAGGAGCTGGGAGAAGGAGCAGCCGTGAGGCAGAGCCGCAGCCGGTGGGTGCAGCCTTTGGGTGACGATGCATGGGTGCACGTAACTCGGGTGGGATGAAAAGTGGGGGAACGGAGGACGACTGTGGCACCTACGGGACAGCAGGTTGGGAGCGCAGCCCTTCTGAGGAGCGGGTGGCTCTATGGGCCAAAGATATTGCCCCCGTTTTAAGCGATGCAGCACATACTCTGCTGTCCTTATCCAGTGCCATCCTCCATGCAGCAACACAGCGTGTGTGCTAAGGGCACAGGAGAAATAGGATGAGTTTGGCGCTCACCAGCTTGTAGGGTATGGGAGCTGTAAGGGCGCTTTGGCTGGCCTACGCTCTACAGCTGTGAAGGCAGCACGGCGCAGCAGAGGGGTTTGTATTTACACAACCTTTGGCTTTCCTCAGCCTGATCACTGTATGCCTCTGTCAGGGCAGACTATTGGGGAGAAAGCAAGGAAGAAAGGCAAACAGGCAACATTTCCCGTTCGGGTCATCATGCAGACTAGCTAAGAGTCCTTCCCAGTTGACTGACAAGCGAGGAAAGACTCAAAGGTGTTTCCTTCTGGGTAGCTTTGTGAGAGCAGAGCAAGAAGGCGGTGGCAGACCCATCTTGCTCCTCTTCTCTCCACTTGGTTACTGCAGCTGCACACAGAGCCCACCGATTCGTCATTTCCCCATCTCCATCTCTTACATCAGACCACCTTCTCCAGGCTGAACGATGCAGGACCAGTACTGTGCAATTTGCTGCATCCCCCAGGAACCACGTACTATTTGAATGCAATAAATTCACAATGACATTTAATGCTCTGTTAAAACAGTAGTAACATTTTAAAAAACGTAACAGCTATTTATGCAAGATGCAGGCCATGCTAAGTAAGGTCTTAACAGCTCCGCTTTGAATTTCAATATGTCCTAAAGTGCTTTGAGAATGGAACAGAGAAGGCTTTTGGCAAATAGAGAAAACAGCTGGAAGGGAATTAAAATTATAGAAAGCTGCTAGTTTTTTCTTCAGAAGGGAACAGCAAAAAATGATAGTCTTGGAAAAAAGAGAATTGAGCATGGCCAGCCCCAAGTGATACAAAGATCCAGCCTACAGATGGGAGAAGCGATAAGGCAGAGTTGACAGAGAACAGTGACTTTCACAGGTCAGGAGCTGACGCTATAGGCTCATGAAAAAGGGGGGGCAAATCAAGTTGTGCAGTGGGAATAATAACTAATGCCATAAGTTTCCAGGTGGCTGTGGAGAGACCGAAGAGATGCATAACCAAACTCTGTAACACATCAGTTTGGCAGAGCTTATGCTTGTACCTTACGCACCTCCTTTTGGATAAACACAGCCACTACCAAAACCAACTCAGATCTAGCCAAGTTCAACAGATGATTGAGGGCTCTTCTTTGACAAATTAGAAGACAACTCTGGCCACATGTTGCCATGGATCTTGGACACGGCTCTTGTCATATCTATATGTCATCCTTAAAGATTTTCTTTGCCTATAAGAAATTACAAGTATCAAGTCGCAGAAAGAGTCTCAGCATTGGTCTGTTGTTTGCCATGGCCAAAAGATGAACACATTAATGTAGTGGTTCCTGGAACATGAAGACCTCCTCTTTTTGTGCGTGTCTATGTGTGGCAGCATCCAGGAACAGTCGCTCTGTGAAACTTTTGGGAGCAGTTAAGAGCTTGTTAAATCTATATGACCATCTCATAAACAGAGTATATTTTTTTTTTTTTTATGGTTAGAAGCATTTTACCTTTCTAGAATTCAAACAGACAGGATTTGGAGCCCATGATTTCTGTGTCATCTGGGGATCATTATGCTCTGGTGCAACCAGGAAAGGGGAAGAAATGATACAGCCAATTCTCTTGCTAGTGTTTATCATGGGTGGTACAATTGTGTTGACTTTGACTACAACAGGGGATGGACAGAATCAAAGTAAGTTACCCTTCATGTTTTTCCAGAAGATCAGGGAGAGTAAAGTTTCATACTTCTTCATCTGCTCCAAAACCTTTCTGTATAATAAATAATGTTACATGTGGTTTTACTCCCACCATCTTTTGTTTCCTTATGTACTACTGGGTTAACAAGAGAAACAAGCTGGCTAAAAATATCATGATACAGAACATTTAAGGCACTTCATAGTTATGTGACTCAATTTTCTCTGAGCTGTGGATTAAAATACATGAGTTAATTAAAGTAAAATAATAATTGTTCTGGGACATGTGGGATAGTGATCAGATGAGATAGTCCCTTTTGGTTGACAAGATGGAAGAATTAGATGCACCTGGGAACGCTTGTGGCTCTTTCCTCAGGATTTGCTCTGTCTGTGGTTATATGTGCCTCTATCCACACCCATCCCGATGACTGCAATGAGTTCACTAAGAGGGTTAGTGCAGACCCTCAGTTCTTAGACCACTGGAATCTATTAATCACCTGCATTGGTACTGAATGTGAGCATTGGCTTTCCTAACGCATAGCAAGTATATAAATTTTGAAGTGCCAAATAAGTCCTATAAGTTCCAAAAAGTCTACCTATACGTTCCAAAAAGGCTTCCTGTTTGACGGCAGATGGGATTCCAAACATGAGCACTGGTTGTGAGAATTCTGTTCTCTGTTTTGGGAACCACTGCTGCTGCTATAAATTACCTCAATCACTGACAAGCCTTTGCTAATAAACCTTTGATTTGATGCCCTGTTCTACCGGATCTCATCATACACATAGCCAACAACTTTAACTCCCATGTGACGGTGGCCAGGACTTTTTCTTAAAAGATATTTATAAAGATACATTAAGCCTGTATAGCCAATAGTGCTATATTCATTTGTTGTGTGTGTCAACATATGGGCCGTCCTGGGCCACTACGTAGAGACAGCCAACTTTTTAAAAAGCAGTTTGCTTTGGGAATCATAGAATGGTTTAGGTTGGAAGCAACCTTAAAGATTATCTAGTTTCAACCCCCTGCCATGGGCAGGGACACCTCCCACTAGACCAGGTTGCTCAAAGCCTCATCCAGTCTGGCCTTAAACACCTCCAGGGATGGAGCTTCCACAGCTTCTCTGGGCAACCTGTTCCAGTGCCTCACCACCCTCAGAGTGAAAAATTTCTTCCTAATATCTAATATAAATCTACCCTCTTACACTTTAAAGCCATTCCCCCTCATCCTATCACTACATGCCCTTGTAAAAAGTCCCTCCCCATCTTTCCTGTAGGCCCCCTTTACGTACTGGAAGGCAGCTATAAGGTCTCTGTGGAGCCTTCTCTTCTCCAGGCTGAACAACCCCAACTCTCTCAGCCTGTCCTCATAGAAGAGATGCTCCAGCCCTCTGGTCATCTTTGTGGCCCTCTGAATCTAGTCAGGTGATTTAGATGTCAGGTTTGGAGGTACTAGGGGATCCTGGTGAGTAGGTAAGGCTTTGGCATGGGGGAGACTCTGGGTACCCAGGCCAGTGGAAGAAAAGGAAAAGCAAGCCAGGGTCATGTTCCATGAAGTTGCAATACTTCATGTACCTACTGCTGAATTTTTAATTAAGTATAGGCCTAAAATATATCTAATACTTATGGAATTGCCAAAAAAATCTCTGTTGCTAGTTAGGTGACTGTTGCTCAGAAGACAAGCAAACTCACGAGTAAGGGGAGGTCCTTTGATGGCACTCTGCTGTCACAGTATTAGAAATACTGCCCCGCTGATGAGGATCTGGTTTTCTTCAATTATTTTTCTCAACAGTTTAGCTATCAGTACTTTCCTTTGCAGACCAAATCCCTTCAATGAGTGTGTGGCAGTCAGGTTACCTCCTCGGCCTACTTGGCTGCCACCTGAGGGGACGTGCATCTAGGACCTAGGGAAAATGGGCATAGGGGGACCAGTGAGCCAGCCACCCTTCTCTCCTTCACTGCCTTCATCATTAGGAGATGTCGTGAATCAAACAGAGCTCCCGCACCGCCCTGGTAACCCCGGGCCAGAGGCTGTGTGTGAATACAGCCATTGTCCAAATAAGTAATTATGTAAGTCCTCTTCCAACCCTTGTGACCCTCTATCAGCAGTTGCGGGCAGATGCCAGGCTAAATGGAAATGAGAAGAACGCGTGATGCCAGCTGGCCAGTGCAAACCTTGTGTACCTCCCACAAGGGGAAATGGAGAACACGTATAGACAAGCACCCTTAAGTCCACAGACGCGAGAAATCTTTGATCCACAGTTACCTGAGAAACATTAATTCTTTCCATGGTAATTCAGTGGCTTGCCCACTTCTAAATCCCAAAGGCCTAGCTATGACTTTTTGGAGGCCACAAAAATACATGGAATAAACCCACTATAATCTGCTTGGGTCTGAGGACATTATCTCTACTCCTGCACAATATTAACTGTTCTATGGAAATAAGAGTGTTGTGTTCTGGAAGAAGGGCAGATTTGCTCTTCTGAGGAGGGAAGGAAGCAGGTGGATGGCAAAGGGTCCCCCTAAAAAGCATGGCATTCAGAAAGATAATTCCCCTGGTATTAAATGAAAACACACATTGTTTAAGCGACCCCCTGCAGAGGAAATTTGGAAATCTTTGCTTCAGGGCTTAAAAAGAACGCTTGGATTTGCTTACAGGTAATGAACAAAAGACAAGAGAGTTCTGGTTGCAGCAAATGGTGTTGGGTCTGTGCCTGGGGGAGGAGTGATTATCTTGACTACAAAGGAATGACTTTCCCTTGAAACAGAAGGTTGAAACCATATTTTTTGGGAAGTCAAGAGCAGGAAATAAGCTAACAGCTGTGATGGTGCTGAATGCAGGTTTAATTAATTTTTTTCTTCTGCAAATTGTAGCCAAAGAGCTATCATAAAGAGCTGGGTCACAATTCCACCTTTTAGTGATGAACTTCCAAAGGTTAGTGAGCAGCTAGGAGGTGTTCGATGATATCTGGGTCAACTGAGAGTGTTTTTCAGGCTATAACAAGATAATGTCTCGCTCTCCTCTGCTCAGGCCTGTCCTGCTTCCAGATCAGGTTGACACACAGCTCTTGTCTTTCTTTTAGCATCTTTGCAGTAGGTAGGAAATACCCAAATAATTAGTGCAGTCACATATGACCAACTGAAGACTTCACACACAGCAAGGCAGATGAACATTGCTTTTCGCATTACGTATTTCCGTATCCTCTCCTTTGAACCCTTTGTCATTCGCCCCTTTTTTGTAGCAACGTTAGGGGAGGAAATACACTTGTACACAAAATCGTTGGGGAAAATAAATGACCCCTGAAAAGGTTTGTCAAAAATGTCTTTTTGGCAAGAGGAGATGCTCAGCGGGTGTCTGTGATCTGTTGAAGGAAGGGATGGATGGGAAGGGAATTCTGCAAAGGGTATCAACATCAGCAAGTTTCTGTAGCCACTTTGTTGATATGAAGAAAACATTAAATATCACTACCTTTTGTTTCTTTTCACCAGTGTAAACTACTGCCAGAGTAGAAGTAGTTAGTTCAGAGGATAAATCAGTTTGTAATGCCAGAAGCAGGCCTGTTTGTATGAGATAGGCTTCTACCTCCAGGAGCAGACGGAAGGACACAAAAGGTTGAGAAAGAAAGAGCAACAACCACATGAAATAGAGATTAATTTTTACCTCAAATAACTCCCTAGCAGCAGTACAAAAACTCTGACAGAAAAAGCCCTTTCTAAAGCTCAACAGGTAGGAAGGACTTTGTGATCCCTCAAGTCCACAGTGGGGCAGGAAAGATGAAGAACAGGGACCTACAAGGTCCTTTAGTTCTCTTCCACCTGACATGCATCACCTGGGCTGCATCAAAAGAAGTGTGGCCAACAGGGCGAGGGAGGTGATTCTGCCCCTCTACTCCACTCTCGTGAGACCCCACCTGGAGTACTGCGTCCAGCTCTGGAGTCCCCAACAGAAGAAGGACATGGACCTGTTGGAGCGTGTCCAGAGGAGAGCCACGAGGATGATCCGAGGGCTGGAGCACCTCTCCTATGAGGAGAGGCTGAAGGAGTTGGGGCTGTTCAGCCTGGAGAAGAGAAGGCTCCGCGGAGATCTTATTGCGGCCTTTCAGTACCTAAAGGGGGCCTACAGGAGAGCTGGGGAAGGACTTTTTACTAGGGCATGTAGTGACAGGACAAGGGGGAATGGCTTCAAACTGGAAGAGGGCAGGTTTAGATTGAACATTAGGAAGAAGTTTTTCACTTTGAGGGTGGTGAGGCACTGGAACAGGTTGCCCCGAGAGGTTGTTGAGTCCCCATCCCTGGAGGTGTTCAAGGCCAGGCTGGACGTGGCCTTGGGCAACCTGGTCTAGTGGGAGGTGTCCCTGCCTATAGCAGGGGGGTTGGAACTCGATGATCTTCAAGGTCCTTTCCAACCTAAACCATTCTATGATTCTATGATTCTATGATTATCATTCCCAGCCTATGGATAAGGGCCTTGCCCCGCTGTGTGAGCCAGACAAGCTGTTTTTCCCTCTTACAGCCCCCCAAACTGCCTGAACCACTGGGGACAACCATTTAGGCTGGGATGGGCCAGGGGATCTTGCTTGGTCCAGCTCCAGAAACTCCTTCAAGCCACCAAAGTCTCTATCTCTCACTGAGTAAACAACCTGTTTAAGATCCCTGAATGAAAGGGAGACATGAGAGTTTTTATTGCTGTCTTTAAGTTTTCTTCCATTTCCTTCTCATTGTGGTTGTTGCCTTCCTGCATGCTCCTCTACAGTGGGAAAGAATAAAATTAAAGAAACAGAAGAAAGTCCTGGAAATCAGGAATATTCTCCGCTGGTTTCCATCCTCCGTTTTATAATGTATCGTGAACGGAAGAATCCTAGAGAGCACACTTGCTGCTGCCAAGCAAATCTTTATTTTATACCACAAAAGCAGCTTCCTGGACAAACATCCTATCCCACCATGCATTTTTCTTCCCCTAGTGAGCATCATGGTTATTATATGGAAAAATGAAAAGTAACTAATATTAAGACTTCAGTATCCTCAGATGCCCTTAATTAAGTCATTTAGAATTAACTTGAGGTTTATAGTCATGGAAGCAATTTGTTAAATACAGGCTAGAAAATTTCATCTGGAAGTAAATGACTCCAGGACACACAAAAGGGATTTGATACCGAAGGGGAAGGTAGCTATAAAACACAACGCAGGTGAGAAAAGCAAAACCAGTGAAGCTCGTTCTGTCAACAAGAATGAAATCACCGTTATTTTTGTTGTCTATATGTCTTCTAATTTCAGATTCATTTTCTGAATAGGATTGAACGGCCATTTTTTACTGCCATTCTCTATTTCAGCTGACGGAGCTTTTGCAGGGAGCTTTTCCAGCTCCCTGAAAACGCCAGCTAGCACAGAGAGGAGTGAAGAGGCAGCGAGACCGCTGCTACTTAAATTAACTGAAACAATATTTTGGCTGTACAGGCTTCTGAATTCCCTCAGTAAGCCTTAAAAAGAGCCATCTGGTCAGAACATTACATCTCTGGTTAGATTCTGCTTTGGAAATTGAAACAAGGCTCTCGAGCGCTTGTTAATGCTTTTTAAAGAGGGGTTTGGGAGGTGGGTCGTTGCCTCGGTGGGTTCCTTGGTGCAAAGCAGGTTTTGGCACGACAGTGGGCAGGTGTCTGCGGCGATGGGTATCTCCCCACTCCATGCCCACAAAAAAGCATCGCCTGCATTGGAAGCATGCCAGCACAGCATGGCCCTTCCAAAAGCAAAGGTACTCACCCTGTCTCACCGAGACCCCACACGCACCTCCTGGAGGTGACAAGGACAGAGGGGTTGTGCTTTGCTTAGGAGGAACCCAGAGGGGTGTCATCCCATGGGCCCGTGACAGGACAGCAGCCGCCTCCTCCGGGAGCTATCTCCGGGTGGGAAGGCTACGGAGGGGCACAGCGCCCGTCCTTCTGCTCCCGGCTCATGGAGAAACTTCTCCCTGCGGGAAATGTCAAAGCGGCATCCGAGTCCCTCTCCCCCCACGTTTTGGACACAGGTCTTTAATGAGTGGAGGAAAACAGATTAAGAGCCACTGAATGCCTGCTGGGGAGTGGGGGGCAAAGGGGGGGGAATTGGCAAGAAAATGTTTTGTATGAGTTTCTGCCCTGCTTAGGAGCTTTTGCAGCCCCGCGTAGTAAAATCTGTCTCCTTCTCTCCCCACCTGGCATAACTCCCTCAGGACTGATTGCGCCAGTGTAGGAACCAGTATAGCACAAGCAATTAGCTAATACAGCCCCTTCTGCTCTATTGTAAAGGTTCGAAATTTGCCCCCAGATGGATCTTTCCAAGAGAAAAGCCTTCAGCTGTGACACAAAACACATTTCTAAAATCTTTTTCAAATAATAAAATTGTATAGAGAAACTTTAAGTACTAATATAAGCTCTCTTGACCTCTATTTATTCATCAGTTTTCACATTAAAATTTCACTTGGCCACTTTTTAAAAAGATAAACAACGTAACGGTGGCCCATGCTTAAATCCCACCAGCGCTCTCCATCTTTGCGCAGAGATGCACCTGAGCCTATACTTCTTAAGGCCGAAGCTCATAAAAGGTGGCAATTCATCACAAATCCCTGAATCCCCCACTCCGCAGCATGAGGAATATACATTGCCTAATTAACATAAACGACAGCAAATGCCCTGCGTCCTCGGCATGAGGGCTGACAGCGCTGCAGCCCAGCGTGCGCAGAGGTACCCCGTGCTGCTGGCGTCGCCCTGGGATGGGATCCAGCTTAGTTGGTGGCACCTCAAAGCTCTGCCTGCAGTCTGTCCTGGGCAAGGGGAGCAGGGAGCTGGGCAGCTCCTTCACCCCCAGCTCCGCGTAAAGTCCGGAGATATAATGCCCTATAAAGTGCCATATAAACCCTGTGGGTTGGTGTGGTCCCACACTGCCCCATACCAGAGGGATGCTCCAGCGCATCCCAGGAGGCAGCCCGGAGGAGCCTGCCACCCCCGGGGCACGGTCTTGCTCTCCCAGCACCCACGGGCTGGATTGGGACGGGATGGATGCCTCGTGGCTGGGGCCGTACACGGAGAGCCCTCCCGGGGGCTGCGGCACTGCCGGGAGAGGGAGGGCAGTGGGGAGAGACCTCCCCGGGTGGTGGTGGGAGCTGGATGTGGCCCAAGCATGAGGGCGCATGGTCTCCAAGATACAGTGGCTTGGGGTAGCTTTTCCTAAACAAAGAGCATTATAAGGGAGCCACTGCTGGAAATTTCCATTCCTTTGTTGGGTAGATGCTGTGTAAATAAATGCATTCCTAAGATTTTTCATAATCCTGGAAAGGTCCGTAAAAGAAACTGTATAGTTTGTCAAATCGCTGGAGTTCACATATATTATTCCTCAGCTGCCGGGAACGTGACATACAATGGCATAGAAAATAATGCAAGAAACATATGCTAAAGATCTTAGAAGCACTCTGTGCATTCGTATGTGGCATGTACAGATATTCCTTCTGTTTTGCCCCATGGGATCTAAAATATTCAACCCATATTACAGCTTGGGTTTGTGAATTACTTACCTTAACTCGAAATAATCCTTACCTGGCAGGTGACTTTGGCAGCAGCATTTAGCTATTCCCTGGTTTAATGTGCGGATGATTTGAAACCATTTATAAATTAGTACACGAGACAAATGTGTAAGCAACCTCTTACTTTACTCTTCTGCTTTTCTTTCTGTCTGAATTTTATTTAAAAACCAGATGATTTGGGAAGATCCCGTTACGATAATGATATTGTGCCTGATGTATTTTACAAGTTGAATAGCTCAAAACCACATTGTCAATGTCTTACTTTCTTGTCATATATAAACACTAACTACATATAGAAGAGATTATATTCCTGTATCCAGTGTATTAGTAATGTAAACGCAGGAGTTACTTACATAGTAAGGACTATTGTACCTTCCTTGATAGAAATCAGATCTTTTTCTTGAAATAAGCTAGCAACTTCTACTACTAACTCTTGGGCTCAGTTATTCTGGATTTATAAGATCAATTCCCTGTTTAATGCGGTACAAATGCTTCAGAAATTTAGAAGAGAATCCATCCTTTAGACTACCAGAACAATGTTTATTACCCTTCTTTTTCATTTTTGAACACACTCTGACATTTATCCTATATCTAGACTTTCCCAACAGCTACGCCTGCTTCCTTTAGGATGAATTTTTAAATTTTGAAAATCATATCCCCTAGTAATGCAATTCCCTGGAAAAATATAGAAATAATACGGAAATAATACCGTTCTTTTTAAGCACTTTTCATTTTTAGATCTCAAGGTTCTAGACAAAAGAGAGCACTTAATAAATAGTTGTATAAAATGCAAAATGTACTTTTTCAACGTTTGTCTTCTAATTGTCCAAAATACAACGTTGCTGTTTATTTCCCAGATACGCTATTTTTCAATCAGATTAGAAATGTAAAAAAAACCCACAACCCCACAACCAAAACAACCTAGAAGCCAAACCAAAACAACCCCTCAAACAGGACTATCTCCGTAAGGTAAGCCCAAATACTTTTGGCTAGCTGCTGAGCTCTCTAATTTCCTTCTGTTTGGACACTGCCACAGCATTTCCAATTCCGCAGTGCTCATCTGAGATCCTAATTTTTCCTGACCTCAGTACTCACATTCGGGGGCTACTATGTCAAAGCATTTCAGCCTCCGGGATGCAGCAGCCTGGTTCAGCCTTCTCTCAAAGAAAGATTATTACGGCAATTGTAGCTCTCAAACTGGAATATATTATAGAAGCTTTTTACTGTATTTTAATATAAAATATTGTTGACTAAGGGCACCAAACTTGAAACCCAATTAATAACAAACTATGATCCCAGAGACTGCAGACCAGCAACTTATCTACCACACAAACAGCTGCACAAATTCCTCACATTTATTTTTTCCAGGCTTTCAACTTTGATTAATAACATGGCAAACCCATGCAAGTCTCAACCATATTAACCACAGCTATATTTTTAGTCTTACTGACATGAACACTTTAATATAATAAAAGGAAAAGGAAAACAGAAGAGGTGTTTCATTAGGACACGAGGATTACTAAAACCGCTGTGTGGAGTATTTGTCAGGAGGTGGTAGGGGAAGAGTTATTACTTACATTTTAGCGTGTCGCTAGGACGCGGAGCAAGAGGCTCCCTCAGTGAGATATGTTTGCTTTGGAGAAAAAATTTCAGCAATCAGACCGTCCAAGCTCTTCTTACTGACACATTTATAGTACCAAATTGCAAACTCGGTTAAGAAGTTTGCAGCACTACACTATTTTTCCAATTTTGTTACGAAGCCCGGCAATACGGCAGCGATACGAGATCCAGAAGTTCGCATATTAACCTGCCAGTCCTTTTTTATTGATAGACAGATACATGCAAAAATATATGAAGCATGCAACCTGGTTGGTTAAAAAAATAGCCCGAACCACGAACCCTCAGCAAATCTGTTCTTGCAGCTGATTATAGAAGCTTATAACCTATTTTAAAAGCATTTATTAAAAAAAAAAAATAATCCCCCAAACCCAAACAAATCCCCCCTGAATGGCTGATATAAGCAAGAAACCGGCATTATGTCAGTAAAGTAACAGCTTCAAAACAAATCCAAAAATAATGCTTGCCTAATATAGAATTCTTCAGTATTAAACACGTTTGACTTCATGATTGTGTGACACTGGGGCTAGAGTTAAATTTAGTCCAGTCTCCTCATCGATTGTTCATATGACAGGGGTACTCCTTAGATGAGTTTCTGACACTGAATTCAGCTGAATGAGTAGCATTATACACATCATAAACATAAACAATATTTGGCTGAGTATGTCGTTCGACTCCTTTCTTTCTGCGTCTACCTGCCTACACATTTGCACCAGCAGTATGTTTCTAACCATGCTTTTTGTAAGAGAGCCAAGCCTCGTAAATCGGAACGATGGGCAAAACCAGGCACACATTTTCTATTCCTAAATCGTTTGCATGAAGACAGCTACATTTCAAACTCGAGGGAACAGAACAAAGGGATGCAGGCTTACAGCAGCCTAACTGTGACCCTGAAATTGCTGCTCAGGACAGCACCCAGATATTGTAGTCACGGATGTATTGGGAACACCCAGGTACCACAGAGGGGATGCGATAGCCCAGCAAAGAGAAGGGCACAGCCATAGCAAATACCTCGTCGCACTTTTACCCCGAGATGAAAGCATCATTTCTGCTTTGACCTTTTTAGCATCTCTAATGCACAACATCTGCAGGATCAGAAATGCAGGGGAACGGGGAAGGCGCGGCACCCCAATCTATTTCTACCCACCAGGAAGTGAAGAAACGTACAGAAAACCTTTATACGGCACCGGAGAAAGTGAGACCCTATGCACAGTCTCAGACACGAACTTCACTACCAAAGAGATTTCTCTCCCACTTGAATGCCACACGAGCACACGCGAACTGTTCCCGCTCATCTGCACTCTCCGTTCTGACATGGGGACTTTTTTAACCAGCCCGGGCTTGGCTGCAACGAAGATAAACATATTTAGCTGCAACTTTTTTTTCTTTCAAAAAGAGGCAAACTGGATTATAGCAAATAACCTTTAAGATAATTAACTGACAATGCCGCAACTAGCATAAAATCTTCCTTCAGGCGACCCCTAATTTAAGTATTACTGGCACAAAGTGGAGACAGATTGTGCATCACCACCGCAATATTTACATAGCAGAAACCCACAGAGCAGGAAACGTGAGACTCAATGATGCACTAAATTAGGAACAATCATATTCTAGTGTTAATTTGCTTTCTCCTCTCTCCAAATTTCAGGTCCAGCAATTGGTACAAATGCACATAAAACATTCCCATTTTTAATGATTAAGAGCCACAATCTGCAAGCAGTTCTGCTCTAAAGTAAATTCACTCACTACGAGGGATGTTTGCAGGATCAACCCCCCAAAAGCCAAACAGGTTTACCAACACAGAGTTTTTTTTAGAAAACCAAGACTGCCTAATCTCTTTAATTTCTTTCCGTAAATGATGTCTGCACAAGCAGTCCGGAGTCGTCTGCCAGGCTACCTGCCTTTTGATTGCAAATATTTTCCTATGACAGCAGCACTGTGATTCTGCGGCATAATGGAGAAGCGGTTTTAATTCACCGAGGCGGTAGATATCTGCAGGTACTCAAAAGGCTATGTACTCGAAGAATTATAGTCAAAACACGGGGGAGAAAAAGATAGCCGGTCTATTTGTTAATATATTGGGAAGTGACACATTTATAATAATAAATATACACTCTATAGTCCATCCAGACACAGCTTTCATGAGCACTACTCTCAGTTACAGCACGCTTCATAAGATAAATGCAAAGAGCCATCACCAATCTTTCTAAATCTTAAATATTATTCGAATTCGGCTTCCACTATGGCATATTAACAAAATATTTACCTTGCCTAATCGCTGATGTTCTTCAAAAGCAGAAATCAGTTCTTGCGCCCACTTTATTTTTTCAGGGCTCGGAGAGAACTGTTCCTGGACAACAGCAATTTGGTTGGGGTGAATCACCTGCTTACCTACAAAGAAGATTAATAACACCAGAATCATGCATCGACAAACAGATGTTCAAGCAAAATGTTCCAACCACTTGAGGCTCTCATATGCCTCGCAGACTTTCTTGCTCTTTAACTAATTATTTTACTTGGTTTCTTTTATTTTTTAAACTGGACAACCGGCAGATAGGCTTTTGCCAGATTTTTTTAAGAATAAAAATATCTCGAGCTATGCTTGCATTCAATATCGTTTGAAAGAACCCACGATTCTTTCTCCTCCCTCCCCATTTCAATCCCTACATCTCCTCTCCGTCGCTTCAGGTGGAATTGTTTGTCCGGGGCAGTCAATAACACTTAAGTACAATGCATCGCCGAATTTAACTATATAAATAACAGCTCCAGCCACACATAAAGAAGTTATATTAAAACATGTTCGGAAAACGAGATCTGCAGAAGGTGGCAAGAGATTTGTGGGACTGAAAAGTTACTAGTCGCGTAAGGATCATGCCCTAAATTCTTAGTATTGGCTTAGCATCATAAAATCCTTAATGTTCTTTAAACTGTTGTTGTTGCAATAGTTAGCAGTTGCAGGTAGGTTGCAATATTTAGTTAGTCACTGGTACATTAAACAACTACCAACAGTGCCCTGAAGCTTTATGAAGCACTTTTTTTTTTTAATCCTTTCTTGTATAAATATACGTTAAGAAAATAAAAATAGATGTTGCCTTTTTTTTTTTACTGGAGATTTTAAAACGTGAATAGACAGCCACATAATCCGTTTTAACCTGCCATTGTATTTAGCTACCTTAAAACAAATACATATCTAATTTGTTTGACAGTTTTAAAAGTGTAACACTTGACATTATTAGGTTCATTTCTATGGGAATTTCACAGCCCGGCACGATTTCTGCGCTTCGGTTGCAAAAGTGTTTTAATAAAGAGAGGCGACCCTAATTCCCAGCTTCCCGCGGAAACAGACCACTCTCCTCTCTGCCAGATAACAAAACTAGTTGGAGGGATGAGCCCGATCCTGCAAACCTGCCGCCAAGCCAGCAGTCCCCTGCACACAGAGGGTCCCACAGCCGTCCCCTCCCCTCCCCTCCCGTCCCGTCCCCGTCCCCGTCCCCGTCCCCGTCCCCTCCCGTCCCGCCGCGCGCTGCAGCCTCTGGCGGGAGCGAGATTTTTGCACGCAAGGAAAAGTTTGAAGCGTCAGGCTCTAAGGAGGTTTCCTCCGCACAACGGGGTCCCGCTCCCGTGTCCCCGCTGACATTACGCCAGCCGCACGTCGGAAATCAGCCCCTCACGCCGTATAAGAAGTCTCACGCGTGACCGCAGAGAGATACACCTATTTTAAATGAAATTACCATGGCAAAAAAAACCCAAACCACCAACCCCACCCTGGGGTTATTTTTATCAGACTGCACTGGGTCTGAGTGATAACCTGGGGTACAAACAAAATCTGGGGGTGCAGCAGCACAATCTACTTAATTTGATGAGCAAAGAAATAGTAATTTTTCAGTGTTGATACGTTTCTTTGCTAAAAAGCCATAAGTAGCTCGGTTTTATTTTATTTCCTACCAAACAACCTTTAGTTTATAACCTTAAAGGCATCCAAATATCCAGCTCGAAATTGCAATACAGTAACTATTTGAAAAATAGCTTAAAAATAATAAAAAGTTTAAAACTCAGTAAGAACTACATTTTTTGAAAGAAATTACATGGAGACAAATTTCCTTAAGTAACATGTTTTACATGAGGCCCAATCAAAGGTTTTTTAGTCAATTTAATCAAATGTTACCATTAACAAGATTATGATCTTATTTGTAATACAAAAATTTCTCCCTGGCTAAACTGCTAATTCAAAAATCAAAGGGTGTACAAATAATTCCTGCAAAATCCTAAGGAGCTTAAATTTCTGGGAAAAATGTAGAATATGTTTTAAATTATATTTAAAGTCATCTATAATTATAACAAAAATAAAAATATTTATATATGATTTTTTAAAGTGTAAAAAAAATCTGAGAAAAGATTTGTTTTTGATAAAGATATCTGTAGCAGTAAGCTATACTTTTTATCATTAAAAAACTGCTGAACAATTTACAGATAATAGCATCTAACTTTTGGTTTATAGCACTCAGTTGATTTTTGTCACAGATTATGTATCCAAATAACTGTATAATAGACGTAATGCCATGCAAGGAATGAAGCAAATATTTTAAACGGAGTTGTTGTTATTGACAAGTTACTGAGAGAGTGCAAAATTGGAAGACATTAAAATTTATGACCATGAAATCCTTTTTACAGTACCACTTGATATATCGTGCTTTAAATCAATACCTGTCAAGTCTTTTAGGTAACTGTATGATGGTGTCATTTCAGTCGTCTACAAAAGACTGCAAAAAGAGAGAAAACCTATAGTGGTTCGTATTTATATCTGGCTTCTCAGCAGGTAGCACAGGACTTACTATAACGACTAAGTCAGCTGTTAAAGCTTATGGCAAGGTTTACTTAATTTTTTACATAAACATTCCTAAAACTGATGACCGTTTATATAGGCAACACACTGACTTTACGTCCACGGATTCTGGTATCGTAAAACATCTTGCTGGGTGTGTGTGAGTGGGTCTGTGGGTGTAGATATATATAAACCATCCCTCCCCATAAAAATCTCTATATGTATAAAATAAAATAAATATACATATAAAAGACCTATTAATTTGGCTAAATTACATTTGAAAGCATTTGATTTTATGTAAACACACTCACAGAAGGAAAAACGGGCTGCTTATAAGGTAACCGGAGAAGAAAACTTGGCTACAATAAGCAATGAGGGTCACAACAGTAACTAAATAGCTGGTAAATTCTTCGTTATATTATTTCCCTCGTTTAATCTTGAGTGAACACATCTGATTACATTAAGGCCAATTCTACCGGTCTAAATCTGAATAGCGGAAAATCTAAGGACATACAACTTTCCTGAATATCCTGGGTTTGCTTTAGTTTTGAGGGTGGTGAATTTGGCCCTACGCATGCAAATACGTGTGCACTTCGCCAGCTAAGAGAGCAATTTGGAAGCCTCAGCTCGTTTTAGTCCTGCTGATTTCAATGATTTTGATTCTCTGTGAAAAAGTAGCAGGGAAGGATCTCAAATATTTAAAAATAAAAAGAATCGCGTGTTTTGAACTTGTTATTAAGGCGACATTGCAGTATTTTACTCTCATGTTCTCAGAGGACTGTCAGTGGCAAATATGATCTGCACACTTCTGCTTTATACAAGGTCATGGATTAAGCTAAGACCCGTTTGTAATTTTCTGTGATGAATATTAAACTGGAAATGTTAAAATGTTTCATTTCTATAGTTTTGGAATAAAATATTTTTGCTTTTAGTTTTGAAATTTGAAACGACATTTTATTTTAATCAAAACAAGCAAGGAAGGTTATAAAAAACATTAGATAAACTTAAAGCAAAAGAAAGAAAAGTGAAACATTTTGGATCAACCTCAAATATTTTTTCATTTTTTACCAAAAATACGAGATACGCTGTTTTGTTTTGACTTAAACAGATTTTTTTAAAAAAAATGTTTTTGTCTTTTTTTGGCCACCAGATCAGAAAAGTCAGTATTGCCCCGTCTGTAATTATGGTCCGACTGGTTGTCAGGCTGTTTGCTGCATTTTGGAAACGTGTTGATGATAGCTGTGGAAAGGCAGGAGGTAAAGAGCTGGAGCTGTGAGTTCACCTTAATGAAGTCTGTACCTTTTACAGATCTTTACTCCTCATACGGAAAGGCAAGAGATCTCATGGCCGAGTTAGAAATTCACTTTATGCCCTAAATTGCCACACATGATCTTTTTATTTGTCTCCTATCTGGACCCTATCCTGATGCCAGACAACTTCCACCGTGAAGTCAGTGGAGTCCAAACCACCATCAACATTGTTTATGCTGAGGATTTCTAAATTTCCTAAATTGGCAGCCTGAGTTAAGTATTTAAATATACATTAAGCATTCAAAAAGAGTGCTCTCAAAGGTGCTAAGCATCTGCAACTCCATCTTCTGTCAACAGGAGGTTCAGATGCTTAAATTTTTTCAAAAATCAAGCCTTTCCTTAAGCTAGGAAATACTGGTCGAGATTAGGTAGCCATCAGCAGGTGCTACCATTCAGGAGTTCTATTATTTTCCCAAGTCCAATTGCAGACGAATGAAGAGTGGAAGTCCACATGGACATCGATAATGTAGCTGTGAGGAGCCATCCGTTTTGCCTCCAAAACAAGATTTGGTTTTGCAAATGTCAAAACTCAGCAGACAGTAAGGCAGAGTTTGTGCTGAAGAGCATCGATCTCTATTCTTTCACTGGCACGTCGAGATCACTTAAAAGAATGCGTGGTTTATTACATCATTTTGCTTGGTGCTTTGAGATATCATATACCACTAACTGTAAAAATATCATTTGCTAGATGGCATCACCAGGACCCGTGCCTTTGGTAACAAAAACCTAAGAGATGTCCTACTACCGTATGCATACCCTGAATGATGGTCAGAGACAGATAACGTAAAATGTTCGTCCTATATGCTAGAATTCTCTAATATACGTGTCAAATGGCTGATTTCTATTGCAAAACCCCAATCTTTGGTGGCCGCACTGTCCCACCAGGGTGTCCGAGTGATCTGGTACACCAATCACAGGGTAACAGGCTGCCTTACAGGACTCTGGGGCAAGGAGCCTGCTGCTCTTGCTGTCTGCCAATACCCGTAGGTGTCACCAGCACTTACTGGGAGGGGAGCCAGGGGATGAAAAACAAATCAAAGAAAATAATAAGAAAATAACTTTCCTCTAGCAATTAGCATAGGAGATTTGCTTCTCAACTCCTTCACCTAAAAAGTATTTTTTAACAACCGCCATCAAAAAAAAAAAATAGGAGAAAGGGATCCAAATATTTCAAAAAGCAGTTGCAGGGTGGCCATTGCAGAGTACAGTATCGCCTTTCCCGTGCTCTGTGCCGGGAGGAATCACTGCACAGCCTCTACCCCAACTTCTCTTCAAAAACAGTCACACGCTTCATGGGATGTGGTTTTAAAAAAGCAGCCTGTGACTTTTGAGGCAAAATTTTCAGACCCGATTTTAAAGGTGCTGATAAACATAGAAGAGCTTGGTATTACTGAGTTTTTCAATAAACGACCTGAAATAAAACCCAAGTTATTTGTCTAAGTGACAGTACATGTAGCAATATATTTTAATTGAAGAAGCTGTGCGTTATTTTGAGACATAGGCAGAGAGCCATACCAGTGAATCCCATTGAGGCACCTTCTCTTGATTGTTTGCGGAGCCCATCTTCATCTCGGAAATCGATGTAAACAAGGTCTATTGCTTGAAGGCCAAATGCCTTTGCTGTGACTATTATTTTTTGCCTGGCATATAGAATATCATGAGTTTCCTTACTGCTTGTTGCACCTACAAAAACAATGAAAACAAAGAAAAGCTGTCAAGAGCGTTTGAAACCTTTCTATTTTAAATATTTCCTATGTAAAAAAAGGAAAGTTTGAGATTTCATTTAATCAATTTGGAAAACAAAAGAGGGGTGCAAGGCTATATTGTCAAAATAATACTCTTATGAGGGGGAAAAAAGCTGATTTAGCAATAAATAAATAAATCTCTCTTTAAACGCTAGTTTATAAAATTCAGATTTTGATTCAGTTCAAATCAGAAGTTGTAAGCCTGAAGTCAGCGGAAGTTTTGGCTGGTAAGGACTGTGGAGTTGGGACTAACATGAAGTAATTATTTGATTATATTCTTCACTGTATGTACAGTGAGATGCATTACAGCAAGAGAAGCTTTATACAAATTCATATACTGGGTACAACTAAATGGTTAAAAAATTCACACTGAGAACAGAATTGCACTGTCCTTGGTTGCGATTCTTGTCACAACTGATGTCCTAAGCTGAATATTCAAGCTTTAATATTTGGATGCAAAAGTATTCACAAGACTTCATGTGCTCACAGGGCACCAGTGAAGCAACGTGCTCATGTGAAGGCTGATGTGGGGAAAAAAAAACCAAACCAAAAAAACCCAAAACGTGTTCACTTTCCTTAGGGTCTCTATTTAGACACAGATTTCCAGTTTGTAAGGAATATTTCAGTAAAGCAATGCTAATTTTTACATTAACATACTTATTTTTAATTTAGATGTTGATAACTCTGCACTATTATCTTTAAACTGAATCAGACTAATTAGAAGATAAGTGGCCTCTCATAAAAGATATTTTGAAATACTCTCCATTTTTGAGGAAGCCTAATAGTGCTTTCACATGAATGCGTGGCTGTATTGACAAGGGACATATGTAAAATAAATTTATGAGAGCAAAATGTAACAGGAGAGCATTTGTGCATGATGTCACAAGCCTGACTGATAATCATCTGTAAAACTGTGATGAAGCAGACACCAGAATTTTAGGGCTTTAAATGTAGTTCTTAGAAGCATGTACGTGTCTCTTATGGATATCATATTTTTAAATAATTTCAGTGACTCAACAGGTTTTGGTTGGTTGTTTTTTTTTTTCCCCCCATTAATTTTTGGTACTGCATGTCAAGAAGCACGAGAAAGTGTCAGTGCCCTGTAACACACAGGGACCACGTTTTAACGCCCCAGTGACGCATTCCGCATTGAGAAAAATTAAGGAGAAAGGTGAAAATGTAAAATGCAGAATCAAGCGTTGTCATTGTCACCACTTTAAGCGTTGCTGTCGGAAAAGCAACGGCCATAAATCACACCGGGCTTCCCCAGTGCACGTGCCGTACGTTAACTTCTATAGCAAACACGCAGGTAACAACCTATGCTGGCACGGAAATCCTCTCCTCCAAAGACGACTGCGTCCAAATGAAAGCCGACGCGGGACCCCGTTCTCAGTGCTTCTTCGCAGACGGCCTTCAAATGAGAACAGAGTTATTAATTTCTACAGAAACGCCGGACGCAGGGAGACTACAGAGGGTATTACAGCAACCCAGCGTTACCAAAATCCCTCGCCTAAAATTGCTCCCGTTAAGCGAAGCCATTGTAGGCGCTCGGCTACGCACAGCGCTTTAAAATGACTCAGCGAAAGAGAAAACATTATCTTTCTCTAAGCACCTATGTGCCTAGACGGTGTAAATGCAGGACATCATAGCAGATTCCCTGCCTTCTGGTTGCCATAATGCCCTGGGCGTTACTGCGATCGCTACTTCAGGTATTTACGGAACGATAGGAAACGAAACCTTTGTTTGCTTAAAAGCAAACAAAAAGTATTAAATTTGATTAGTTTGACATGTAATATATCGGCATGGGAAACGGACATAAAGATCAGAATCTCTTTTATTAAATAAATACTGTGAACCGTTCAAAATGGCTGCAGATTCCTTACAGGATATAAGGATTCTTTATAGGATTGCCAATTTGAAGTCTTCTGCTGCATATAACTAAAAACTAGCTAAGGAAGTTAAAAATGCAACAAGTGCTGCAGAAAAGTATTAAAATAAAAACAACATAATTTTTGCTGCTGTAGCTATTCTATGAAGAAGTGCATTTCCAAAATATTACTATTTCATATCGATCTTTGGATAATATTAATATTTTTCAGGGCTAAGGTAGGTGGAGAGAGACATCTGTAATCACCAGCTCTACTAATGGGTGCTCTTCTCTGGCAGCTGGTGGGACAAGAAATTATTCTTTAACAGAGAGGCAGCTCTCCTGCCAACATCAGGAACTGCAGTATTAAAAATCCCACTATAAAAATACTGTAGGTGAAGGAAAACCTCAGCCGGTTTAAAATATGGTTTAATTCTGCGTATGCACACCGGACAGGAGCGTGTCTATTTGGTTACTGCTTTCTTATGTTCCGAGACACGTTAGCACGGCGTTATAAGATAAATGGCTGTATCAAACGAGCAGGCTGCCTGTGAGGCCTGCCGGTACTTCTGGGGGTACTTCTGATGTGCGCGTCCTCAGCTGGTCCGAAACTTTTCCCTTAGAGCTTGGGAGGGGAACGCTGAATTCCTGGCGCGTGCACGAGATCCTCCGTTTCACTGCCACGCTGCCTCTGCCTTTCTGAAAAACCTGGACTTGATAGTAAAGGTCAGGGCGTAATTTATACTAAAATGCACTTTAAAAATAAGATCTGAACTAAAATTACCCGAAAAAAGGAGCATGTTCTTCAGATGTTTGCTATCTTCAAAGTTAATTATAGTTCTAATCTTAGCACTGAACACCCCTTCATATACACAGAAAAAATGATAACATGAAATTTGGTTGTAATGCTGTCAATAGAAACCATTATAAAGATGCGAGTTTAGCAATACTGAAATGATGATTAATTCTTTGTTCTAATTAAACGTTGCACAAAAGTCGAGTTCGATAGCTACTACATAGCCAAGTGTGTTGCAACACTGTGAGTATTTCAAATCTTTGGAAAAGCCTGTTTCCACTCCAAGTGTGTTAAAAATGGTAACAGTAATGCAGAGAGGTTTTGTTATTTGGCACAGACTATCTGGAACTGTTCTGTCACTGAAATATTTTGAATTTATGAAGGCCTTTATAATACAAGCACGAGAGTTAAGCGTACAAATGTTTTAGGGGATTGAACAGTATGTTTAGTATTTTTTAATCCCTCTTCCTTGATGAAATTAGGGGGAGACTGGGGAGTATTCTGCCTATCCTACTTTGCTGAGATGGCAAAATATGAACACTTCAAGACCTGCTTACCTTAAAATTGAGCAAGCCCACTGCAGTTTCCACAAAGGGGATAAAATTCATTGGTTCTACAAGTGTTCGGCCTTTTAGGTGATGTAAGAATTTGTCTGAAAACTAAAATTAGACAGTATGAGCTATCAGAGAGGAAAAAAAAAAACAAAAAAACCCAGTCTACATGTATATATAATACGATACATTTTCACCTGGCTGTAACAACACCCCTCCCCACCCCAAAACCTTCCAATTAAAAAAATTAAGCCAGCTTTTAATCAGGCCTGCGATTCGAAACTGCAGCATTCCCACACGTTTCTAAGTTTGGAGGCTGTTTTGCAA
>VUYV01000296.1:126050-250222 GCA_008711295.1 Anarhynchus alexandrinus | reverse complement strand
GTGGGGGGGTACGGGTGGGGGGAAATAAACAGCTTCTGGGAGGCTTGAAAAATCACGCCGGAGCGAATTTTGGGAGGACTGGGAAAAGAAGGCAGCGGCGTTAAGCGGAGCGCGCTCTTTGTGTGCAAAGGTTGGGCAAAGCGAGGGGGAAGCAAAAGGCGGACCATGAGGCAGAAGTTGTCGGGGCTGGCTTGTTATCCACGATGGACATCAAAGTCAGGGAGAGGGAAGGTGGAAGGGGCTGAGGGGACAAAGAGCCCCCCGCATCCCACCTCCCCGCACAACCTACTTGGTGGCAGCAAGGGCCCTGCCATTTTGGAAGCATGAATATTCATTACTGACAAGTTACGTCTAACACTTACACGGCTGTAAACCCTGAGAGGTATACTCCGGTTAATTTAATTAAATGTTGGTGGAAGGGGATGGTGTACCTTCCATCGTGAGCGGCGGAGGCCGAAGGGGCAGCGCCACGGAACGGACGGGGCTCGTCACATACCCGACGTATTTGCTCGGGTCTACGCTCACGCCTGATCTTAACGGTTTGATCAAGGTTAGATGCTGAGATTAAAACAGATCCTAATACGTCTGCCTGCCTTTCATCACAGCTGGCACGCGTGCTAGTTGCTCGGCTAGCGGTTTGCAAAAATATAGAAGTGAATAATTAAGCATTATTCCTTTACTGGCATGTTACAGCAATAATGGTATATCTAAACAAACGTCCCCCCTTCTTGACAATTAAAACAATTATAGCATAATTAGGCCTATTTCAAAGTTTTCTTAAGTAATTTGACATGCCAACCATTTACATTTCAGGTTTTTATTGGCTGAAAAGTCAGTCGTGAAACACAAACACACCTGTCAGCAATTAAAAAGGAAGAAATAGAGAACTGTTCAGGAAATAATATCTGTGCTAATTAAAAACACTAGTTAAAAGCTTCCTGTTTGTTCCTCCAGTTGCCCCAAGGAGTGACCTCCCCCCCAACCCATTTTTTCATATGTCGCTAACATGGTTTCCCCATCTCCTGCTTACAACGCATGTAACTGAGGCTCACGGACAGAGACAGTCATTTTGCTTGTTAGGACAGTTAGAGAAGAGTCAGATACTTATGCTTCTATTTTTGATAATATACCCCGACACCAATCTTGGTTCTTCGTTGACCGTGGGAGAAATAAACCCGGTTTTCTTTATAAACGCAAGGTGTTCTACATATGCTTTTTTTACAGCACGTCTTACACACATTTAAATGGACGCACTTCCCAATTAGCTTAGCCAAGCAACAGCACTGTATGGTATTTGCAGCCTTCCTCGTAACTCGAGAGTCATTCATCTCTATGCCTGTGTGAACTTGGCCCATCAGCTTCAGTCAAAATCTACTGTGTTGTTGGTACTCACCCATCTTATTTCTTCTACATTTTCAACCTTTGGCAGCATCATGCTCGAAGGAAGGGTCTTGGACTGCAAAACCACCTCTAGATCTTCTTCTGCAAGACCGCTGGACACGGAGTTTATCCTAACACACTTTTCGGCATGGCCAAAGTCAAACTCTTCAAGGGTTTTCACAATGGACAGTCTCGCTTCTCTCTACAACATATATGAGTTTAGAGGCACAAGAAAAGAAAAAGAAAACGTATTTTCTAATGACAGAAAAGTGCACTGAGCAGAAAACTTGTTGAAATGACGTGGGGAAAAAGCTAGACAGCCAGTATACTGGTTTCCCCAAAATGTCTGTCACTCTGGGACTTTTATTGAAGCAGTCATCACCAGCACCTCGCAATTTTACCTTCCTTGTTTCTCTATAACTGGTAAATAAAATGCTTAGGTTTTATGTCTGCGTATTTCTACACCACCACTTGGAGAAAACAAGACTTTTGTGTCCACTGGTGGTGAACATGTCTAAGAAACACAAATCTTTATACTAACCACGATGTGTTGCACTAACTGCCTGCGCTCAGAAAAAAGGCAGGTTATTAAATTTGCATAACCCAATTCATTTTTGTAGTTCGTTTCTGTATTGCCTGGACATCGGTAAGCACAGTTGCACATATACTTCTTTGGTTTTGCTATATAAAACTTCCTTTTCTCCATGTATCCAAAGTGTATTAAAGCACGTGTGAAAATTTGGGAGATTTTTCTTGAACCACATAAGCAGCTATTCTGCTGGCACGAAACAAAATCTCCAAAGACACGCCGCTTCCCGTGGCCATTCGCTATTTTTGTGAAACTAAATTTACAAATCTGTTTAATAGTTGATTTGCATGAAGAATATTTGCATGCTTTTCTGAAACGAACCGCGTTTCTTGGCCTGGAGAGGAAGGGTGGGGGGAAGGAGGGCGCTGGGCTCCCTGCTTCCTGCCGACTGCAGTTTCAACCCCAAATTCCTTCCACCCGCCAACAGCCCCTAACAAATTCGCATTGTCAAAACGCACACTTATCAAAAGTCATTTCATTTGTGAAGAGTTTTTATGGGGCTAATAAAACTTTAAAGCTCCTGACTCACGAAGGTTCAGGAATGGCTTTAACAATATGCAGTCGCTGAATAGAGATGCTTTTTCAAGAAAACAGGCAAACTCAGGGGGAAAAAAAGAACTCATCAAAGTTAATATCCAGGTTAATACCAATCAGCGAGACAGCACATGACAGTAGATTTAAACCAGACGGATGCAAATCTCTGCCGGCGAGAGGGGCAGAGGCGGTTTCCCAATGTGGTCTGAGTTAAACAGTGTGAGGGAACAGTAGCTTACAGTTGTCAGGTCCGATCAGAACAGGGTCTCCCAGGCCAGTTTAAGACAGCTCTGCAGTGTACTGATTTACAGGGCTGGGACCCCCGATAATTAGGGTAAGTTTAGAGGAAAGCGAGTGATGGCTCTAACTGCTTAAAAGGAAGGAATAATGAAGCAGAAAGTTAATGAAATCTGAAGCAAACAGCCTTCAGCTTGGGGCTACTAGCCGTGCTTCTCCGAAGGTTGGGAGCATATGCCCGTTAATCGGCCAGACGGGAACGAGGCGCACATGTACGCATCCCTGTGCTGCGATCAAGGGGCACGTTCGGAGGTAATCTCTGGAAAATACAACCCCGAAACGTTCGAACTGCTGTGAATGGACTCTGGCTGGGGCCATTAGGAAAGCCACACAAAGATGCATGCAGTTTACTACAAACACGTCCAGCTGGAAGACAGCTCCGGCGCGCAGCCGTCTGAAATGGTTCTTCCGAATTAGGTAAACCGAACCATATGATGCCATTACCGGGTAATACCAATCCCCCACGTTTTCCTTCTCTGACCAGGGGTAATGGGTTTCTAGGGCTGGGCTGAAAGTTTCTGGATATGATGCAGAAGGGCAGCTTAAAAACACGCTCCAAACCAATTTATGCTTTTAATTAAAGTCAGATTATCACCGTTTCAGCACACACTGATCCAATTTGCAAAAGAAAGATCTCCCCAAATTATCCACTAAAGCAGCATCCAATTCCGACTGAAGGCACATCTCTAGCAAACTTACAGCCTAATTCGTCATGATTTTTTTCAGATTATAATAATGAGCAGTAGACCGTCTCATTAGCTATTTTTCTCCTCAGGCTGCAAACTCCCTTCCCAAAAAAGACAGATCGTGTGTCTTTCTAGGTATATTTCCATACAAAACACTTATTAACAGGCTGTTGCTGTTATCAATTTACATAAACTAAATGTGCAGCCCTCTGGTACGTATCCCAAAAATAACCAACAACTTCACTGAATTTATACCAACCAACAAACATGGGGAGGGGGTTGTTGTTTTTTCCCATATTTTAATAGAAAATATGTTGCTATGTTAGTTAACACACCCATGCCATCTGTTGGGTTGAGAATTGATGCATTTTCTTAGAACAACTACGTTTTAGATCTGTCTGCCTAGATACCCCAGGAATGGAAACGTTTCCCTTCCATGCTAAAATACTTGTAGTCACTATAGTTTCCACATCAGGATTCAATTTTTGTTTTTAATTGTGGGACAAACTGAGAGGACCTGGCTGCCAAAGTCAGAGCTCGCGAGGGGGCTGACTCGGTGCCTCCCGTTCCTACCACGGAGAAAATCCCATTGATGTTAGTGGGGTGTATCAGGTCCCCACCCAGGCTTCCAATAAAACATTTCATGGGTAAATAAAAAAATGTACTAAAACCTCTGACTAAACATACTAAAAACATGGAGGAAAGGGAGAGCCCTTTCCGCCTCATTATGCAGGGAAACGTAAATGCTATTCTTATCGCAGGATCCATGCAAAAGCTAAAGTTTTAAGCTAGGTAAACTACTTCAACAACGTAACAGTAGAGAAAAAAGTAGCCCTTGATACAATAATGCCTTTATAGTAGTAGATGCAAGAATAAACAGGTTTTCCAAATACTATGTAAAGTCCCTGCCAAGAATGGTCAAACTAGGATTTTTTAAGGAACGGTGAAAGAAATGATTCTTCTTCCCACGAGAACTACAACATTGGATATTACTCTGTCATGAATGAATAGCTGATAAAGAAATAAACCTGATCGTTAAGTAAACGATTTCACCCCCAGGTAGCTTGGGATGGTGGTAACCACATTGGGTCCCATGTGGGTTGGGTTCTTTACCAAACTGAACAAGAGAGAAAGACAACGGAGAGTTTCTTGGTAAACAGTGATATTATGAAAATATGCTAAATTTGCAAGTCGTGCTGGAGAACCCACAGGGAAAAAAAGTGTTGGTCAGGGTGGCTACTTTAGCATCCCTTCTGTTGGACTCTGAGGAGGACATGGGAAGATGTTCGTTACCACGGGCAGCTACGCCAACTGGAGAGCGAAAGGTTTCAGTGACGCAGCATCGCTGACAAATCCACCGCCACCCAGACACACAGACACTGAAATTAAAGATGGGAATACGCGTGTTGCCGGCTCGATTGGCACCCATTAAACCTAATAACTAACCATTCTCACGAGTTCCTAGCTCTGAATTATCAAATCTGCAAAGAAAACAACATCCGTCCACTTTTACACTCCAGTGGAAGAGGTGGTCCCTTGCGGCGGGGCCGCGCAGTCTCGCCATCTGGAGAATAAATCGAGTGTGAAGTACAGTATAGTTTGGGACCAAGCTCCGTGGCGGCAGCCCAGCAGTTAGTTCATTAGTCCCAAACTTGCAGGGATTAGTGTGGTATCAGCTCTACTGTCGGATGGGATCAGGCAGGCAGAGCGCGAGACTTGGGGAAGGGGGTGGCAGCGAAGAAGGAGCCCCTCAGGCTTATTTATAAAACCTACAGTATATATACACATATATAGGTGCCTTTGGTAACTGCACTATCATAGTGTCCTACCAGCTGAATCAGTACCCTCCCTTCTTCCCTTCTTTTCTTTTTTCTTTTTTTTTTTCCCTTTTTTTCTTTAAGTTATATGTCAAGACATAGAAATTTCCACTTCGAAACAGAAGGAATGCCACAGAGCTGGAAGCTCAGCCGCCCACTCATCCTGGACACACTGTTAATACAGCAATAATGAAACAAAGATGGTCAGATTAACAGAATTTTGGGGACTGCAACAGCAGACAGAAAATGACATTTTATTCTTTAATTTCAATACCCCACAAACCAGTTTCCAGCATTGTGATTTCTAGGCCTGCCTGATTTTGGGGAAAAAATCTCTGTTTTGCTTTATCTTTTTTGCCTCATCTTACCCCCCCTTTTTTTTTTTTCTCAAGACCTTCAGGTCTTAATGTAAAGATAGTGGGTATACTTAAAGATACGTTTGTGTGTAGATCTCATCCTGTTAACATCTTTTGGTAATAATTCTTCGCATGGAAATGTAAATATATGATGCGCTAAAATGGCAGGCCAGAATCTATCGTCCTCATTGCCATAATAAGTTTGCATGTTTCAAACGGCAGAGGAAAAATTAATTACTATAATCACAATTCAAGTTATTTTTTGTGACAGGTCTGACATGGTAAAAACATACAATTATGTGTTAATGTTACTTCCCTGGAGTGGTTTGTTTACAGGACTTGACATTGCTGAATCTTTTGTCACTTATACTAGTGTATACCCTACCAATGCGTCTCTCAAATAAAATTGTGCAGAAGTGCACATATATTATATACCCACAGCACTTTTTGGGCAAAATTGAGCTTCTGCAGAGGGAAAGTCTGACATTTTTTATATGCTTAAATCTCCGTCAGTGAAGTGATGCCATACAGAATGATACCTCATTTAGTTTCAAATTCACAGATGAGATTGACAAGAGAAAAGACAAATTACATTTGTTTTTAAGGAAACAAAGAGAACATAATTGTGGAGCAGAGTGTTTCTGAGAACAGGAGGCGCCTGGTTCACGAGACCTGCCTTCTACCTTACATGCATCAGGTACTTGTGAGAATAAATCTTTGAAATGGCAAACACTTATTTCTAGTTAATCTTGTTAGACTGAAAAACTGCTGTAAAATATGCATACATCACAAAGCCTGCAGGATGCTGTTATTAAATCATTTCTTTTAGTTACCTTTGAGCAGAAATCAGTTGAGGAGTTTTTAAAGACTTAGGAAGTTTTAAAAGACATTTTATTTTGGTTCAACAGGGAACACATCAAACCCACTATGTAATCCTAAAGGAAAGCGGGGAGGAGGAGGGAGAATAGGGTGTCCATCATGTAAATCGGTGTTTCTCCTCTGCGGTTCAGGCAAACACACCTTTTAGAGCACTGCAAGATTTTAATTTTTTCTGCTAGTCTTTCCTGAAATCTTCAGATTCTTTCTTTAATAATTATTTGGGCTATTCAAGGCTTTTCTTTTTTTATACCAACCTTTTCACTTTTCTGAAAGAGAGATTCTTCATGACATAATGAGTCATCTAACTCTGTGCATCTCTAGCATCTGCTGCTTTTCTCTCTGCTCTGCTAATTGTCTTTACATGCAGTACATGGTCCAGCAACACTAAAATGAAGTGAACTTCAACAGTCAGCATTATGAACTAAGCTGCAATTTAATTATGCTCTGCTGAGGAATCTTAATTTCATTGCCCATTTTCCTAGAAGTTTCATTTAAGGCCTAGGAATGCATTAGTGCACCTATCGACAGTTTTTATCCTGTATTTTTAAAGGACAAGATCTCATAAAGCTGTTTATGAATGCCTGGGAGCTGCTTGCTGCCATGTAAGCTTAGCAAGCCTCTCCCTCCCTCTACCAACGTGGACAATGTGGATCCTGAAGATATTAGGTGGGGTCTATCCAACCTCATCAGAGTTGGACAATTTCCGTATACGATGATCGGGTGACGGCCTGGCTTGAGATGCTGTGAACATGGGGAACCAGACAACAAGAACCTGAGGTCCACCCAACCAGCAGTCCAGGACCCAGGGCCCACGGATCCTGATAAAGCTTTAGGGATGCTCAGCTATGTAAGCAGTACATTTCTGCTGAGCTGGCGTATCTGAGGACGTGTATATTAGTGCAAGTGCAAGACATTTTCACAAGCTGTGTTTAAGATATTTTTCCAAATTGCATGTACCATAGAAATTTAAATAGAGGCCAGTAGGCTGCTAGAATGAATTGGCACGTAGAAATATTCATGTAACATGAGGACTTAGCATAAGTATCTCTGTGGCAAAAATAATACAGCATGGTGGGGGTGTGTGTGTATACATAAACACAGAGACAGGCTTATACCTTAAGACTATGTGTACAGAAATATTGCAAAAGTTTTTTTAATGACAGTACTATATACGACAGCTTCGATAAAAGAAAATTTTGTTCATGTACGTAGGCAGCTATTCTTCTGTCTGCCAACTTTTATAAACACTTACAAAAGAGATGTAAACAACCTTTCAATTAAGACAAATCAAGCTAACACTAATTTAAGCTGGCTGCAAGATGTAGTCTCTTTACTTTTTTTCCCTGGCTTTCTGAGGATGCTTTTGGTTTTGTGACAGATTAGCATCACAAATGAAAATTCTTTAGAAGCATTAGTGTTAATTAGTCTTCCTGGACAGTCCGAATGAGCTGCTGCATGATGAAATGAGACCACAAAATATTCAATCTGATGTATCAATTAAAAAAACCCACAGCTATGAATTTCTTTCATCCAGCACATGAATTTAACTGTATGTTATGGCTATTTTTTACTTAAAAATATTCTAGTTTAAGATGTAGTTTCTTAGCACAATGTAATAAATTGTTATGGAAAATGTGTACATTCAGGCATCCATTTTTTATTTTTATAAATGTAACGTTTTGTTAATGCTGATAATGAAATACATTGCTGTCTGTCAAAAGTACATCTGCTTTAACATATTATCAACCCATGTTCAGCAGCTGATTCTAGGTGTGGTGATCCTAAGTGAGATAGGGATCAAATGTTTTGAAGATTGGCAAATGGGTACCATCAGAAGCACCATTTAATTACTGCCTCAACTATTTAATAAATTATTTGAAAAAAAAAATTTAAAGCCAAACGAGGTAAACGTTAATCAGTGTGGAAAGTTAAAGGCAAGCTTAAGGCAAATAAAAGTTTGGGTGGTGAGACAATGGAACATGTTGCCAGAGAAGTGGTGGATACCCATCCCTGGAAACATTCCAGGTCAGGTTGGACGGGGCTCTGAGCAACCTGATCTAGTTGAAGATGTCCCTGCTTATTGCAGTGGGGCTGGACTAGATGGCCTTTAAAGGTCCCTTCCAACCCAAACCAGTCTGTGATTCTATGAAAAGTTTATCAGAAAGAAAACAACTGGCCAGAGGCTAGTACTTGTACTTGTACTTGTACTCCTGCTTGTACTGAAGGAGCCAGTGTCTGTCCCAAGCTGCTCAGAAGCCCCTAGGAATGAGGAAGGCAATAAGAAAAATCAGGTCAGCTGTGCCATGGCTTCCTTCATCCATCCTCTTTTCTGGAAGAAACTTTTCCCAGTCTACCTGCAGCCTCAATAAAATTAGCCGTTTCAAAGAGAAAACTTGGATAAACTGTGTATGTTTTTTGGTATTGTGCAAATACTGATTAACAGCTCTTACCTCAGTTTTCATAAAGTGCTTTATCTGCATTGGTAAATTAGTAAATTAATATTCTGTAATGTGATCAAAATCCCACAGAGTTCCCTAAGTCCAAGTGTTTACAGGTCATGTCCACGGTAAAATCGTACTTGTGCAAAAACCCTCTCATCTCTTAATTTTTCACTTACATTTTAAAGTTGAGTGATGTCGCCTTGTAGATGCATGTGTTTCCATGCAATGGATTTAGCATGGGATTTATGACACTAACCGGTCACTCAGGTGTGTTACGCAGAGCAAGGCACCCCCAGGAAGTCGTCTCACCAGGGAGAGGACTTCTTAAACCTTCTAATTTCATGGGCAGCTTTTTAAAGCAGAGATTATCTTATGCAGTCCCGCGCTCCCTTGTGAGATCATGTCATTTGTCTCAGTTTCTGTTTATGGACCCTCTGAGAAAATCTATACCACCAGATAACTTAGCTCCCATCCTCACCTAAAGGTCTTGTGTCCCAACTGCCCACAAGGCTCAACTGCTCATTTACATCCAGACTCTCCTTCGGGGTAGTGAATCATCTATTTCCTCCGAACCAAAACACAGGTGTGGTTTTAGAGATGGATCTCTCCCGGCATCACGCCCAAAGAGCGGTATGGACAGGCCTGCACCAAGTTCAGCTGCCTCCCCCCTGCTCTGTCCTGTGACGCTGCTCCAGCAAGCCCTGTGTACCTTCAAACACTCACAGGTGCCATCTTGCCGTGCCCCAGAGTGTGCAACACATATCCGCAGCTAAAGGTTAAAAAGTCCCACGTTGATATGGCACACTGCTCAGCTGCTGGAACTGAAGACAAATCACCCAGGGAAACAATCAGACTGTAGGTCCATCAAAGCCCCACTCTGTGTCATGGAGAGACCCAGACCCATGTGCTACGTATCCGTCACTGCAGTCAGTCTGCTCTAGAGGTTTGCCCCTATGCAATGTGGACATGAGCCCCTCTGCCCCACTAGGCGAGGGCACCAGGGATCTCTCCTTGGATCAGATGCATTTAGCATTGCAGAAGTAGCCTGTAATTGCAGTAATTACTTCCATGGGAGAATAATGTTAGGAGAGCATGAACGTAATTTTAGATGTTTTTAAGTTTAGAAGCTTGAAAGAAGTAGATGCCAGGAGCACTGAATAGATAGCTCTCTACGGGGATGTTCAACACAGGAAACTTTGATCTAACAAGCTTTGCACTAAATTGACACAACTCTTGCCTTCCTGCAAAGCAAACTTGTTTTATACATGTATTTCTCAGCCAGCGCTTACCTCAACAAAGACCCGCCTCGCTATGCTGGATTTTGCCAGAAATCCTTCTTCTTTCTCTACCAGAAGAGCTTCCTTCTGATAGAGATCCCACTTGGATGAGAGCCTGAGGTGAGTCAAGGAACCCAAACATCCCACTCCACCCCAGATGTAGGTTTTAGTACACCCTATAGGCAACATTTTCTCAGATGCCTGTTACAGCTAGCTGCTCCCTCCTGGCAGCGTCCCTGACGAATGGGCAGCAGTACAAAAGCAACTGCACCCCTTTCTTTCCACCCCCACACCCCCGAAGTGGGAGAGGGGAAACTGCACCAGAATGCCATGTCCCGCATGTCACTGCATCAGCAGTGACTAGCTGAGGCAGGAACTGAGCCCTCGTGTATAAAATAAGATCAACTCTGTGACTCATGTACTCATGGCAAGGAGTAAGGACCGTTTAGAAATGACTTCACTTGTTTTCTGTGGTCTAAAGCAACCTGACAACGTGAATTTTCTCCCACCTAGACCTATGGTCAGTTTTAAAGGAACTGAGATTTTTCTTCAGTCTGAAAGTGGTACCTGGGGAAGTGGTTATTTTCTAGGTCAAATCTCCCCTGTGTCAATCCTGTGGTTGTAGTATGGTATTTGTACATCGCTGATGGATGTACTGGTACAATATGATACACATCTTTTTAGACATGTAGAGAAGAAATCTTAATTGTTTATTGGTGTTCTTCAAAACCTTTTTAAGTTCCTCATTTAGATATTCCTGATTGCAGTGGAACAAATTACTGGAACTTGTGACATTTCTTTCCCTAACCTTTTCTTCAACTGTATTTTTTTCTGAGGAAATCAATTATTTGCAAATGCTAGGCTGACTGAGAAGGTGCTCCTTAGCGGGGCATCTGGAATATCTGCAAAGTTTAAAGTACGGTTGGTGCATATTCCCCAATAAAAGGATAAGATAAACCAACATATGTTTATTTCTGCAAGATCTAAGCAGTTCCTACCCTCTTCTGCTTATTCCCACCCCATGCCTCACTTTTTCCCCATGCAAGCATTTCCAGCGCAACTGTTTCTTGAGCCGAGATGCAAAATGGATCACTAAAGCAATCACATCAGAAAAACTCAGGTTTATTTTATTTCAGGGTGGGAGAGTGGCATTTTTTTTTTTTACCCCAGACCATTTGAGCAGTCCCATTTACAGCACGGCCATACACACAATGGCATCAGCATCACTGCAAGCAAGGGGGTGGCAAAGCATGACAATAAGCAGGTAGGAATGGCAACGTGGAAAGAGGAACTTCCTCAGCTCTTTTTGTTTTTTCCACCAGAGCCAACCAACTGGACACCCATCACTTCACTTGTTTTGTGCTAATGAGGAGCAGCAGGTAGGATTCAAGCAAATGCCTGCATCCCATAACAACCATCACTACGAGTCCCTATTCTTACACCCATACGTATTTACCCATAATGTTACCTCAGCATAATGGACCACGGCATCTGGAAGCGGGGCACCGTGTTAAATCACCAAGTACTTGACTAGCACAACTTTTGCCTTCACTTAGGTTGCCTCCTCCATAACACTTTTCCAGGCCTGAACATGTGGGCTGCTTCACCTGTGTTTTCGTTGCCTACTCTTAGATCTGTCCAAGTACAAACCCCACATGGATTTCATCCACTTCGAGCAGTCTGTCAGGCTTTAAGCTCAAATTCTTTATGTCTGGCTTCTCAGGTATTTTCTCTCACTTTATGGAAAATGACTCTGCCAAATGCAATGTCAATAAAAGACTAATAAGATGGGTTCGGCTTTGGACCATTTCTTAACACATATAATAAATGCTGGGTCCAGCCTGGACCCTGCCTTTGTACTGGTTTAAGTACTTTGAATTTATTTGACACCAGTAACACTAAGTTGATGCAAAGCTTTGGCATGCATCTGTTCACCAAAATGCTGCAGTGTAACTTATTTTCAAGTGTGAATGAACTTCATGCACAATCAGGATTTTACAGCAGTATAATTGCATTCATACAGTAGTGCTTCTTTGGTTTTATTATATTAATTTTAAAACAACGGTGATAAAATGGAATTCGGTATTCACAAATTTGACACCCATTAAATTGCCATTTTTGCTCACATTTTTTTTCTCACATTTTTGCCCAACTTGCTTCATTGTTGTGTAAGTGCCTGGACTAAATATGTATTTAGCAATTTTTTTGGTCCCTTTGACTTGATATGAATCTTCTTCATGATCTGAATGAAGGACTGCCAAAACAGATTCATGAAAACGTGCCTACTTACCTAAGGAACGTTTTTTAAGGGAAACTGTTCTGCTTTACTTGCTAAATCTGCTTATATTTTTTGATTGCCCCAGTAATAATGTGTTTTGCATTGAGAACAGAAGGTAGTTTTTCCCCCAAAGTGCTCAGAGATGTCTTCTCCAGCCACTCCCATCTTCTCCACTCCCATCGCCCGCATCAAGTGCAGGTTAACCCTGGCAGGACTCAGGTGATGGTCCCTTCCCTTTCCCTGGCAGTGCCTGCTCTCTCCGCTGCCAGCTTGTCACCGAGCATCATGTCCACCTGGTAGCCACCCCTGCAACCTCTGGAAGTTCCCTGGCTCCATTTGCTCATTCCAGCTGGGCACCGAGACACCACCCCCGCCAGTGTATTTGTGGTTCTTGCGCCAGAGTGTCCTTATGCTGCTGGATACAGCAGGTCGTTCAGGTCCTTTTCTAGTTAAGGTGTCTTTGCTTTCACTTGGGGTGGGCTGTGGCCAGTACAGTGCAAAGTGATCCTCACACCACTTGTCAAGGGTTTGCTCTACATGTAGAGAATTTTTCTTATTTTCTGAGGGTAAAATACACAGTGACATCAGTGCTGTTCTGCTTTGTCTGCCAGTGAGTTCCCTACCCATTTGTCTCCCCAGTCTTTTATTTGCCATGCAAAGGTCAATAAACTGCCTAGGAAGTCTCCTCTTCAGAGGCAGCAGGTTTCTGCAGCAAGGGTGCAGTAACAAGTCTATTGTCCCTCTTGAGGCCACTGCACTACTCCGTCATCTGTGTGCTGTTGCAGGTACAACAGTGGCAGAAAAGCATTGTAACGTGTCTGTCTTACAAAAGTGTCTCTCTTTTCTAGTTCCTCATTCAATCTATCACCTTTCCCAGTGGGCTTCAAACACAGTCACAGAATCACAGGATGGACGAGGTTGGAAAGGACCTCTGGAGGTCATCTAGTCCAACCTACCTGCTCAAGCATGGCCACCTAGAGCTGGTTGCCCAGGACCGTGACCAGATGGCTTTTGATTATCACCAAGGATGGACACTCCACAACCTCTCTGGGCACCAACTGTGTTGGCCACCCTCACAGTGAAAAAGAGTTTCCTGATGTTCAGAGGGAACCTCCTGTGTTTCAGGTTGTGCCCATTGCCTCTGGTCCTGTCACTGGGGACCACTGAGCAGAGCCTGGCTATGTCCTCTTTGCACCTTCCCTGCATGTACTTATATACACTCCCCTGGAGCCTTCTCTTCTCCAGGCTGAACAGTCCCAGCTCTCTCAGCCTCTTCTCACAGGAGAGATGCTCCAGTCCCTTCATCATCTTCGTGGCTGCTTGCTGGACCCTTTCCAGTATGCCCATGCCTCTCCTCTTTTGGGACCTCTGGCATTCTCTTTCAAATGATTCACAAAGTTTAAAAGTCCTCTCTGCTATTTGTCAGAAGTCTTTGAGCATATTAAAACTGTCTACTTCTTTTTAATTTTCTTGAAAAATGTTAAGGTCCATTTAAAAAAAAATACTGGTGTTCACCACAGTTTATTTATTAATATTATTTTGAAAAAAAAACACTTATGTCCCTTCATGCTCTCAGCATCACCTTTTCCAATGCAATTCTCGTTTCCAACTGAGTGATTTGATCGTTGCTTTAAGATAATTTTTCATCTGTTGCTTATTTGGCTTTATTTCTTCTTGACCAGGTTTCACAGCTTCAGATTCTGTGTTGGCAGTTTCTTGGCCAGTTTTCCCTTCCTGTTGACCAGATATAATCTCTGCCAGTATGGAAGCTAAGTCCTCTATCGCTGGCCAAGCAAGAATCAATCATGCTGAATCTTACTGATATAAATCTACACTTAACACAAATGTAATCCTCTTGGGAATTATCATCCACCCTAACATAAACTTTGTTGCACTTTATGAATGCTTATGAATATTAATTAATTAATCTATCCCACTTACATGCACGTTTGTAAATAGACGGCTATCAGGATATTTAAAATAGCAAGACAAGAGCAGCAAAATGGCTTCGGTCTAACAGCTAGATAAATATATATATATTTAAGAGCTCAGCTTCTGCCTGTGTTTCTCAGGACAGGTCGCTATTCATCTCCATACGCATGTGGACCTACTTTCCGGCTATTCTAGTTTCACATCTATATTGCAGAATGGCTGTAAAGCCACAGGCAGGTTGAACCCCATTGTCCTCTAGACCATTCAGGCTTAGCACAAATGCACGATCTAGCGACGAGAGCTTTCACTCAGCCAATTCTGCGTGCCCAGAAGTTCAGCTTAGCTTTTTCATCCTGAACAATGGGGAAGCAAGGGGGATAGCCTAATATTTTATCCTCTGTTTTGCCTACGTCGTCTTTGTCCACCAGCCGTTTGCAGCACTAAAGGTAAACCTCTTGCATGTAACAGCTTTAAAAAAGCTCTCCTCCTGTAGACAAGGAGATGATGAGTTAGAGTCACTGTTTGCTGTTATCCTAATCTGTTTTTCAAATGAAGATGCCTTTTCTACCGTCAGTATAACTCATTCTGTTCCTTTTCTCTGTGGCTTCCCACACCATGGCACGCTCTCTGGGCTGAATACAGGACAAAATTCAGAAAATTTGTTCTTCTGCTGTCCTGCCTCCCAAGGATCACCTCCTCCCTTCCAGCTTTGCTTGTACTTTTTTCACTGCTCCTAGTCACACAAGTTATTGAAATGTTTTTGTTTGTTTTTTGCTGTTTCCCTCCCTCGCCTTCAGTCGATGTTTGTAAAGCATTTAACACTACACCAGGCGGGTTAATTTACTGCACTAGTAAAACAGGCTATTTGGAGTGTCTTGCAACACTGACATGTTTTCAGCTTGAAAATCAGATGTCTCCATCCCAAAGGAAAGAATTCTTGCCAAAGCTTTGTTTATATCGATGCCAGGTGCAATCTGGCCCAACAGTGGTAATGACATATGAACACTAAACAGTTTGTAAAAAGCATGCTTCAAAATGAAATCTGAATCCTATATAAAAAGACCCAGGTAAGAGTCTTACCAGGAATTTGCCTGGTGTAGGAAAGTATTTCTTTGTAGAAACATTAATTTGGCTCCTGGGCTCCCTTTAGTGTTATTAGTGGCTTCTGATTTCAATTTTTTCATTACAGATTGTTTTTCTTTTGCTTCTGGTAGAGTTTTCAAAGCCACAGGTTTATTGTGTAGAAATATTTTAACAAAAATTACTGTAATTACTGTATTTAATACTTTATTTTGTACATGGCTCTTGCATGTATGATTAACAAAAGAAACCTTTCCTCTTTTTGGCTCTGTAGAGAGCGACCCTGTTTTGGTGAAAATTAGAAATACTGAGATGCAATGCATACTGCAGCACCTCTTGAAAGGAAATTGCCAGAACTGAATTGCATCCTTTTCTTTTTAGACAAGTTCAAAATAGGCTTTCAGCCCTTAAGGAGATTTTTTGGGTTACTGCTGGCTACACAGAGGGAAAAAAATTGTTAAACCGGTATGAGAGTCCTGATTAAGCAGCTCCCTGCCCATAACGTGAAAGCATCAGAAACCCTGGTAGGCTGCAACTTGCATGTGCTTGTCTGAGCTCTGCGATGGTCACATCCTCAGCATCGCTTTGCAAACTTCGGTCAGATAAAACTGGAAAACAACAGTGGGTTGACACACTGAGGGGTTTTTAAAATGTGCTCAGATTTTGTTTGCAAACCTGTAATAAATTGACACTCCCACTAAATCAGCGGCCGTTTACATGAAGGTCTGGCCCTTAAAAATCAATGACATCGATGTAGTGATCGGATTCTTATCTCTTCAGAGGGGCAACATTAAAACCAAACCCCCATTGCTGCTGTTAAGTACACGGACCGCAGTAAGGATGGTGCTCGGACCGCAGTAAGGATGGTGCTCGGTGTGATCTACACATCATACTGGCATAGAGCAAATCATTTGTCCATAGAATAAACCAAACAAAAGCCGGGAGAACAACAGCAATAAGAGACTATTTGACAAAAAGCTATTCATGTGCGCAACCCATTACCTCACCGCATACCTAAGAGTGAGCCAGTGGCTTTGGGTTTTGTCTTAAGGAGAAATCCGAGGGAAATTTTCAGGATGCCTTTCCCATGTGTTTGAAGTAAAATGATGAGATCAGTATGTCTTTAAAACGAGAGATAAACCACTTAATACTTTAGCTCAAACTTCAGAAATCGTGATTCTTGAATCAGTGCCTCAGCAGAAAAGGAAAGACTCAGATTTGCAGATGGCAAGTTGCTTGCTGCAATCTGAAAGGGTCTATACTATAATGGCAAAAAATATGACTATATACACTTTCTTCCTCTGTCCATCTGCCACTGTTATAGTCTAGTGTGGGGGTGATTTTATTTAAATTTGGACTGTTTGCAGGCTGATTTCTCATTTCTGCAATCATTAGGTTTGTCACAAAAAGAGTAAATAGATTTTTTTTTTTAAAAAAAAAAACAACTGCTGCCTTGGTGCTGTGTGACTTAAATAGTGAAATCATTGCAATAGGCTCCCACTGAAGAAATCTACATACATCTGCTGCTGGTCTGGATGGTATCTCATCCAGTGACTGTCTATGTACATCCATACGTGGAGGCTCTGGGAATCTTTACAATGCTTGTAAGTATTTTCTGAAACGGAAGACGCACAATAGCAGTAATGACCGGACAGACCAAGAATAAAAGAAGAGAGATACATTAATAACAGAAAATGACTAATGCAAATGGATATTTAATTTATTAATATTTAAAGGTCATAGGAAGAGTCATCTTGTTTTACTCACTTATTATTCACCTTCATCCAGGAAAATTATACACTAGCTTGCCACAGTTTCCCCCGCACTCATTTTGTAAGGAAAAATGTCAGTGGACAGAGGTATGTATTTATCAAGACACAGAGACATTGAAAAGCTGTCAGGAACCGTGACTGCAAACATCAGATCATTCACCTTTCCCCTTGCTCAAGACTTGCCAAGAATAGGCCATACAGATGGATTATTCTTTATTTTTGCAGAGGGACAGGATCTGCTTAGAAGAAGCTTTTGTGCCTTCTGCCATCAGACCCTCATCCTTGCAGGGACGACTTGGTGAACCTGCCTCCTGGAGCAGTGCTCCTCATGGACAAATCCCCCCGGCTCAGGCTGGTCCCCTGCGCTATTCTCATGCCTCTGGGCTCCCAGCAGCACTGATGCGCCAAGGACTTGTCCCCATCGCTCCGCAGAGTCACCCCCCAGGACACCCCGCTCCCCAGAAGGCAAGCTGGCGGCTGCAAGGAAGAGGAGCAGCTGGCTAAAGCTGCCAGCTCTGCCAGGCTGACGGCAAAGGAATTGCAGCAAATAATGGAAATCGGCTCCTTAAAGTGTTACATTTTTAAAATGGCCTGTGATGTTACAGGATGCATACAGCGGTTTTAGGGCTTGCAGGTCATTAGCTCAGGGGCTCTGAAAAATTAATATCTAAAGGCAGACTTTTAAAGCGCTCACTTTAAATAGCTTATTCTGTGAAAATATCAAACTAAAATTATTAGAGAACCTTGATTCCCCTCTCTTTTGCACTGCGGAAGGAGTGTCAGTGCGCAAGCTGGAAACTCAAGCCCATCAAGAGAGTAAAGATTTTGGACATGTGTTTTGTGCAAGCTGGAAGAAAATGAGGTAGCTGCCAATAAGGTTTCAGCCTGCTTTGAGTCCCATGGCAACTCCACTAGTGAAGGGGGAAGAACAGCACCTTGCAAGGTATACATCTGGGTATAAGCCAGGTTCCCAGTCTAACTACTGGCCCATCTGATCTATTTTTGGCCTTTTTTCTTCTTTTTCCTTTAAAATTTCATAGGAACTTTGATTTTGTTATAGCTTGCATTCAATATTTGCCCTCCATCGAAATGTTGTTGATATAATACAGCGTACTTGTTCTAAAGTCAACGAAAACAGCATTAAAGAGCATTGAAGAGTATTATTTGCTGTGAATCTGAAAATACATAAACATAAACACAAATGTATTTCTTTAACTGAAGAAAATGAATAGACAGGACATATTTTGTTACATGGTTCTGAAATTAGGATCTTTGTCTAAAGCTGATGTAAAAAATAAATGTGTTTTAAGCGATGTAAGGTTTAAACTATGTAGCATCTTTGTCACTTATTCCGTGTCAAGTGGGTACAGACTGCAGTGATTCTGATAAGAAGGCTTTTCACATTCACTGCTACCAGTAGCAACCCAAGATGTGGGGAGATGTGGTAAAGAACGAGGGTCATATTTATAATCTGGAATGCTGCAAAATGTATCTCTTCAAGTTTTCAGCTGAACTAAGATATTTATCGTAACAAGATCTAATTAGACCTAATTTCCATAGCATATCAATTATTTTCCTCATTAGAGTAGCTAATGCCATGTTCAGATATCATGGCAATCAAGCTTGCGATTTCTAGAAAAACTGGTTAGAAGGCTTAGTATTAAGTGTGTTTCCAACTGTGAAATTTATCCTTCCGAGCAATGCCTCCCAGTTTACTCACTTTGTTCCAGGATTCTCCGCAGCATATGGCCACTGGAACCCATTAAATAACACGAAGTAAGACAAAGTCAGCGATGAGTCAAAAATAGCTGCACTAGTGAATCGCCTTTCAAAATTCTGTCTCTAACAAGAAAAATAATGAAGAATAAGACATGCAATTAGAAGAAATTAAGATCAATTTTCCAGCCGGGTTGCCTACGTGGTGGTTTCGAAATCCACGTCAGGCACCTCAAATAAAAGCAGACTGATTGAACACCTGCAGCTCTTGGCAATGCACTCGCGCTCATAAGGCAGCCAGGCAATTCTTGTACACAAAGTCTCTACCTCTCAGTTTTATTTTCCCCATTACCTAAAACTCCTAAAACTCCAGGCCCTAATCGCTGGGTTTGACACGTTCCTTTCTCCTCCTAAGGAAGACACCCAGTGTTTCCAGTGCGTGGCCATATGTGTGCCATATACTCGTTGGACAAGTCCCATTTGCTCAGCAGGAGAGTGAAGGCACTTTTTTTAGCACAGGAGCTTGTGACAATGTATTTGGCCAAATATATTGTCACAATATATCTGGATTCCTCACATCCAGTCTGAGTCATCTAGAAGTTGGGTGTCTGCTCTAAGATTTTTTTCTAGAGTCTCTTTTACAGTCCATAGCGAGAGGTTGGTATATCTGGAAGGAGATTTATGTCCTCCTAGACTAGCTGCCTAAGGCACAGAGATGATTTGTTCTTTGGAGGCACCCAGGTCCCTTGGCTGAATACTCAGGGAGCCTCAGCAGCTAATTGAGACCACGTGCCTTCTTCCTAAAGAGCTGCAACAGGCACGATGGGTCTCACCTCAGTGTTTTTGCGGCTGGTGGCTCCTATCCTGCATGAGACACACATTTTGCTAATATGAGAGGTTTAACTATAGACCTTTGGTGCTATAAGAATATCACACTAACAGTGGAACTTCAGGAGAAGCTCAATGTATGGTTACACCGATACGTTGCATGGCTGAGAGCAGGGAGATGCTTTCGTTCGCAGCTATACCTTAACCAAACGCCAGCCAACTACATTTATCTCCTCTCATTTAAAATACATCCAGTGTGCTGAATAGGTGCATCTCAAATGAGACATAGGAAACGTACAAGTTTCTGAATAAACCAAATTCTTTATCTGATGCATTTTGAAGCTTTGTAGTTATTCTTATTTAGTTACTTTTGTATCCCACTCCCTTAATTTGCAAGTAAAAAGATGCTTCATCTGGCCATCCAAATAGTATATTCAAACAAAATATCCCAGGAAATAAACAACTGTGCTCTTCTGACCTGTGTTATGAACAATAAAACGTTATCTAGAGTCCACAGACTGTACATACTGTGTCCACCCCCTTATACCTATGCATATCTATTAATTTAATGGGCATATTCAGGTATAATGCAGATAGGATTCTGGCCACATAACTCCTAATTGATTTAAAATTATATGGATGGTAACAGTGCCAGAAGACAATTTAGTTTGCTCTCTTTCATACTGAGCTGAAGTTGTTTGGTTTTCTTAAAAGAAATAAAACTGATAATTGTCACTACAGTAAGTAAATATGTCTGAATACACGCAGAAAGCAGATCTATTGGGTAAGAAGGTTACAGAATCTCATTTTGTGGTCCATCTGCTCCCTCTTTGCTTCCCAAGCCAACAGACACTAATCTGGGATGAAGAAACTGACAGGACATGGGGGAGGAGTAGACGGTCACGATTCCGACTCGTTTCAGCTTTTTGATATATGTGCTCATGCCATTGTGATATAATTGAATGAAAATAACACAGTGGAGTCAGGAGGACAATTCAAACAATTATGTATTACAGCAGCATTTTGCCGTTCAAGACTTTCTCATAATTTCAGTGTAATTTATATATTTTACCTCTAAGCCTCAAATGCTCAAAATTAATGTACAAGGGTAAAAGGGTGTAATGCTGGAAAAGATTGTTAAGCAGATAATAAGCTGAACTAAACAGCAAAATAATCAGATCGAGCTAAGAAAAGTGTCCAGGGTACTCCTGTTGGAATTTTTTTTTTGTTCTAATTTGCATCTGTGCTGACGGTCTTGAAGAAAATGTGAACAGCACTCCAACAAAAATTTTCTAGTGACCCTAACATGAAAAAAAAATCAAAAGCAGTTCAAGAGGATGAGAACTAAATACAAAAGAACTAAGGATAAAAGCAAAATGCAAAGCCATGGACTGTCAGTGAGAAAGACAAAGCAAAAGTGGCAGTGTGGCTAACCAGGGACGGCAAATGAGGGATGTGCTGTGTGACAGTGCGGTAGTACAAAAACAGCCAATGGAGCTGTATCGTGTCACCTCCATCTCTGTGCAGCTCTGCAACAACAGTGCTGCCAGTCTTCAGTTATTTTTAATTCTGGGCACTTTGTCATCAGAAAGACCATAATAAATAGAAGTATGTTGGTACGGAAGCAGGACGGAGCAAGGTAAAAATGAGTGATGAAAAGAGATAAATACGTATTGTTTGGTTTAACTGTGATTAAGACGCAAGGCAAGTACAAATAATTTAAGCATGTTAACACTCCACTGAAAGCGGTAAGTTCTTGAACGCAGTAAAAGAGAAGTATCGCGAGCATTTGGGATAAGTGCCATGAAGAAGTTACAAAAAATAAAGCCGTTATAAGTGGGAAAGTGTGTCTCATAGTTAAATCACCTAATCCAAGATTTGAAAATCATTTTGACCACCACGTGATGCAAAGCACTGACACAGCGTAAGGTCCCTCTGCCAGGTGAAGGCTGTTCATACTTTCTGGAAGGGTAACTTTAGCCAGGATCAGAGGCTGTGGATGTGCATAAAAATGACTGGACTTCCCTCAGCTAACCATGGACTTTTCATGAGTCCCTTCTCATCTCCTTTCCACACCCAGTGCCCCAAAACTATGGTTTCTGGCTGTCCCTTGGATGTGGTTGCTCTGCCTTATGTGCAGGTCCATGAGGATTCATGAAGAAGTCGGCTTAACTTTGACCTTTTTTTGCCCACTGCAAAACACCTGAAATGACTCAATTGCTCCCAAGACACTACAGCCCAAGCCAACCACATCAAACAATATCACAGTGCTGCTGACCACCAGTGTCAGGGCTGAGCTGGTGGCCCCAGTTCTCCATGATGGAGACTGTGGGCCGACAATGGTATTCCCAGGGAACACCAGCATTTGGTCAAGGCACTGAATGTACTTGGGTTCTGAAGGCAGCAGCCATACAGGGGCAACCAGGGGCAGCTTGGGCAATCATCATGTGGATGTTATAGAACAGTGGAATGGTAGAAAAGGGAGAGTTCTGAGCTAAGCCTATGAGATGGCCAAGGGCAATGACAGAAATTCAAGGTCAGCACTACAATGAGCTTGCCAGCATCCAGACAAGGACACAGACACAACTGCAAATGCAACAGGAGATTCCCTGGAGAAGCAGTCATCCTTTGGCAATTCTTTCCAGAGCAGGTTAATGACAACACCATAGATGGAGAAGAGATGACTGGAGGGAACCTCCCAAGGTGTTCAGAAATCAGCCTGACTTCCACATCCATCAGTGTGGAAGCAGTGTTTGGAGGCCCTTTGTTTCAGTTTTTTCTGGGCATGTTGAGCAGTACTGAGCAAAAAGGTAACTTCTTATAGCTCTGTCCTCTCACACACACACATCCCCCTACATAGCTGTCTCAGTCCTGCAGATTCTCAAACAGCCCTGGCCTAGCACAGGGTCTAAAGTTTCCTTGCTAAACTCTTGCTGATTGGTGGGCCTTTCTCCTTATGGGCTTGCCCTCCCTCGGATTAATGGTCATGAACCACATGGTATTGATTTTGTGAGAGCCAAGAATTACATACAGAAAAGCCCATACATAATTACAGATCATCCTCTGAACTTCAGCTAATGCATCAGGATTTGTAAAAATCAAGCCTGATCTTGAGATAACAAAAGGGATTCCCAGCACAGCAAGCTTTTCCAGAGAAACCTGCGCAGATATCTGCTTTTATGGTTTAATGCACTACAGGCACAGTATGTAGCAACAGAATAAGGGTATGCTTGGCACGAGCGAAGATGCGCATGCATCAGCCTAGACGAGCATGGACCTAAGTCCCATCCTCCAATTGGTGTGGTGCCTTCAAATGGTCAAAGTGATCATAGAAACATAGAATGGTTAAAGTTGGAAGGGACCTTAAAGATCATCTAGTCCAACCCCTCTACCATGGGCAGGGACACCTTCCACTAGACCAGGTTACTCAAAGCCTCATCCATCCTGGCCTTGAACACTTCCAGGGATGGGGCATCCACAACTTCCCTAAGCAGCCTGTTCCAGTGCCTCACCACCCTCAGAGTAAAGATTATCTTCCTAATATCTAATCTAAATCTACCCTCTTCCAGTTTAAAACCATTCCCCCTCATCCTATTGCTACATGCCCTTTTAAAAAGTCCCTCCCCATCTTTCCTGTAGGCCCCCTTTAGGCACTGGAAGGCCGCAATCAGGTCTCCCTGGAGCCTTCTCTTCTCCAGGCTGAACAACCCCAACTCTCTCAGCCTGTCCTCATAGGAGAGGTGCTCCAGCCCCCTGATCATCTTCATAGCCCTCCTTTGGACTCGCTCCAACAGGTTCATGTCCTTCCTATGTTGGGGCCCCAGAGCTGCATGCAGTACTCCAGGTAGGTTCTCATGAGAGTGAAGTATAGAGGGGCAGAATCACCTCCCTCAACCTGCTGGCCACATTTCTTCTGATGCAGTCCAGGATGCGGATGGCTTTCTGGGCTGCAAGCACACATTGCTGGCTCATCAAAAATAAATGTAAGTTCCCTTTCCTCACTCTCTTGTACTTTGGAAGCTGGTCTCAATCTATTCATCTTCCACTGAAGCTGTCAAAAATTCTCTGTTTCCAGGAGTATGAAGAGAGAAACTTCCCTCTTCTACTTACACTGGATCAGGAATCCCTGGAATGAGCGGCAATGTCATTGTTTTTAATGGTCCTTGATTGGATTCTTTCATGAATATGCTCTGTTGCTTTTTGGACTGATGTTCATTTCCACAGTATCGAGAGGGAAAAGAGCCTAACTACGATTGTGTGAAACAGAGCTGCTTTTCGATTTGCTTGGAAAGTGCCACTTGATAATTTTTCTTGTTTGAAGCATCTTGGCATCTGCAGCCAAAGCCAGACAACTCAAGGACACAGCTGGTCCTACAGGCTCTAGAGAAAGCCTGGGAACAAAACCAGGCCTGCAGTAGTGAGAGAAGACTCAACAGAGTGAATGTGCAAAATCAGACTTGGCAGAGAAAGCCACCATGAGCGTGGAGCACAGCCAGGGTTCAGTAGATGCCTCAGTGGAAAACATAAGGGCCTTTGCCCAGGACATGATTAGCAGAGGTCAGCTCTCACTTTCTCCTCAAAATCCCATGTCCAGCCTTTACATCCCACTTCTTGATGCAGCTGGAAAGCCCAATGAAGGCAAAGACTGCTTTGACAACCCACGTGTCCATCACCTGCGGGAAGTGAGGGCCAAGAGCTTTGCTCACTTTCACTTTGCAGCCCTGAATGTTTGGTAGTGCAGCAGAGAAAGCTGGGCAATCACCAGCTTCCAGGTGGCCATGGCAGTGTTTTTGTGCCCTCTTTGCAAGGGGATTCATCAGCTATAAATGTGGTCCTTCTCATGCTGGAGCTCTTGCTCCACTGCTGAGCCCTCCCTGTGCTGCTATTGGACCTCGTGTCCTTGCCCACTCCTGCAGGACAGATACTGGAGTGCCCTGTAAGCCCAGCTCCACCTNCCTCCATCTCTGTGCAGCTCTGCAACAACAGTGCTGCCAGTCTTCAGTTATTTTTAATTCTGGGCACTTTGTCATCAGAAAGACCATAATAAATAGAAGTATGTTGGTACGGAAGCAGGAAGGAGCAAGGTAAAAATGAGTGATGAAAAGAGATAAATACGTATTGTTTGGTTTAACTGTGATTAAGACGCAAGGCAAGTACAAATAATTTAAGCATGTTAACACTCCACTGAAAGCGGTAAGTTCTTGAACGCAGTAAAAGAGAAGTATCGCGAGCATTTGGGATAAGTGCCATGAAGAAGTTACAAAAAATAAAGCCGTTATAAGTGGGAAAGTGTGTCTCATAGTTAAATCACCTAATCCAAGATTTGAAAATCATTTTGACCACCACGTGATGCAAAGCACTGACACAGCGTAAGGTCCCTCTGCCAGGTGAAGGCTGTTCATACTTTCTGGAAGGGTAACTTTAGCCAGGATCAGAGGCTGTGGATGTGCATAAAAATGACTGGACTTCCCTCAGCTAACCATGGACTTTTCATGAGTCCCTTCTCATCTCCTTTCCACACCCAGTGCCCCAAAACTATGGTTTCTGGCTGTCCCTTGGATGTGGTTGCTCTGCCTTATGTGCAGGTCCATGAGGATTCATGAAGAAGTCGGCTTAACTTTGACCTTTTTTTGCCCACTGCAAAACACCTGAAATGACTCAATTGCTCCCAAGACACTACAGCCCAAGCCAACCACATCAAACAATATCACAGTGCTGCTGACCACCAGTGTCAGGGCTGAGCTGGTGGCCCCAGTTCTCCATGATGGAGACTGTGGGCCGACAATGGTATTCCCAGGGAACACCAGCATTTGGTCAAGGCACTGAATGTACTTGGGTTCTGAAGGCAGCAGCCATACAGGGGCAACCAGGGGCAGCTTGGGCAATCATCATGTGGATGTTATAGAACAGTGGAATGGTAGAAAAGGGAGAGTTCTGAGCTAAGCCTATGAGATGGCCAAGGGCAATGACAGAAATTCAAGGTCAGCACTACAATGAGCTTGCCAGCATCCAGACAAGGACACAGACACAACTGCAAATGCAACAGGAGATTCCCTGGAGAAGCAGTCATCCTTTGGCAATTCTTTCCAGAGCAGGTTAATGACAACACCATAGATGGAGAAGAGATGACTGGAGGGAACCTCCCAAGGTGTTCAGAAATCAGCCTGACTTCCACATCCATCAGTGTGGAAGCAGTGTTTGGAGGCCCTTTGTTTCAGTTTTTTCTGGGCATGTTGAGCAGTACTGAGCAAAAAGGTAACTTCTTATAGCTCTGTCCTCTCACACACACACATCCCCCTACATAGCTGTCTCAGTCCTGCAGATTCTCAAACAGCCCTGGCCTAGCACAGGGTCTAAAGTTTCCTTGCTAAACTCTTGCTGATTGGTGGGCCTTTCTCCTTATGGGCTTGCCCTCCCTCGGATTAATGGTCATGAACCACATGGTATTGATTTTGTGAGAGCCAAGAATTACATACAGAAAAGCCCATACATAATTACAGATCATCCTCTGAACTTCAGCTAATGCATCAGGATTTGTAAAAATCAAGCCTGATCTTGAGATAACAAAAGGGATTCCCAGCACAGCAAGCTTTTCCAGAGAAACCTGCGCAGATATCTGCTTTTATGGTTTAATGCACTACAGGCACAGTATGTAGCAACAGAATAAGGGTATGCTTGGCACGAGCGAAGATGCGCATGCATCAGCCTAGACGAGCATGGACCTAAGTCCCATCCTCCAATTGGTGTGGTGCCTTCAAATGGTCAAAGTGATCATAGAAACATAGAATGGTTAAAGTTGGAAGGGACCTTAAAGATCATCTAGTCCAACCCCTCTACCATGGGCAGGGACACCTTCCACTAGACCAGGTTACTCAAAGCCTCATCCATCCTGGCCTTGAACACTTCCAGGGATGGGGCATCCACAACTTCCCTAAGCAGCCTGTTCCAGTGCCTCACCACCCTCAGAGTAAAGATTATCTTCCTAATATCTAATCTAAATCTACCCTCTTCCAGTTTAAAACCATTCCCCCTCATCCTATTGCTACATGCCCTTTTAAAAAGTCCCTCCCCATCTTTCCTGTAGGCCCCCTTTAGGCACTGGAAGGCCGCAATCAGGTCTCCCTGGAGCCTTCTCTTCTCCAGGCTGAACAACCCCAACTCTCTCAGCCTGTCCTCATAGGAGAGGTGCTCCAGCCCCCTGATCATCTTCATAGCCCTCCTTTGGACTCGCTCCAACAGGTTCATGTCCTTCCTATGTTGGGGCCCCAGAGCTGCATGCAGTACTCCAGGTAGGTTCTCATGAGAGTGAAGTATAGAGGGGCAGAATCACCTCCCTCAACCTGCTGGCCACATTTCTTCTGATGCAGTCCAGGATGCGGATGGCTTTCTGGGCTGCAAGCACACATTGCTGGCTCATCAAAAATAAATGTAAGTTCCCTTTCCTCACTCTCTTGTACTTTGGAAGCTGGTCTCAATCTATTCATCTTCCACTGAAGCTGTCAAAAATTCTCTGTTTCCAGGAGTATGAAGAGAGAAACTTCCCTCTTCTACTTACACTGGATCAGGAATCCCTGGAATGAGCGGCAATGTCATTGTTTTTAATGGTCCTTGATTGGATTCTTTCATGAATATGCTCTGTTGCTTTTTGGACTGATGTTCATTTCCACAGTATCGAGAGGGAAAAGAGCCTAACTACGATTGTGTGAAACAGAGCTGCTTTTCGATTTGCTTGGAAAGTGCCACTTGATAATTTTTCTTGTTTGAAGCATCTTGGCATCTGCAGCCAAAGCCAGACAACTCAAGGACACAGCTGGTCCTACAGGCTCTAGAGAAAGCCTGGGAACAAAACCAGGCCTGCAGTAGTGAGAGAAGACTCAACAGAGTGAATGTGCAAAATCAGACTTGGCAGAGAAAGCCACCATGAGCGTGGAGCACAGCCAGGGTTCAGTAGATGCCTCAGTGGAAAACATAAGGGCCTTTGCCCAGGACATGATTAGCAGAGGTCAGCTCTCACTTTCTCCTCAAAATCCCATGTCCAGCCTTTACATCCCACTTCTTGATGCAGCTGGAAAGCCCAATGAAGGCAAAGACTGCTTTGACAACCCACGTGTCCATCACCTGCGGGAAGTGAGGGCCAAGAGCTTTGCTCACTTTCACTTTGCAGCCCTGAATGTTTGGTAGTGCAGCAGAGAAAGCTGGGCAATCACCAGCTTCCAGGTGGCCATGGCAGTGTTTTTGTGCCCTCTTTGCAAGGGGATTCATCAGCTATAAATGTGGTCCTTCTCATGCTGGAGCTCTTGCTCCACTGCTGAGCCCTCCCTGTGCTGCTATTGGACCTCGTGTCCTTGCCCACTCCTGCAGGACAGATACTGGAGTGCCCTGTAAGCCCAGCTCCACCTGAAGCCTCTCCCTGAGCATGGTCTGGATGTCACAGGAGATGGCACTTGAGGCTGGGGACTTCAAGCACAGCCCTGATCCCACTTGTAGGGTCTTTGCTGCCCCTGGTATGTGCTTTTGCAGCTGTGAACTGCTGAAAAACAAACGACATCTCGAAAAAGACAGTTTCTCTGGCAGGTTATCTAACATGGTGGCCAGTGCCCCACACTGCAGGGGGTGGGCAAGCCAAACGCAATGGGGCAGGGGATGCTGTGCACCAGACCTGTGTTCCACACTGGCAAAAACACTGTCCCACCTTGCCCTGCCGTGCTCAGCGGAGGTGCCTGAGCTGGAGCCGCATCCACTGACTCAGCAGTGCATTAGATCCTGCAGTGGTGGCCTGGGGCTGACTGGCTTGGGAAGGAGTTGGCTACAGAGTGGTGAGACCTGACAGGCGGCACGCAGACGGAAAGGAATTAAACCTTTATCGTTCACTGCTCTTTGATTCACTGCAAATTCCTTTCTGAGGAAGGAAAAAAAAAATCATGTCTTGCGCTACACCAAAGATTTGGAAGATCATTAAACGCTTCAGTGCTTATAGGGACTTAAAGACTAAATAAACGCAAAAGCTCTGGAAAAATTCAAATTCTCCTTCTCTGCACATCCAAATTGGGACCCACCTTTTGAAACAGCCAAGCATTAGAACTAAATGTTAGTTGATCTCTCTTAACTTGTGGCTCTTCCTTGTCTTTTACCTTCCCACAGCCACTTGCTACTGCATATCTTGGTTCAAGTCCAGGTATCTGTCCTGAAAACAGGATGCGTGACTTCTAAAATCCAGGCAAGTCAAAGCATTAGTAGGATTTACTGCTCGTGGTACATCACCAGATGCAGTAAATTCTCAAGAAGGAAGTGACACCAACCAAAATAACATAGGTGGGTAGGTTGAAGGAGTGAAGTAATCCATCCCGACTGGGCAGACTTAGAAGAAACTGCTGCCAAACATACATGTAAGAGAAATTACTCATTGTTGTAAAATACACCTTCAAGGTAGTTATAAACAGAAGTAACATGAAAATATGGCTGTTCAGATTAATAAATTAAAAGCAATGACAATTTTCATTGGTTCATAAAAAATACAATTAAAAATTTCTTTTCTGCAGGTAGACAAAAATATTCAATCTGTAAAGGAGAACCCAAATAACTCTATATGCTTTAGGTCTAACATATTTGGCAATAGCCTAATTTAAGAGATTTAAACAGAGCTTTACACAAGTGTCGGAGAAGAACCCATCCCCCTTGGTTCCATTCCCCCACGGGGGCTAGTGCCGTCCTCTGCCCAGCACCAGACTTGCACCCTTCCCACCAAAATAACATTTGCTTACTAATGGCTCTTTCTCCAAAAGGTGTAAATGGGCCCTTGTTTGAGCTCGTCACAGATTCAGCTTTACTCTTTTATCTTCAGTAATTTGGAGGGTTTTTTTCCCTGCAGATAGTTTCTATGTTCCACTTGCTGCTATTCGCTAGAGAAAGTCTCTTGGGCTTTTTGCCCTTTGTATTTCCTCTCTTCTTTCATGTGGAGAAGACTGCCAACGTGGGATTTGCAAACTGCTGCCAATATGGGATTTGTGCTGCTGCGGCTGCCAATCTTTAATTTAGCATATGTATAAAGCTAATTTTTGGACACGATGCTAGTGCCTGGCATCTCTGCAGGAGTCAGCCAGGTTGTAATGTTTGTATTGTACTGCACTATAAAAAACAATAAAAAGAAAATATAAAGGAAAAAGCCTCTTATCTCTAGCTTTATAGCTACAGATATGGTCTAAATACTTGTATTCTCCCTCTGCATCTAAAATTCGCTTCCTCCTTTCTGTGCCGTAGTCCTTTCTTTTAGATTTGCGGTTTGTGTTGCCTGCAGTAGGAGCCAATGATAGGCTCCTGCTCCCTACTGAGTATATCTTCGTATTAAAATGTATAAATGCAACTCTTTAGCGGAAGGAAAAAAGACTAGTTTCCCTTTAATTATATTTTAACCACACAGCCACATGCGTGAAGTCATACTTTCTCCTTTTTAAAAAATATTTTAATGCAGAGAATCGGAGAAAAAAAATCTAATCATTCAGGAAACATCTTTCTTACAGAAAACATAAGCTTGACTACCCTTCTTTGGCAAGGACATCTGCTGTTCGGGAGGAGGTTCCTGCAGTGAATCCTCTAAAATAAGGCAGTGCCATTCTGGCCCCCGCGCGGCAGCAGGAGCGAGCTGAACTCTGGCTCCAGGAGGACTCCGTATGGAGGACCTCGTGCAGCCGTGGGGAGATCCTCAGCCATGCCCTGGGAGCGGGCAAAGAGGAAAGCCACCGGGGAAGCCATGGCAGCAGGGTGGGCAGAGGGGAGCAGCTTCACGCTGCCCCATGATGGTGGCTATAGCAGGACAAAGGCTATTACAGGGGGGTATTGTTCCCAGTGGTCCTAGATGGATTTATAGGAAAAGATGGATTCACAGGAAGGGTTGAACAGCAGCAGCAGTTCGCGGCTCTTCCTTATTACTAAACCTTTACCTAAACCTATTCCAGTCCTTGTACTTGAAGGGTGGACGTTCACCAGAAGGAGTGCGGGCATGAAGGAAACTCCAGAGAATGAGCTGTAGTTTGGAAGAGCATGGCAGACCACAACAGTGGCAAACCAAACTAGTGACTTAAAGTGGGGCCCGCTGACTGCATCCAGTTTGAGCATCTTTCCCCAAACGCAGGGGAAAGAATCATCAGACAAATACAGAGAAATACGAGGGTTTTGTACATTTGGTTTTTACAAATATTTAGTATTCTGACGGGGTGCAGAATCTGTTTTGAATTTTTTTTTTCTTATCAACAGAGATTTTTGCGATTTCTTTTTCCACGATAGATATCAGATGAAGGAAAATGGTATTGCACTGTCCTGGCATCACTTTTTCATTTTAATTACTGTGATTTAAATTACCCCATCTACAGAAGTCCACAATATAGCGTTGACTACCCAGTAATAGAAGGTAGTTTTTCCGCACGGCTAGACTGGTATTTTCTAAGAAGGAGATCTGCTAGCTTGCCTACTTTCACAGCGGCAGTGCCATGTGCCATAATGAGACAGGATTATTGTTGCAACTGCTCTTGAAGGCCTCTCTCCCCAGGCAGCCGAAGAATGACTGAGTCATGCAGGTGATGCATTTGCTGTAATGAGACGGACAAAACCCCGAAATCCGCATCCAGGCCTCTGCTTGGCACAGAACAATCCCCCCGCGTACCCACGCCTCGGGGAGGAGGGGGAGGAGATGGGGATGGTGGGGGTGAGAACAAACCCACCGATGCTGGGAAAAAACAAATAGATAATATTTATTAAAAAAAAAAAAGGGGTCTAATGCTAATACACCCTGAACAGTCATGCAGAAAACCCAGAGTTTGATTTCTAATCCCAGCCTCTTGTTCCCTCGGCTGGCCGGGAGCGTGCACGGGGTGGAAGGAGGTGCCGTGCATCACTCAGCAGCAGCCCCTCCGGCTGCCTAATGAAAGGGGCTGACAGGCTCTTACGGGAGACCCATCCAGCCCGCCTTGGCTGGAAGGATGACGGCCTTGGCACGGAGCATCGCGCCACAGGAGGGGACTTCTTCCCGGCTTTATAAACTCCATCCTTGAGGCCCTGTGTTGCTGCCAACTACTTCTGCCCAACGCAGGACTGTCTAGGACTCCCTCTGGGGCTCATCCGCCGGTTGGAGAGGCTGTTATTGAGAAACACAGGATACACTCTCGCAGAGCGCGCCGAGCCTGGACCACCCTCGCTGAGCTTCCCGCACCTGCTGGCTGGGAGACTGAGCATCGGGGCTGGGAATGGTCGCAAGAATAGTACCATTGATAGCAAACAGAAGCGCAAAACAACTATTTATCTTGTGCTAGGAGTTTGTGAGGGGGGTATCGTGTGGAGCCCTCTGTAAGTTAGAAATCGGCTCTATTCCCAGAGCATCGGTCCATCAGAAAACCCTACTGACAGGCACCTCAGAAATACGGAAAGGACTGGCACTCTGAATGCCAGGAGGCTGTCGCCAGTGTTGTGCTCACATTAGCAGCCGTGCTCCAAGCCCCTCACCCTCTCCCATCATGGGGGCGGCAGGAGGAAATGCTGCTGTCTTTTCGGTGTCAAGTGTAACCAGACAAACGTGGGACAAGCTCTATTTTATAGACCTCCATGCAGCTTTAGGGTTACAACGCAAGCATTAATTTCCAATCTGTAATGGAAAAAGGGGAAGGATTTCTGCACCTTTGCTTTGCTTTGCAAACTCCTCTCCTGGATGCCGGTACGTGAGCACTGGTGACTGCACCGGGGAGCCGTTCCCAGCGACTAAGGTCTCATTTCCACTGTGAGTACCTGCTGTGGTTTGGATCAGTCATTTGATTTCATAGCACACAGGACTGCCCTCTGCTATGAACCAGAGGCATCTGAAGGTACTGGAGAAGCAAAGCAAGCAGTTAAGGACATTTCAGGCCTGTCTACCCGGATAAAACCTACCACAGGTTTTGTTTTGCCTGTGTCTGGCCCTTGCCTTCTGATTAAATCCCATGATTTATTAGGTTTGCTTGATGCAGGCAGAGCCCAGGCACCCTGTTTTCCCTAACACGGTATCGCACAAGCTCATGCAAGCACTGTTCAGCCCCAAGAAAATGATATTATCCCTGGGCTGAAAGCACAGGCCACTGTCTGTGTCCGATCAACCACTGGCAACTCCACTAAACCTGCCAGAAAAGGGACAGTCACCAAGTATTGTTGCTGTCAGAGAGTTAAAATCTTTGACAGCGCCAACCAGGAATAAATCTGAACCGAGGGACGCTTACTGAAATTGCACGCTGCGTCACGAAACCTATTCAGAAGCCTACACAAAACCCAACCCAACCAAAACAACAACAAAGAGCTTTTCGGGAGGTCTTGGTATGACCTCATCATTGACCTGCTGATTCACCATTCAGTTGGGCAAAGGATTCATATGACACTAGTCTTTCCCAATCATGTGAGAAGGGTACCAAATAAAATGGAGTCACTGGTGTGAAACATGAAATTATCCTCTCACATTTCATCTGTCAATTATTTCACATCAGCAGTCAAGGAAAACAGATGTAATGAACAGCTCATCATTCAAAACAATCACCCACTAAACCCAATTCCCTCGCTAAATATATTCAAGGAAGATCAGCAATGGTTGGATTTACACACGATGTGAATCGAGTTCAGTGGCCTGTTTTCTACGGTGGGCCACACCAGCCCAGCTGTACCCCACGCCTCCGAGGGTCCAGAGCTGCCTGCTCCCAACCTGTGTCCCCTCATTGTACAACAGCCATGTCCAAAGGCAAGCCCGGTTAGAAACGCAGTGCCTTAACGTCACTTACTCAATATCCTGGGCATCTACCTCTCCCGGTATACCAGTGCTCAAAAAAACCTGTGCAGAACAATAAAATATCCAGGGCAGGAGATAATCACAATATCATAATTATGTCCAAGGCAGATCACAATCAACAGTGAAAGCAAGAGCACATCAAACAGGAATGATACAGCTTCATTTCAAAAACAACTAATGTTCCTAAAACCAATCCATATTTAAGAGGCAGACAGACACACCATTTTTTTTCCATCTATTTTCTTCAAGTCTTAGCTCTTTACAGCCTTTGCCATCCTACCCACGTCTGACTTTAGGACTATTAAAACCTTAATGGTGCTGACTGTATCTCGATGGTAGAAATACCTTAGAAATTGCACAGATGAGATAATTATCACTGCAGACTGCTATTTAAAAATGTGTTACTATGACTAATGGGGGAAGAAAAAAGGTTATTTTTTATTTCTCCAAGTATGGCACACACCTTTATAAAACAACAATAAAATGCAGGGGTTTTATATATAGCCCTTTGCTGATGTGAATATTAGAAATGGATGCTATATGGTCAATGGAGCACTGCTTGAGCACAGGCAGTCACACAAGAGTGGCGTTTCCCATCTAATTGCACAAACACACCAACAAACCACAGCACCTCGGTGGTCTGGTTCCTCACTGATATTTCAGTTGTTCGGCTGCCGCAGCCACAGACGCAGCGAATTTTGAATTAAACACTAGCGCTCGGCGATGCTGACGCTCGCAGTCAAGCATATCTTGATGAAATTAGAGATGCAGAAAATATTTTTTGACAGAGTGCACGAACAAAACAGCCAGAAGTGCAGCCAGTTCAGTGCGAATAGCTCGTGCAGAGAGAGAGACCGGGGAGATGTCGAAAATTGGACTCTCTGATTTTGGCAGGAAGAGGCGAATTTTATTAGCAATCTATGCTGCAAACATAACTTTCCAACTATTAACAGTTTTTAGATGCCAAAAGAAAATCACCATTTCTAATTGCTTCTCAGCTCTTACATTTTATAATGGCAAAAAAAGAAGAAGGCAAGCAAACTTACATCTCCATTACATAAAATGTAAGTGGAGAATACAGTAGCATTCCAGTTTAACAAAATCTTCACAAACATAAACACTTTACAATCTTCTGCCCAAATCCAGCATCTGTAATTCCACAACAATTTTGCACAGACATATTAGAAATGTGTAAGAAAATTTTGCAAAGCATCAGAAGTTAAATAAGAATTGGTAAAAACAAGATTGGTTATTATTACTGTTGCTATTTATTACCTAGCATGCAGGGTCTTAATAGTCTAAGGACATTTCGTTTCCTTGAAGAAACACGTTGTGTTCTGATTTTCTTTTGAATTCAAGAGAATGCAAATTTTAAATTAGTAGTGCAAAAGGCAGCAGGATTAGTTCCAATCTGTAAAGCACAAAACCCCACCTGTTTTACTGTATTTCTTCCTATCACAGAAGGAAAATACAGCCTTTCTGGCTCTGCGAGTACCACCGTGATCACTGAGCAGAGGAAATTGCTACGAAACAGTACTTTAAGTGTCTCTGACTTAGAGGTTTGGATCGGCTAAAAGCGACTTTTAAAGCAGTGTATCAAAACTCCACTGAAAATATCCTCAGCTTTTTAAAAGATCCCCAAAGGTTTACAAAGACATTAGTAGCTAGCTCCTTTGCAGCGAAAGGCTGGCAAGCTCGACGGAGAAATACCCGTCGGTCATAGCAGGAAGAGTAGCCCTTGGGGAAGGGCCCAAATCGACTTGGCTCCCATGGGCAGCTACAGCGCCCAGCCAGAAACACGCTGCTTGCCACTAAAACCAAACCAGCCGTTCTCAACCGCAAGGTTATATATCTATGAATTGCAAAAGTGTCTTTATCCAGTGCTGTGATGATGCTAGCTAAGAAGACCACACATGTGAGCTTTTCAGCCATGTTAAAAAAGCATCGATTAGTTGCTCCATGAGACGAGCGGGGACATTTCCTACCCTGCCTTGCCAGAGCATGGTTAGCGTATGTACCAGCTTGCAGAAGATAGAGTCTTGAAAATGAAATACTAATTCTTCTACATGATCCAAGGGCTGGAGCACCTCTCCTATGAGGAGAGGCTGAAAGAGTTGGGGCTGTTCAGCCTGGAGAAGAGAAGGCTCCGGGGAGATCTTATTGCAGCCTTTCAGTACCTAAAGGGAGCCTATGGGAGAGCTGGGGAAGGACTTTTTACAAGGGCATGTAGTGATAGGACGAGGGGGAATGGCTTTAAACTGGAAGAAGGGAGGTTCAGATTAAACATTAGGAAGAAGTTTTTCACTTTAAGGGTGGTAAGGCACTGGAGCAGGTTGCCCAAAGGGTTGTTGAGGCCCCATCCCTGGAGGTGTTCAAGGCCAGGCTGGACGTGGCCTTGGGCAGCCTGGTCTAGTGGGTGGTGTTCCTGCCTATGGCAGGGGGGTTGGAACTCGATGATCTTCAAGGTCCTTTCCAACCTAAACCATTCTATGATTCTATGATTCTTACTGGAGCCATGGATGTTGGAGAGAAGATAATGGAGAGCTGAGCAGTGCCAGATGTGCAATGGTTTGAAACTCAGGCTGCTGCTGAAGCTAAAGGAGTAACACTGTATGGGCACAAAGCAGGAAGGAAGGGCTCGGCTATGAGCTCCCTGGACTACAAAGTGCCAGTTAGAGCACACAGCTGCAAGATGGCCAAGCTTTCTCGGTTGTCTCTGTGGCCGGGCACAGCCAAGCACTTGTGGCAGTGGAGGATCACCCAGAGACCTTTTGGGGCCCTGGAGGCTGCCTGCAGCACTGCTACGCTGTAGCCTTCAGTCACGGTGCTCTCTTTCCCCTCCACAAAATACCCCCAAAGCAGAAGGGAAATGCAGTTCAGGTGAAACAGGTGAGCGGGAAGCGCCCCGTCCTCATGAGAAGCACCAGGCTCCAGCCCCTGGTAGGACCCAGCCACAAGGGCAGACCCGACGTTCCTCTGACCACCAACGCTCAGGTCTATCTCAACCAGGATCCCCGGAGAGCGCAGAGAGGAGCAAGGGGACGATGAAACCCAACCTTTCTTTCTTTCTTCCTTCTGCGAGACGGCGCAGCGACCCCTGCACGTGCGTGCGTGCATTTTGAAGCCAGCCCCCGGGAGATGCAGCAACCATGACAGCCTTTGCATGATGTGCCCTGCCGGGCGCCCGCTGGGCCGGCGTGGCTCTGCACCCACCCCTACTGCTAGCCCCCTCGCAGTGCAACAATTTACCCTTGAATAAATTAGCAATAATTGGAAATCCACTTCACTGGACCTTACGCAGCATGACTAATGTGACTCACTTTTTAGCTCTGTTCCTTTTGTGTGACTACTCAGCAAAGAGGGTGCCTTAGAAAAGAGAAGAACCAGTAAACTTTATGCTGTGGAAAAAGAAATGACAGTCTCTGAAGAGTGATATAAAGGTTTAATGGGTGCTTTGGATGCACAAGAAGCAAGTGTTTTAAGAGTACTGTGGGGCACAATGCTTCTACTGATGGCTTTTTTGCCTTTGTATCCTTGTCTTTACCTTTTAGATGGTGCATGTTAATTTTGGTGGCACAGGGACAAGGCTCAGAAAAGTACATCGCTGCAACAAAGGGAATACAAATCTGCAGAGCACAAATAATTTTGAGAAAAACAACAGACTTGTGCTATTTACTAGACACATTGCAGGGGTTCGGTGGGCTGAGAGTTATCTGAATCTCAGCCTTTTGTCTTTGCCTAGATCTCCTATGAGAAGGTGGTTAAGCCGTTTAAACCCCTCGCTCGTGGAAAAAATTAATATTAAAGGATATTTAGAACGGTAAACACTTACAGTGAAATTACAGCATACAAAGCTAACACACCAGAAATGCAATTTTTAAAAACCGAGAGTGTAAACATTGTTAATTCTGGAGTGTCACATACATCAGTTTTCTTTCATGACCCTATTCAAGCTCATTGTATCGAGCTAATTGCCAGGCCATTTTTTTCCCCCAAAAATAAAAAGAGGAATATTGAGCATATAAATGCCTATGTAAGCCCTGTAATATAGCACAGCTACAATATTCAAACAATTTGGCAAACTCTGTGCACTAACAGTAACTTGCAACCTGGTATGTGAAGTAAGCACCATGAATTACAATACAGAAATTGTGACATAATCACTGTGGGTTTATTAATGTCATATGCAAATGCCATGTTTAAATATTTATCTTTTGGTACCTGCCAACAGGTATTTTCCATTCTAGGGGGAGTACTTTTCTCTTGATTTATGCACATAATTCCTATAACATGAAGCCCAGATATGCATGCAGAAGGAGAGAAAAATACATCCCTGTAGCTACAATTTTTTCTAAGACATTAGTAAGACAAGTGTTTCACAATTTCTGTGCAGGATCCTTAAGCAGAAATTGTGGTGCATGAAACAATCCCAATTTCCAAGGAAAAAATTATAGCCTTTCATTCTCATAGCAGCATGTAACTAAGGTTTAGATGAGTGAACAGATGCATGCAAAAATCAGCCATGAGAATGGAAAACATTCATTTTCACAATCTGCTAAATCTGCTAGGTATGCATGAAACGGAGCCAAAGAGATCTCCAGCAGAACGCAATGTCACAGTCTTGGCACAACGGGGAACTTTCTCAGATGCTACTCGTGCCAGCACTGGCACTTGTACTGTACAGCTGTGTTTAGAGATCACTGAAATATGCTGGAATCTCAAAGAGTTAATAATATGACTGCTATTAAAATATATTCTCTCCACTTCCCACTTTTCCAGGAAATTAGATGTGATTTTTTTCTTATTATTGCAGCTACTGCTTTACACGAAGTAACAAGTTCAATAGAGAGATTTTCCGAGCGCGTTTCCCTCTGCAACAATGTAAGTCCCTTATCAAACCCTTTCAATGAAAACTCCATGGTGTTGCCTTCACAGCACTTACATGACCCAAGCTTAGTGACCTCATGCAATGCTGAAAAAGATCCCAAATTTTGTATGATTTTTTATATTACTGTTCTTCTAAACTAGAGTAGAAATGAGCATGTAATTAGACTGGGTAGATTAGATTGAATTAAAGAGTATAGTCAAATCTTCTCTAAGTAGTAGTTTCTCAGAAATAAGGCTTCTGACTTTTCAAGGGTGAATTATATGTCTTATTCTGTTGAAATGTAGATCTTATCAATTTAACTTCACAGCTGGTGCTCGGCCTCCAAAAGCCAGACTCTCTAAAGCCCAAAGAAAGCAACTGGATTGAGCACCACCCTGTCTCATTTTAGCACGTTGAAAACAAGGGCCGTGGGCAAGAAAGGATATACGGAAAAGCAGGAAGGGAGGAGACCGTTCCCTTGAGCGGCAGGCTTCGTCTGACAGCTCCTTTGTGCCTGCTCTTGGCGTGGGAGGCTCGGGCCCTCCCGTTCCTAAAGAAGGCACCTTTAATCTCTTTTCCCCTCAATACGATTGCTCGGAAGCGCTTGGTTTTAGCAGCACCTTCAGGCTGAAGACATTTCCCCGAAGAGATAGGAGAGGTTTTCTGCAGAGGTAACGCTGTTTTCTGGTCTCCTGGCTGGATTCTCTCCTTTTGGGAATCTGGCAGCTTCACGCATAACAGGGATTTCATAGCTTACCTTTTGGGATCTTGGATCAATTTTAATGGGAAAAAAGCATTAAAGGAACTTGTCACATGGCTCCTGGAACCACATGGGGAGTCAAGGATGTCTCCGCGCTCCAAGGCTGCCGCTCAAGCACTTGCATTTATATTTCTTGGCAAAAAATGCATTTATGTACTCACTCGATTTCCAGAACAGGGTGAAAACCAGATGCCCTTCTTTGCACCACGCAGCTTACTCCCTGGGATGCCTACATGAAAGATACTGTGATGATGGGGTTTATTTTAAGGAGGTGGTTGATTGGTAGCCTACAGTGTTGCCCTTTTCATGCCACACTCTGGAAGGAGAAGAAAAAAAAACCAACCATGAAAGGAGGTGTGCTAGCGCCAAGGCGCTCTATGAAGTATACCTTCCCTCTGATCTATGACCTGGAATCGGTCCCCAGAGGCAGGGAGGTAGATGCTGCCAGGACGGCCCTCGGACTGCTTACAAAACTCTGCTGGAGTCCTGACATGAGGAGGAGGAAAATGAAAGGAGTAGTTTAGAAAAAAATACTTTTGTTTAGGCCAGATCTGTGACCTGTAAAGCTGTCTCAAAAGGGGTACACAGCCTCTATCCTTCCTTCAGAGGCTCCATCAAAAGGAATGCCTGGAATCTGCAGCTCCATGCAGTGTAATGTTTCACTGCATACTCTTTCCTCTTTGTTAAGCTCCAGTAATGTGCACCACAATTTTGTACCTTCTTCAATGATTTATGTCCTTTACTGGGGTATCTCTCTCTCTTCCCATTTAAAAAATTTCCAGGGTAATTACTCAGCACCAGAAGAATGGACAATTTATTTGTGTAAGTCAGATGCAACACCGGAATCCACTTCTCTGCATCCTATAATTGGCAGTAATGATTTTTAACAGTGCTTTGGGAATGAGTCCTCTGCATTTAGGGAATCCCAGCAAAGTTTGCAAGTTTTTCAATATTGTAATGAAAGGATAGTGCCTTATCCATTTTTCCTTCTGTGGTGAATGGGATGCAAACCCATGTTTTGGGGGGTTTGGGATGCTATGTCATCGTTTACAGAGAAGCCTCATACAAGTGAAAACCAGGAAATTCCCATTCTGTGACAGCCTACTGGAGCCACTTGGAAAAAAAAAGAAAGAAAAAAAAAAAGAACTAGTTCACTGCGGTTTCTGCAAAGCAAGCTCTTTACTGTACGTGCTGCGAGGCTACCTTGGCATGCCTATAGGTCGCTTCCACGAGACTGACAAATGCTGGGGAACCTGTTTGCACGGTTCGGTGAGTCCATAGGAGAGAATATGGTGAGCAACCTCGGCAAGCGTTGAGAGCGCAAGTCAAGGAAACGTGTAAAGTGCCAAAAGGGAACTGGCAGAACATTACACTTGTATGAAATGGGAGTAATCTCATTACCAGAGGTGATAACCATTGCACCCCTGATGGAAATGCATAATTACTGAAAACAGCTAATCAACTGCAAGAGCAGCAGGGTAGCCAGAAGCTCCTATCTATACCATCTACTGTGCTTAACCCAGTTGAGCTGTTCCTCCTCCTCCACCTTCTACAAAAGGATTGGTAAAACATGCTGCATGTACAGACTCTCACATGTGGGTCAGCGCAGCTAAGTGATACAGTACTTTGCATTTTTAATTGCAAATAAAACATATATCAGTTCTGTGAAGTTTCCTTCCTAATTCTTCGGGATGCTCAAGCACACCACACTTACAGCTGCTCATTTCATAGCTACGCTTGTAGACAAACAGGGTTTGGAATAACAGTTTAACACCCAGCTCCTATTGAAAAAAAAAACAGTGACAGCAAGTTTCTTAACATCAATCTCTGTCTTTGAGAAACCTTGCCTTTAATTGACTAACAAAATATATGGCTATGGGCAATAAGAAGTGGTAATTCTCAGGCTACTGGTAAGATAAGTTGAATCGTTATTGGGATCTGGGCCCAGCCACAGGAACGCTCCAGTGTGTGTGCATGTGCGTGTGTGTGTTTAATGAAAAGAAGTCTGACTAACAGCAACTGCAGTGGGGCCATGAACCTCCATGCTTCATAGGCCCAGGGGACAGAAACTGAGGAGATCAGGGAATCTGGGGCCAGCTACCGGATATAGCCACTGTTTAGGGCCAGATATAGCGGGTCAGTCTTATGTGTGTATAGATATATTATACAGACATTGTGTGTATATACATACTACTATACAGAGGGAGCGTATGCAGGACTGTGAACAGGATTTGGCCATCATATGGCCCATGTTTGCATGAGCGCTGTGTTTATGTGAGTGCTGGTAAAGTCACTCCTTTCTGACTGTGCTGAACCGAGTGGCCGTCCACTCTGTTTATTTAGTGCAGTCAGAAAGTATATATACACATGTATACACACACACATGTATATATAAAAATATGTGGATGCATGTGCCTGTTGGCAATACTTGCGCAGCCTCACTGATGGTGGAACTGGCTCTAATGGGCTGCTGGATTCAGCACATCATTGGTTTTTTCGTGTCCTGACCCTTGCAGGCTCTATCCAGGCACTTCCAACAAAAGGAGGAACTGACTTGAACTGTTTTTCAAACTGCAACAGGTGAAGGAAGAGTACAGAGGGAGGGAAAAAATAGCTGTCAGCAGCTGTAAGTAAAATATATAATTTTCCACTTACAACTAGAAAAGCAGTAAAAACTACGTGAATTGTTTCAAGGTTTTTAAACAGAAAGAGCTGCTCATGGAGGTGACAGGCTGTTAAGAAAAAGCATAAATGAAAATTTCCCTGGTAGTATAGCAGTACCTTCAATGGTACCAGTTTCATGCCTGTTGAGGATCTGATTTCTTGATTAGATTAGTAAACTAGGACTAGAACCACACAGGGACACATGCACTGTGATGTTTGAAAAAAAGCCATAGGCTAAAATGTATAAGCTCTCCCTGGAGCACAGATAGAAATCCAGGTCTCTCTTCTCTTAGGTTCATGCCCTGTTCACTGAGCTAGAAAGTCAGCTTCAGGCCTAGATTCACTCTCTGGCCCAGTTAATATCTACGTATTTAAAGCAAGGTGGAGGGTGTCTCTACCACAGTGGTGTGTGCATATGGATCAGAGTTTTATTTAGCAAGCAGGGTGCTGTTGTCACTCCAGCTAAGGACAAATAGACCTCTGCACCCTGATTCCTGGACAAGTTTTCTAACCACTAGGTTAGAATGCAATCACACAGTCTAATTCAGGTTGGAAGGGACCTCAGGAGACAACCTCATCCATTCTCCTCCTCACAGCAGGGCTAACTGCAGCAGGGCTACTGCACTACACCAGGTTGCTCATGGCTTCATCCAGCCAAGGCTTGAATATCCCCATGGAGGGAGGATGCACCACCGCTCTGGACAACCTCTTCCAGTGTCTGACCACCTGCATGAGGAAGACTTTTTTTCCTTGTCTACAGGCAGCCTCTCCCCTCATGCAATCTGCGGCCATTGCTCTTGCCCCGTTGCTGAGTTCCTCTGAGAAGAGTCTGGCTCTGCCATCCATCCAGCTTCCCTCAGCCAGAAAAGCCTCCATCAAGGTCCCCTCAGCCATCTCTTCTCCAGGATGAACAACCCCAGCTCCTCAGGTTCTCCTCCTGCACCATGACCACCTTGGTGACCCTTCCTGTTCTCCCTTTCATTGGTCAGTCTCTCTCTTGTCCCAGGGCCCACAGCTGGGCACAGCCTCTGCCCTCCCAAGGGAGACCCTCAAAAGCCAAGTGGAGGGGAGGGACCCCCTTTCCTGGACCTGCTGGCTGTACCCATGCCAGCACAGCCCTGGAGGCAGTTGGCCACCTTTGCTATAAGGACACACTGCTGTCCCCAGTCAGCTTGCTGTAATATAGCAACCTTTTTGGGAGAGGTGCTTCCAGGGTGTCTCACCCCCAGCCTGTACTGGTGCATGGGGTTATCCCAGCCCAGTGCTAGGACTTTGCTTTTGATCTTGCCTGCCCCTTCCTCCAGATTGCAGAAGCCCCTCTAAGGGGCAGTCCTGCTGTCCAGTCATTCCCCTGCAAAATGTTATCACCTGCAAACCTGCTGAGTGTGCCCTCCATGTGATCACCCAGGTTGCTGATTAAAATGTTACACAATATCTGCAAAACACCACTTTTAGCCAAGCACCAGTTAGGCTCTGATCTACTCAGTGCTATTCTTTGAGCTCTACAGTCCAGGCAGTCTGTGTATGTGGTTCATTTCTCCTCCAGCTGCCTACCAGGGTATAATGGGACACTATGTCCAAAGCCTTACTAATTTAAAGGTAAAAGACATCCACTGCTCTCCTCTCCTCCAAACTGCCAGTCATCTCAACAGAGAAGGCAAATCAGGTTTGTCAGGCACAATTTGCTCCTGAACAATCCATTCTGGCTAGGTTCTTAGGTGCCTTGAAATACCTTTCATGAGAACCAGGACTATCACTTTCCTGGAGAATAGTGTGAAGCTGATGGGACTGTAGTTCTTCACTCTTACCCTTCCTGATGACAGCTGTAACATTTGCCTTTCTCCAGGCATAAGGAACCTCCTCCAACCACCACAGCCTTTCAATGATGACAGACAGCAGCTTCATGATGGCACTAGCCAGCTCCCTCAGCAGCATCCAGTGTGTCCTGTCTGGTCCTATGGACCAGCTTATTTGAACAGACCCTAACTCTATCCTCCCCTACTATGGCTGCCATCTCCCTCCCCCAAGTTTTGGTTTTAGGATACTGACCTAGGAGGCCTGAGAGCAGACTCTGACAGTAAAGCCTGAGGTAAAGAAAGTATTGAATACCTCAGCCTTATCCATGTCCTGCAAGAAAAGGCCACCACTCAGTAGTAGACCCACATTTTCCCTGGTCTTTCTTATATTGCTGATAAAAGTGTTGGAACCTTTGTGTTTGCCCTCCAGGTCCCTCATCAGTTTTGACCTTCCTCATTCTGTCCTTACATGCCCGGGTAATTCCTCCTTTATTTCTTTATTCTTTATTCCTCCTTGGTAGCCTATTCCTGCTTCTGTTTCCTGTATGCTTCCTATTTGTGTTTGAGTTAAATCAAGAGTTTCCTGTTCATCAAGCTGGCCTCCTGCAACGCCTGCCTGTTCCTCTGCCCTTCAGATGATTTTCTTGCATTTTGAGCAGGTTGTCACTGAAGTCTGACCAGCCCTTATGAGCCCCCTTACCTTCAGGGGCAGCCTAACATGGGATCAGGCCTTCCTACCTGCTGAAGTCTTGTGTCTTTCTCTTCCTCACTGCCTTCAGGATTGTGAACTCCAGCATCTGACAGCTCCTGCAGTCAAGGCTGCTATTGATTGACAGTTCATTCTCATTCAGGAGTCCAGCAAAGCGTCTCCCCTAATTAGCTTGCACCAAAAAATTGTCTTCCATGTGCTCAAGAAATCAAGACTGCTTGTGTCCCATCACACTGTCCTCTCAGTAGATACTGGCATGGTTAAAGTCCTCCATGAGAGTCAGAAAGAATTTGAGATACTCCTTCCAGTTGTTTAAAGAAATCTTTCTCCATGGTCTCTCCTTGATCAGGCATCACCATGTTATTCCCCTGTTCTGGCTTCTCCTCTGACCCTGATCCATCAGCTCACTGTAAGCCTGTTACCCACGCCACCATGGATATGAACATTGTTTCTTCCTTCCTATCCTAGCCATTTTTAAATAAAAAGGTCATGGTTTCTGTGCTTTGCATGTGTCTCCTGTCAGAGTTTGCTAGGCAAGTTTTGATCCCATCTGCTCAAGGGCCTTAGATAGAGCATATCTTTCCGACAGCCTTGGCATGAGAGAGACAACAAGCTGCCAGAAGAGGACAGAAGCATTTCTGAGTATGCACAAAAGCAGACTTTCAAGCACTTAAGAGCACATGCAGGGATTAGCAATGTGGCTGGGAATTGTGTTCTTGGATGCAGGTGTCTAAAGTCAACCCAAGGCAACTCAGATTTTAACGATCAGAAAGTATAATATACTCCAGTGCTAAGGACACTTCAAAATACCCGACATGGTGAAGCTATATCATGAAGTAAGAATAAAGTCTCCTGTTCATTAGGTCTATTGATTTTAGCTGGGTAAAGAAGAAAAGAGGACAGAATGGGTTGCAATCATGGTATCACGATAACTGCAGACAACAAAATGAGGGAAGAAAATGGATAGGTCTGTGTGGATTGGAGATAGGAGGAGAACATCTTTGCCTGACCAACCTTATGGCCTTTTATGACAAAATGACTGGCTACACGGACAATGAAGGCAGCAGATATGGCTCCAGAAGGCATGGTATTTTCATCTGGAAGCTGAGAAAAGAAGCTAGACTATTAGATGGGTTGAAAACTGGCTGGACGGGTGAGATTGAGGGATAGTTATCCATGGCTCAGTGACTAGTCAGTAGCTGGTAACAAGTGGAGAACCCCAGGCTTTGATACTTGGGCCAATTTTATCCAGCATCTTCTGCATCAACCTCAGTGATGATACAGAATCAGCCTTGCGCAAATTTTCCAGTGACACCAAACTAGAGGGACATGAGCAGTAGAGTTTCAGTCCAGGGGCACCATAACAAACTCTAGGACTGTGCCAAGAGGAGCACCAGGAAGTTCAGCAGGGAGAAGCAAGGAGTTGTGCAGCAGAGACTGGATAACCCCACACGTTTGTGTGGCCGAAGGTGACAGGCTACAGATTGTGCCTGCTGAAAGGGGCCTAGGGCTTTGGTGGGTGGCAACCTGAATGAGGGCTAGCAAGACAATGGTGTGCTCTCATTGCAAACAAGGCAAACTGCACACTGGACTACATTAGGAGGAGCATGACCAGAAGACTAAGGAGGTTATTGTCCCCTTTTACTTTGCACTGGTGAAGCTGCATCTGGAGTACTATCTCCAGCTTTGGCCAACTACTTCAAGAGAGGTGTTGAGAAACTGTGGAGGATGGTCAAGATGCAAGAAAGCTGCTGCACACAACCACCTCAAAGGGAACATGCTAATGTGGAAACCTACCCTCAAAAAGTAGCAATCAGTATTCAACTGAGCACACTCCTGGAGCGTGAAGGGGCATAATTTCAATATTTTCATTAACAACTTGGGTAGTGCAAGAGAGATTAGATTTTCAGTATCTTCAGAGACCTGTAATTTGGAGGGAGGTGCAAAGACATTCTCTGACTGGATAGACAGCAAAAAGTGAAAAAGGTAAAACAGTATCACATATGAAACACAGACACAGAGGCAGAAACAAAGCTGAAAATGCACTAAGAGTAGTAGGTTGAAGTGAATGAGTGCCACCAATGAGTTATTACAAAAAAAGACAGAGCCAGTTCTGGAAATACATTAACAGGAACATCACGTATAATAAAATAGGAAGTAATTGCATGGGTTTATGTTGCATTTACAAGAGCTCAGTTGAAATATCCAGTTTTGGGGACCAGAAATGAAAAAAGATTGGAGACAATCCACAAGCTTACAAGAAGACTGATAAGATGTTCAGGCACCTCCTGTTAGAAGAAGCTGAAGGATATCCAGTCACTTTCACCAAAAAGAGAAAACCTATAGGAGACATTATTAACAATTCAATACATGGAATAATGTTTTATGTGGGGGGTTATAGGTGTCTGTTTAACAGTAGAACAAAAAAAGACACAATTCAACAAATGCTCTGCTTCACTCAAGGAATCAGGCTTGATAGCCATGGCAGATTTACTATACATACCAACTTTACTAAGCACTTGCGGAGTTCTGGGTGTGAAAGTCAGCAGCTGACGAGTCAGGAGCTTCTTGCGTGTAACTTGCCTACTTAAAAGCTACCACAAGCCCTCTTTTATTGAACAGCGAGAGTCAAAAAAGGGCCTATAGGCAGCCCTCCGTGAAACCCCAGGCAAGATTTCTTTGAGCTGAGAAGCTGCTGCTTTGTGCCACTGTCCCTCAGAGGGGCCTCATTTGCTCCACTAGCATTTCCTCACACCCTGTCCAAATGACCAACATACCAACTCCTGGACCACACTGGAAATGAGCCTTTTATCTCCAGCTCCAGCTGCAGTGTGCCACAACCAGCTCATAGAGGTCCCCTCTGCCACTACCTGGTCTTCAGTGCTCAGAGGTACACGTTAAATATGTACAATATGTATTATTATTGTATTTTTTGACTCCAGTCAGAACGGCAGGAAGATGCTTGCCAAGACCATATGGCCTGAAAAGGTGAGCCTCGTGGGTCTGCTCTCCCTTAATAGCTCAGAGGAAGCTCAGAGCTTCAATGGTAAAAGAAAGGGGAGGTCTCTGAGATCCCTCCGACCCACTGGCTGTGCTTATGGCAAAGCGTTGTCGCTCTTCCTGCATGGAATGTCACCCTTGGGAGAGCAGGAGCCACTCAGCGCTTTGCTATATAGTACCAAATACACCTCTATGAAGAGATGGACATAGGAAGAGGTGACGCCTGCTGACCAGGAATCGGGATTGCCCTCATAGGTTAAGAGCCAGTTGCTCTTTCTGCTGGTTTCTGTTGTCACATCATGCGCTACTCAGAGGTTGCTCAGCTACTCAGAGGTCCTCCCAGCTACAAAATCGAGCATGTGTGTGCAGGGCTACTTGTAGCATCCTCAAGCACTGAAACCCACAACCCACCATCACATTTCTGGGCATTTATTTTTCTTCTTGGCACTTCCATTGTACCTCAGCAATGACAAGCAAATTTGACAACGTGAAGCCAAATTCTGAGATCAGATGCCCTGACTGGCAATGCTCAGGTGCTGCTGCTGCTGTTTTCCACATGCTGGCCCTGAATGAGCTTCTACAAAGCATCTACTCTAGAAAAACACATACTCAGATGCAAGAGAGCCGGGTGCCAGAGCCAAGCATCCCTCATCCCTCCCTCCCGGTTCAGTGAGCTCTTTCACAGTCAAGCAGCAGGCAGCCATAGCAGGCGTAGGGTCATCTGGAGAATGGAAGGTGCTTTGCTTGGTAACCACATCACCCACTCTCATGTCCATCTTTCTCTTCCAGAGACTGAAGGCAGATGATGAGTGTCCAGCCAGGTGATGTGGATGCAACTCCCCAGTCATATAACGCTCTCTTCCCACATAATCTTTCTTTAATTCTCATTTGAGAGCTGCTTTACCTGATGTGTCACCATATTAAAAAAAAAAAAAGAAGAGCTAAACCTATTTACACAAGCTGAGGAGCTAGCCAAACATTTTAAAAACAACCCAAGTCTTACGGGCCAAATCTGTATACTTTCCAACCCAGACAGCAAAACTGGAAACAAACTCTAAAATGCTATAGGATTGTTCATTACTTAAGGGGGAAGGAAAGATAAGTCCTTTATCTCGGGACCATGTGCTTCTGGGAGTCATCAAATTCATGTCCTTCCTGGTGTGAGAAATCACAGGCACTTTCTACTCCCATTTCCCCAAAGGTGCTCAGCACCTCAGAGGGCTGTGGCGATGGCTAAAAGATACCTGCGTGCTGTAAAGACTGTTGCATACTTCTACATATAGAAAAACAATTTAAAAAAAAAAAGTATTTGGGAGACAGGTTTCTGAAAAAGTCACAACAGAGGGCAAGCAACTATTTCCAATTCCCACTAAGGTTTGTTATCGTTGGTGCAACATGCACACAACGGGGGATAAATCTTGGTCCTGTTGATGCCAAATGGTGTGAGTTTTCCCACTGACAAAATGGTGCCAAGTTTCCTCCTCATGGCACTGCCTTCAGAGGAGGACAGTTTGGCAACTTAGAAATTTCACACTATTCCTACTGCTTAGATGTCGTTATATGCTTTGCAAGGTAAAGTCTGTGCTACACAACCATGATTTAAGAAAGCCCTTAAGGCAGTCACAGCCACACCTCTGGTAATGGATTTAACCACAGCAATGATTACTATACACACACACACACTCTGGCAGAAAAGCAGCTTGGTGAAAATATAACCCAGTAAGTAATAATGGGTAAAGTAGCAACCAACAAGGAGGAAAAATGAGGCATTTCAAAAGCACCAAACCAAGAATCAACCTGTGAAGCCATGTATTGGGTTTGTGAAGCCACAGCTGACAAACCCCCAGTCTGACAGTGGCTCAGATCCAGTTCTGCTTTACTTGAACCAAGAAATTGGGAGGTTGGAACACAAAGTTAGAACAAGTTGTTTGAGTTTAGCTCTCATTAGTAATTAATGAACCTCTCTACTTGATAAGAAGGAAGAAATCTGTGAAACAAGATGGCAGCCAACAGATACTGTTACAGTAAAATCTGTACTGGGTCAACAATATGGAATATGATGCTGCAAAATATGGAAGAAATTGTTTGGCATGTTTTTGTGACTGGTAAGTTTATCAAGTAGGTTCCTCTTAACCCTCCACACAACAAAATACTACTTTCATTATTTCAATGCTGCAGCTGTGAATAAGTGCTCAGATTCTAAACACAGAGCTTTTAAAATAATTTACAGGAGATGTATACTTCACAGTTTTAAGTAATAAAAGGTTTGCTGTGCAACTGTGATGAGGACAAAATTTTTTAAATTGCAATATGACATGGCATATACCCTTATAGGTATTTAGTCTATCAATGCCTAGAATAAGATACTGCAAGACAAGCAAGTTCAGTGACCCACTCATCTCCTGTACCACTGCCTACAGCAGTTGTCCTGTAACTGTCCTTCAACGTATGTAAGGAGAACTTCATCAGGGTCTTTGTGGAACAGCTTTATGGGTCTGTTCAGTAACGGGAGGAGTGTTTCTTCCACAGTGCTGCCAGTCCGTGGCTCCTATAACATCTAGCTGGAATGCAAAGACCTCAGCCCTCAGGACAGGCGAAGGCCTTCGTGGCTATCCCACGCTCATGTTGGATAACTGTGAATTAGTCACAAGGACGTATAAATCAATGTGTGGGCTAACATATGAATTACCAGTCGTGGAGCCTTTTCCTATCCAGTGTATTTCTTTTGTATTTGAGGCAGAACATGGCCACTCCCAGATTTAATTTCTCATGCATATTTCACTCCATTTTTCCTTCCTGCAGTATTTGTGCCATTTATCTTGTCCTATATTCATTTTCCTTTTTTTTCCTACTTTTGGGAAAAGCATCTAATATCCCTGTAGCATTAGTTTTTCTTTGTTAATGTCAAAAAATGTTAATCCGTGAAGACTTGCTTCCTAGATAATGTTAATTCAGCTGCCAGTTTTATAATAGGATTATGCTTTCCAGGATTTAAAAATCCCACTTGTTAGCTACAAAACAGACTTCTACTAACAGCTATAAAATCTAATTTAATCCCTATTGGCATTAACTAAATAGCTGAGGTATAATTTCTGTCTAGCTACACTTAACACCCTGCTATTGCCATAAATATATAAAATTCCCTTTGAAGTTATAAAAGAAACTGTTCAGTAGGATAAACAGGGTCTCATGAGTCCAATCATATGCTATCTCCAAGGCATAACAAATGTTGTTTACATATTGTAAGGATTTTGTGGACAGTTTATTTAACTAGATTCACCCATGTTTACATGTATTAATTTGCCCTTTTTCTCAAGAAAATGCATACTAAATTACGATCTATAATTATTCTGTTTAAAAATAATTGGTTAACGAGTGGAAGATTGGGTCTGTGTGGAATCAAAGTTTAGAATGTAACCAAATAACCTGACTAAGTTGGAAGAAAATACCAATTTGTTCAACATATCCTCTTTTAACGCACAATTGCATTTTGAAGCCTTAGAAGATGAAGTTATCTCAAGCCATAGGCATAGCAGCAGCTATTTTGAGGCATTCTAGTAAGAGACTGTAACAAGTAAGGAGGAAAGAATGGGCAAACCATGGTTTATAACCACCCTAAAATGAACAGCCAGGATCTTTACAACCATTTGCTCCCAAATGTGGAACAACACAAGGATTTATGGTCTTCTGGAGCTCAGTGATCAGAAATGAAGAAAAATATTTACAGTTCTTTTCTCCCAACCTGAAAGAGGTAATAACTGGCAAGCACGTTGATCTGGAGAAGGTAGCCCCAATGCACTGCAGTGGAAGAAGGAGAGCAGAAAGAGCTATTACAATGATACACAGAAGATAGCACTCTTTTATGCAGCCATTCAGGAGCCGAAACCGAAATCTCAGCACAACCAAGCTCCTTTAAAGGCGGAAATCATAGTCAAGCTCAGAGAACACTAGGATTTTATTCATCCTTTCAGAAAAGATGCAAAGTGCCGATGAGACTCCACAGTCAGCTTATCATTTTCCTTATTGATAAACAAGAAGACGGATCATAATCTCCCTTGTGATAGTCGTAGCCAAAGGGTAAGGTGGGCAACCTCAGCAGAACACTTTACAATAACATCCAAATCTGTAGTATGCTGGATTTGCAGATATGTGCATTTGCCTTTGGAGACAGGTACATAACATACTTGGTCCAATGCACCTAGATATGCTAACAACTGCACATGCTCCATACATAGATAAAAAGCACTGCCAAAACAGCAACTTTCAAATGCAGCTAGGTGTTTTGACTTACCCAAATTGAAGAAAAAAAAATCTGGCATGTTTTTTTGCTTCTTTGCAAAAGAATTCCTCGGTTGGAAGCCCAAACTCTGGGCATGGCAATATGCAACCTGGGGACACACTAAGAGCTTTTGTGCTCCTGGAGCCAGCTGCATACTACACAGCCAGCAGAGCTACTCAGGTTTAGATGTGAGTAAACAAATGTTTGCACTTGCTAATGATCTGTCCCCATTTATTATAGCTTTTATGATAGGGACTAGAAAAATCACAAAAGTTGCGTATCATGTTCTATTTTGTTATGTGAGTATGCAATGAATTCATGGCTCTGGAGGCTCTCCAGTTTCAGTAAGCCAGAGATGTGCTTTTGTAGCTATTTTGGGTACCAGCCTGTTTCATGAAAGTGTATTATTTTGGTGTATAAAACACTGTTTAACATACAGTCTTTTCACAATTCAGAGAAGAACGTCATTCATAGAATATGTAAAAAACAGGGCTTTAGGCAATCGTAATCCATGTGTTTTGTCTTCTGTTGAACAGAGGCAAATTACTCCACTCTAAGTTGAATGGACATCATGGCGTGGGCTTAGATCGTGGCGGAAATAAAAGGCTGGTTTTAGATGGTTCTATGCTTATTTTGGGAATGATGTGTCCTGCAACTAGCACAGCACACATGCCTTCAATCCAATATATAGTGGTGTGTAGGAGGAAGAAGCTCAAACTCCGGCTTAATCCTGAATTACTCATTTAGACACAAATGTCCTTAATTCATTGTGAAATGTTATCTGAATAAGGACTGCAGAATCTGCAGCATCATAAATATTGTGGACTCCTGCTAACTGGACATGCAGCGGAAGGAAATGAGGCTTCCGCATAGGTACTGGGTGCTAGGATCCTTTTCTCTGGTATCCAGAAGAATAATAGATGAAACCAAAGGTAGAGAGGTTAAATATCATGCTTTCAGCTGACACCTGCCAAGGTTCCTAAGCCTAATGATGACCACACACATCCTTACCATCAGCTGCAACTTCCATGTGCACAGCTATGCTGTTCCACCATCTGACATCAAAAATTCCTTTTTCTTACCCATCATCCTGACACACTTTTTTTTTTTTTTGTTACCTAATACTACTACTAAACCCCAGGTCATCAGGTAATGTTTAAACAGTCTGGTAAAATAAGTCACAGATTTTGCCCATAATCTTCTGAGTATCTCTAAGGTTCCCCCCACTCCTTACCATCCTGGGACAGGTCCAGCTTTGATGGCAACAATACATTGGGAAAAGTACCATGCATTTCCAACTTTTGTTACCTATCTTACCTAAATCAGACAAAAGTTCCAGTAGACCACTACCTTGACTGTTACTGTAGACATACCTCGTAGAAAAGTTTATCAAAGAGGGTAAGTGCTGTATTCTCTGTGTGTCCTACCACTTCCTAATTCATGTCCCTGTTAACGGAGTCTGTGGGTTTCCTCACACTTGGCCTGCCCCTCTGTTTTCAAAATGTGGCCCTTGCAACGCGGAAGAATAAGCAGGGTGGACTAGTGGTTATGAGTACAGTGGAGTCTTAGGTTCAAGACTAGGTTTCAAGACTAATTGCAGTAGAAACTTGTACATACAAATATATTCCTCTGCCTGCTCATGGCCAACAGAAAAGCAAAGGAGACCTGGAGCAAATGGTGTTGAGTGCTGAGAACCCCTGTGATTGCGATCTGGGCAATACCTTTATGTTTTGCTCACCCCCAGTACCACTGCAGCCCTGACAATATATGGCTCTGCATACGAACAGAAGTCTGCCCAAATTTGACCCAACAGATTGTTTCTAAGGTACAGGTGTATACTGAACATATTGTATTGGCTTGATTTTCTGTAGCACACTTGACACTCAATGGCCCCCTTCAAACTAAGTGCTAGATGCTCAGTGGCTGTGCAGCCAGACCCTTCCTGCTATGAAAACAGATGAAATACTGAAAACTGGTCCAGAAATGTGCAGCAATACATGACTCCTGCAATTAGCCTTCAGTACCCAGGTGTGCTGATGTGCCTGCAGACAGTGGTCTACACATGAAGAGCTGAAGTACTGTGAATTCCAAGTTCATACAAACATTAACTGTATGTTTTAAAATATTTTTCCAGGTCTATTAATGTATTCCTGCCTGAAATCCCTGTTAATACTGAGCCAAGACATTCTCCCTAAGTTTCTAGACACCATTCTGTCAGCAGTAATAGTTATATCAGAACATGTGCAAGTCAAACTTAATTGGATACATCTGAATCAGTGGAAAAGAAATAACTGGCAATTCAAAGGCTTTGCTCGAAGAGACACAGGCATTACTGAGCTCATTAAGAAGAAAATTGCTGAATATTGCGATTGTCCTTATGAATCCTCAAATCTTTATCTAAAGAAGATGATTGGCTTGTAGAGTAAAACAATAGGAACAAAAACTTTTATTGTCACAGTTACCACTCAGGAGTGGCAGTTCTTCCAGGACCATGGTGGGATTAATAAGGAAATGAAAACACTTTACAACTTTCATAAAAATGTATATTCATCAGAACTCTTCAAGGATCAAAAAGGCCTTGCAGAGTTTCACTGTACAGTTCAGCTTCCCTACAATAAACCAGAGAGACTTTTGGACTCCCCAATTCCTACAGAAGAAATTTCCCATGCTACTGAGACTTTTAATAATGGCAAGCCACCGGGGAAAGCAGCATTCCCATTTTAATTTTGTGCATCTTTTGAAGAGAAGTCACCCTACTATGTGCCTGTGTACATTTAATCATTCTCTACACACTTTATCAGCAAGCCTTCTCCCTGTAGGAGGAATACAATTAGGTACAGTACTAATTTATTATAAATAAAGCAAAGACCTGGTAAAATAACCTAGTTATCAATGTTTCATGCAACTGTGCCTATGAAGTACTAGCTAACATTCTCACTATGAGCCTAGAGAAATACCTGCGACATCGATAAATCCTAACCAACTTGGCTTTATTAAAAAAAAAAAGATTATCATCACGTAACACAGGGAAAATTGTTGATTTTAATTGAAGTAGCTAGAGATTTATGGAAACCAACTGCAGCTTTTTTCCACTGATACTGTAAATGCCTTCAATAAGATCAATAAGGAAATGCATTTCAATAAGGGAAGCCTAGGATTTTTTTTGTATACCATGCTGATGCATTTTATGTATTTATCTGCACCCCCAAATGTAGTTGAAGTGTTATTTTATATGCAAGAGCCTCTTCTCATCAGTGATAAGGAATAAAAAGGTCAGAAGGCCTCAGATTAGGGGAAAAGTGGTAGGCAAGGATGCTCTCTCACCGGCATGCTGTTTGTTCTGACCCCAGGATCAGATCACTAGAGAGATGGAGGAGGCATTCTCATGGGGAGAAATCTCCATAAAATCAGCATGTATGCGGATGATCTGCTCTTAACTGTAATGAACCCAGAGTCATCTCTTACGTATGTGTTATTCACAATGGAACAGTTTGAAAAGTGGTCCAGGCCTTAATCCTATTTTTAAAAACAGACGATTCAAAAGAATTAATTGAATTTATTTTTTCTTCTGCGGCACAGCACAGCGATGATCTTTTAAGTGGCTACAAGATCTTAAGTAGGAACAAATTTATGCTATGACCCTAAGAGGCCGTGCTGCGGATAAGCAAAATAGGTCCTTCCCTATCCATCCTCTTAGCCCAACCGAACTTCCCCTCACTGCTGAGAGGAGCAGGGAGAACAGGAGAGGCTCAGGGGCTGCCATTTTCCCTCTTGAGGAAGGGATGTGAGGAAAGGACAGAGCTGGGGCTTCCTCTTCCCCAGCTTCTCTTGCTCAAGTGCTGGAGGAAAGACCAACTTCTTTCTAGAAGAGACAAAGCGATACAGTCACGATTCACAGCAAAAAGGGCTTAGGAACTTCAACCTTAATCAGTCCTACATTGTTTTACAGTGCAGCCCTGAACATCAATAACTTCTGTCAGATTAATGAGATCTATTTAGTTCCAGAGGAACAACAATAAAATTTCCTATTTTCAAGTGTTTCATGTCAGATGACTGCATAGATGTTTCCCAGCCGTAGGTATGCTCCAAGGGATTGCTTTTACACCTCTGATACAGAAAACATGATGAGGGGGAACGTGGGGTTTTGTTTTGCTTCTTAATTGTAACACTGGCATTCCCCATGGAAAGAAAAGGCAGAATCCTAGCCCCTTCAAAATTTGCCTGAGACAACTTTCAAAGGTCATCTTTGGCAGAAGGGACTGCGCCCTGCCTGGCCTGATGGCACACTAAAGAGAGCTACAGAGTAAGGTGCTATATATCCCAGTTATTCAAAGCCACCCTACTGACCTCAGTGAAGACAAAGCCACTCATAGCACTGGTTTGGAGGCACCAGAATGCTCTGAAACTCTTGTCAAGGGCTCAGAAAGAGTCATAAACCCCACAGTAGCAGCTCCAACTAGTCTCTTGCTAGGCTGACCTGGCAGCTAACACCTCCTGGATGCTCTGAAGAATAGCAGCACTGAAGACAAGATACTGCTGGAAAAAATGCTGTTCTAGAAAACTCTCTTGTAAGGGTGGTAACCTTACAAGACCCATGGGAACTAACTACAAAATCTCAGCTGACTCTGCCCTGGAAAAATGAAGGCACTGGCATGGAAATCTTCCTTTCTCCAACAGGAGGAAGAAACTTTTCTACCTGATAATAGGTTCACGTGGCATGGAATCACAGTGAGTAATGCAGCTCTACAGAGAAAGCTATACCAGGGAGTGCCGGTTTGGCTGAGAGCCCTTGAGATATCTTCAGACAACTCAGCTCCTACACAGAGACCTCTCAATGGCATAACATGCAATTCAGCTTACTGGCTTATATGATTTGGTCAAGCACGTTGACACAGCCATCTTTTTTATCTTTTTCTTTTTTACAATTAAAATGAAAGAATATTTGGGCCTTCTCCTGCAAAGAGCTGAAATAGATCTAGGCTATTTTTGTACCATTTCACAAAAAGTCTCTAGAGCGCGACACATTTGCAACATATCAACACTGCAATCTGTATTATTTCTAATTTTATAGGTTTAGCATTTCTATTTGAACTGTTCACTTAAAAATATCGCCAAGTGAGCCATTCTGAGTCATTTCTTTAAAATGTATAGCACCACTGGAGAAACTTTGCATGTACATCAGTGGGGAAGAGCTCCTATCTTCATTTGTGAATAGTAGCTCAGGGAAAGTAATTTCCCTTTAGTAGTATTCAATTCTCCTCCCAACCAAAACCTAAATTTCTGTCATAGAAACTCCCAATGGCTTACAGAGTCAGACACCTGGAGAGGCGGCTGACAGTCCACCCATTGCGCATTTGAACCTCTAAAAACAGTGTGTGGAGCCCCAACCAGGATTTGAGGTCAGCAAGACTAAAGCGAACTTTGTAAAAGAAGGCTGAAATTTCCAGCAACACTGGGATATCTTCCTATCATCTTTCCTATTCTGATTTTTTTAAGACCTTCTACAGCTCTGTCCAGTTCAAAAGGGGTTGCAAAAGCCCCACATATCCTACTCACACCAGGATCAGCTCTCACTCTACTTGCAGGCTTAGTATTCAGCATACTGTAACTTTGCTTTTTAGCCATTTCTTCCCACTGGTTCCCCTCAGAAAATTTGCTAAGAAATTTTCTCCTTGTGAACTTCTTGATGCAAGGTTGTTTTTTTTTTTTTTCTGATTTAGTCAAAATACCAACTAGAAAAAAAGATACAAAAGAAGGAGAAGTCAACAGATGATACCTGAAATCACGATCAGTGCTGTAGCTCTTGAAAGTAATACATGCAGGCACCAAAATGGTATGCAGATTAGGGTATGGGTATGGGTGCGGGTATGGGTATGGGTATGGGAACAGATATGGGCTCCTCTCTTCTGGTGCTCTCTGTAACCCATTACAAAATATAGTTGTGGGGGGAGGGCACAAGGGAGGATATCTTCCAAAATTTCTTTGAGAGAAAATATGGTATAGAAAATAGTTAAAGATTTTTAATTTATGACTGCAGCTTCAGAAGCAGCTACTGCAACCAGATGCAGTTTTGCAAATGTTATAATTTTCTATTATAGGAAGCTCATCTTCCTCGTTTCCCTCTAAATGAGCAACCAAACAGAGCTGCTGACATTCCAGACACTTGATGTCTCCAAATCTAACTTAATCCTAATACAAACCACACAGCATCTTGTTAAAATAGACTTGTTAAGATGTGGTTCAAACTTGCTGCTTGGACTTGATGTGAGTGAAGGCATTCTGTAGACAAGTAAGTTTGCACAAGGCACTGTGAACCTTCAACCAGGTCCTGATTTTCCCCAAACCAAACATTTTGGCAGCAGTTTTAAGAAAATCTGTAAGTAGCCTTTTTTTAAATATATATATATATATATAAAACACAGGAATAAATAGTCAAATTCATCAGTACTACTTGTTTTAAGAAAAATGATTAAAGGATAGACTCAGTGTTGCTGTGTTTCCCAGTGTTTGTTTTCCTTCACTTTCAGATGACCTATTCTCAATGGGCCACTGAATACTGTACTTCAGTGCATATTCTTGACGTACCTTTCACACAAAGTCTCCAAACACCTCAGAAACATTAATAAATTAAGCCACAAGAGCAATAATAATTTCAGCTTCACATTCACAGAACCCAAGTCTCAAAGTCTTCCTGAGTATCTGTGGCAGATCTAAAAATGAAATTCAGTCTTCCAATCACTTTGAATTATGCTTTGTTACTAGATCATGCAATCACACAGCTTAATTCAGGTTGGAAGGGACCTCAGGAGACAACCTCATCCATTTGCCTCCTCACAGCAGGGCTAACTACTGCTCTACACCAGGTTGCTCAAGGCTTCACCCAGCCAAGGCTTGAATATCCCCATGGAGGGAGGATGCACCACCGCTCTGGACAACCTCTTCCAGTGTCTGACCACCTGCATGAGGAAGACTTTTTTTCCTTGTCTACAGGCAGCCTCTCCCCTCATGCAATCTGCGGCCATTGCTCTTGCCCCGTTGCTGAGTTCCTCTGAGAAGAGTCTGGCTCTGCCATCCATCCAGCTTCCCTCAGCCAGAAAAGCCTCCATCAAGGTCCCCTCAGCCATCTCTTCTCCAGGATGAACAACCCCAGCTCCTCAGGTTCTCCTCCTGCACCATGACCACCTTGGTGACCCTTCCTGTTCTCCCTTTCATTGGTCAGTCTCTCTCTTGTCCCAGGGCCCACAGCTGGGCACAGCCTCTGCCCTCCCAAGGGAGACCCTCAAAAGCCAAGTGGAGGGGAGGGACCCCCTTTCCTGGACCTGCTGGCTGTACCCATGCCAGCACAGCCCTGGAGGCAGCTGGCCACCTTTGCTGCAAGGGCGCACTGCTGCCCCCAGTCAGCTTGCTGTAATACAGCAACCAGGGCCTTTTTGGGAGAGCTGCCCCCCGGCAGTCATCACCCAGCCTGTACTGGTGCATGGGGTTATCCCAGCTTGATGCTGGGAATTTGCTTATTACCTTTCTGTCAGGCTGTTCCTCCAACTGTAAAGCCCCATCAGAAGAGCAGCTGTACCCTCCACCATATCAACTGCACCCCAGTTTGGTTTCATCATGAACCTGGTGAGAGCGCACTCCATCCCATCAACCAGGTTGCTAAGGAATAAGTTAAACAGTAGTGGCCCCAGCAAAGGTAAGTGCAAAATAGCACACAGCATGGACCACCTGATTCCTGCCAAACTGCTACCCGCTTTAGAGTCTATCCATCCAGTCCACTTCTTCTCAGGCTGATGACCAGGACCTTATGAGAGACAATGTCAAAAGCCTTGCTAAAGTCAAGGTAGACAATATCTATTCAGCTCTCATACTCAGTGACAGTAATTTATTCAGAGAAGTCAATCAGGTTTGTCAGGCACAATTTGCTCCTATCAGTCCATTCTGGCTAGGTCCTTGTGCGCCCTAAAATACCTTCCATTAGAACAAGTATTGTCACTAAAGATGCTTTTCCCCTTCTCTGACAAATGGACCCCATCAGGCCCCAGTAGACCAGTTTTTCTGAAGCGAGTCCCATGGTCTAAGTAGCCAAACTCCTGTCTGCAGCACCAGCCTTGTAGCCATTTGTTGATTTCTCAGATTCAATTTGCCCTATCAACCCCCTTCCTTTTGACCGTGAGGACTGATGAAAAAACTATCTGTGCCCCAGAATCCCTGACCACTGCTCCCAGGGCTCTATAATCCTTCTTGATATCCCTCAGGCTGCTCCTGGCTGTATCACTGGTGCCCACATGAAACTACAGCAGCGGATAATACTCAGAGGACTGTACAAGGCTTGATAGTCTCTTGGTGACATCCCTGATACGAGCCCCCGGTAGGCAGCATGGCTTTCTAGAGAGTGCATCAGGTTGGTAGATGGGTGCCTCTGGACCTCTTAGAAAAGAGTCACCTACTACTATCGCCTGTCACCTTTTCTCAGTTGCGCTGGTCGTTATACGGGGAGCAGATTGGGTTGCCTTACTCAGCTCCAGAACCTCTCCTGATGCAATGGGTCTTTCCCCTTCGCTCTGCAGAGCTGATACCCAGTGGCATAACTCTCCTTCACTTCAACAGAGCCGGAATTTCGTGACCCTTTAGAAATTACCACTATCAACATTGTAATCTTGATCACAGAATTTTGTTTTGCTGTCATCCTCTCTTACAAATACATGCTTCTGCTATGAATGATTTGTTTTATATAATTAAGCTGCACCTAAAAATACTACAGTTTAATACACAATTGTGTCTTGCGTCATCTTACAGCCTCCCAAATATGACCTAAACAATATTAAGTCACGGTGCCAGCAGATATAATCTTAACCTTCCACTTAGAATTTTAGCAACTGGAAAATGTTTTCCAACTGTCTTCAGCAGAAGAGAAGTACACATGAACATTCAGCAATGCTATTTTCAGTTTTCAGAACTAAAATAGATATAAGAAAACTCTGTAAACTTTTTTTCTTTCCAACATACCTGTAAAGACCTGAAGGTTAAAGAGAGCAGTACCCAAAAGAGTCCTTCTGGAAAGCATTAACTCCCAAGAAACAGAAAAGACTAAAATTTCATCCACATTTTTGAGATGACACGGGAAAATTTTCAAGTCTATTTTAACTTCCTGGACAACACATTCATACTCAAACCTTAAACAGTGTTTGCTGTAGTTTGAAGCACTATAAAATGGACAAGAAAACTGACAAATATAAAAATGATGCAAAAGTGATGGCAAACATGTTCCCATTCAGAAGTACCTTTCACTGGGAAATATTTACACCAGTTTCTCATACACATTGCTCAAGAAATGTGAAATGTGAAACATTTTAATATGGTTATTTTCAGATATTTAAAAAATTTGCTCGCAAGCAAAACTGAATGTATGTTAGATCATTCTCTCTTCTTTCATCGTTCAATGTCAACAAAAACTTGGCACTAGTACTTAACACATCTACATCTTTTTCCCACGCTGCTCTCCATGCCTGCTTTCTTGCAGCTCCTTCAGTCTAAATCGCTCTCCAAACCCTGGTGCACTCAGGTTTGAACTTCTCCTTCCTTCAGAAACACCCCTAACAGCACTTCTTCCAAAAAGCTCAGAAAGTGACTCTTTCTAAACACCCCAAGGCTCGAACCCAAACCCACACTGTTTTGCTCACAATCTGAAGACGCTTTCCTTTCAGCAACAAACCCCCCACCTGGTGACTCTGAACTAACCCCATCCTGCTGCTTTTCTCACAGCCCATTTCCCCATCTTCCCTAAGAAATATGCAGCAATAATAGCAGTATCTCCCACACTTCTGTGATGAGAGCTTACACCCAGCTCTGTATTCCTTCAAAATTCCCTCCCCACTTACTCACACAGGATCTCTTTCAGTTGTGGGTAAGCAGGTTTTCCCAACGCCTTCACAAAGCCTATCACTGTTACATTACTTTGTATATCTTACGATTTATCTTTGTCTCTCTGGTTGTCACTTCCCCAAGGCAAAGGCAATGTTTTTCCACAAGTTCTCTTTAGCACTGATTATATCACACAGATAATTTTTAATTACCTTTCTGTTCAGAGCCACACCATCTTCACAGTCCAGCACCGCACAATCTACATTTAGTGACGGGATTTTTCGTATCTTCTTTTCATCATCTGCAGGTACATAGAGCACAGCTCGCCTGGGAACGTACTTGTGAGATGATGCAAAGCGATAACTAAGCTTAGGAACACCAGCTGGCAGAGGACATTCCACCCTGTAAAGAATATTGTTGAAATTAGACTCTTGGCTACAATGCTGTAAAGAATACTTGACTATATATTAAAAGAGAAATGTTCCTACCTAGATAGTGGTTGGTTTGGGGTTATTTATACATATATTTTTTTTCCTTAGGAAGCATCAAGGTGGGGAGATATCAGTATTACAGTTAATAAACCTCCAAAACTACTATGTTCAAAAGAAGTTGCAACCTTAAACACTCAGAACTGAAGAACTGCCAGAGCCGAGGTTATCTGTGCAGTCTTAATTACGCTGCCTGTTCTGTGCACTATGGCAAGTATTAAATACAGAAGGGTGGCAGTTGGTTTTTCCCTGTCATAGGACTCCTCTATACTATGGAGGTTGTGCTGGGAATGCATCAGGACTGATTTAGGGAGGAGGCTGCTATCTGCCACGTTTGCTGCAGGAGCTGGACGGCATGCTGTGAATGAAGCAGGGGTGTTGGTTAAAACAAACATGGGTTGTGAAGTTGATTTTGCAATCTTAGCATTATATCAACAAACACATTTGCATGCAAATTTTAAATAAGTAAAATGGATGGAAGGGGAAAGGAGGAAAACAGGAATGAAACCCCCATGCAATGTGGAACCTCACTAATCCCAACGCATCCTCTCAGAAGCCTTCAGACCTTCAGATCCACAGCACAGACTTCCATCGACAGAGCTCATAAGCCCACCAGCATCACCAGAAGGTTGTTGGCTGCGGTGGCTTTTACAATTTGTAAATGCTTTGTGCACCACACATCAGTGCAGGTGTGAGCCTGTGGCGCCACACGGCTTGAGTGGGTGGCACCTGTATGGTCCGTAGGCAGCAGGTTTGTGGCGGTCTCCACCCTGTGCCAGTATTCCCAGTGAGGGACCAGCTAACCCACCCCAAGCACGAGCCAGGTTGACGCACTTGGAGGCAGTGGGGCTGTTGGGGGAGGCGGCCCCCGGGTGCTGTAGGGAGCTTGCTTTGCTCCATAATTACAAGCAGAGAGAAATAAATTGCAGAGGGTGCCACTGTGTTTCATGGCCCTCCAAAAAAACCCCATTTGCCTGCTCCTGTTCCTCCCCATTTCACGCTGTAGCCCCCAAGCCTATTCTGCCACATCAAAAATGAGGACAAAATAATACAATTTTCCTTCATACTCAGAGCACAAGTCACTTATGCCACAAAATAATCCTACCATATAACACCATTATGCATTATCATGTATATTATTCAGCACTTTGAATAATGCAAAGCTTTTCTAGCACCACGCTGAACATGTCATTATCGCATCATGTCAGGGACCCATGCATTTTCCTATGCCCCTCTTAATAATGCTTCCCAAGTTGCTGCACTTGGATGACACATGGCTACATGAGCACGTGGGTTTTCTTCAAAGAGGACGTGACTCACCCTCTCAAATGCTCGGAAATGAGTTCAGTCAATCTAAATCAGAGCTAACGTGGTGTGTCGCTGACCGCCCACAATGATACTTGCCTCTCTAAGCTACCCCAGAGTGTGCACCCTAAATGCTGAATATATATGTGTCTTGGATTAAAAATATGAAGAAAGATTTTATCACATTTTATCTCAGTAAACTAACTTGAAGAGGACAACTATTCCACCATCTCCACTGCTATGTGTCTGCTCGTCCTGGGTGGACCCACTTTATGAGTCCACAAAACACCGCTGCCAGATTCTTCTTTGTAATACGCCCGGTAATCCTTCATTCAGCCTAAGAAATGGGGTAGTTTTGCTGTTAAACAGAAATGACACATTATTTTATTACAAGTGCCAGTGCTACCCTTGTTAATAAATCTTCATCTCTAACTGCAACAGCTTCAAGACTTACATGTTGGAGGTCCTGACAACACCTGGAAACATGCAACCGACATCCACTGAGTTTCTCCTAAGTACCCTCTTTGCCCCTCTGCCACAAATCACTTCATGTCCCCTGCTTCGTGTTGAAGTGGGGATGGTAACACAACTTGTGGCAACTCAAGTGGCTGCTAGTTAAATCCACTTAATCCCATTTTCTTGCCGTAGTACACTTTGGGAGAGCAAGGAGGAGGTGGAAGAGTGGTTTATCTCAAATGGAAAGAGGAGGGTCTTTTTTCAGTGTGACACAGAGGTCAGTGAAGAAGTCTGCAGCCCTTCACTAAACATATATGAGGGGACAAAAGTGATTAGTTTCTATTCTCTTTCTCTGATGGCTTCAACCCTGTAGTTCCCAAAGGCACAAAGGAGTCAAAGAGCTCAGCCCATTAATAGTTAACTCCAGCCTAGAGCCAAGCAGCCCCTGAAGCACCCTTAATGACTGCCTGTCACCAACCTTCCAACTCACCCAAAACTCAACCCTCAATAGAGTTGGCTAACACCATAATCTCAGAGTGTGCTGAGATGAGATGTATCTCCTGTCACGCATGTTTCCCAGGATTTCTTCTGGGCTGCCATTGAACCAAGGGCTGTTTGACCAGCCGGTTTCCCTCTCATTTCTCCCACGAAGGCAGCTCTGCTCTGCACACCATGCACAACAGCGTGTAGTATCGTGTAGGTAAAACCGTTATTTGCAGACCAGATTTAGTCAGGTGTCACCACTGAGGTCTATGAACTTTTGTTTAGATGGGGGAGGAGTATGGCTTCCGTAGACGGCCTGACTCTGAAGAAGTGGTAGATTCAATCCATTAAAATACCATCACCTAATAGGCTTAATGTTAGAAATACTATTGCCTGGTGACTATTGGTATCTCCTCCTCAGCTAATCAACTTTGTAGCCACATGGGCCCAAAACACAGGTTTCTCAGGGCACAGATTATTCTAAAAATATATTGTCAATGTGTCAAATTATTAGTCTTATAGAACATTTTAGCAAGTTGAAGAAGCAATAATTTTTTCAAGAATTATGGCCAGAAAAAAAAAGGTGCATGAGGAACTGGTGTCAGTGGACCAACACAACACCCTTCTCCTTTCAAAACAAAGAGCTCTAGAAATGTACATGTAAAATAAGAGTTTTCAGCAAGTATGCTTAGGTGTGACTGCAATAAGTGTTTTCATATGCTGTTATTTCTACATATATTCTTAAAAAAATAATCTTCTGTTCTCAGTGTGCATTTTCCTTGCATAGTCATATTTTATGTTCTACAATAAAATGAAATGTAGAGGAAGAAGTGGATTTATTAAGAAATCCATTTGCCTATAGATCTTTTTAAAACAGTGGCAAGGCCCAGGGTGCTATGCATATTAGTAGTTAGCTACTCTGGTAGGAAACACTATCCTGATTATCTTGACTTCTGTTATTTTGATAGAATAAAAACATCCCCAGCAGTTACTTTTTTTAGGACAAAAAAACCCACACAGCACTGCAATCTCAATTATATTGTTAACCCCGTGCCATAAAGAGGAAGAAAATCTTACATATGTTTCCTGACTGCAAGTATTTTAATGATTCAAACTAAGCTTGACTATGCTTTAAACTAAACACATGGACATAAGCCAAATGAATTTGTGATGACAATGTTTCTTCCTTTAAGCACTGTAAGTTAAAACAAGGACTAGGCTATTGAGTAACGCTCATTAAATTGTTTTACAGCAGCATACTTTCATTCATAGCATCCAGCAGCAAGCTGAATGCTCTTGGGTCTCTGAAATGAAACTAAATTTCTTCAGCAAACATAACACTCTACTAAAGTCTTCATCAAATATGTAAAAGTAGCAAGTTAAAGTTGCTCGTGATCCTCTGAGAACGGTTTCACCCAAGAGCAAATAGTTCATCCTCACGAAGGAGAAAACAAAACCTTTTTGATTACTAAGAGACATTGCACTTTGCAATGGCAGCCATACAGTGTGACTGCAAACCAGTAAAATTACCCCAAATTATACACGTTTCCCTGCAGTAAACTGGATTTTCATATTCCAGCATTGCTCATACTGTCACATATACTTAACTGCACACACCTGTACAGTCTCATCACAGCCAACAACGTATAGCTCTCAAAGTAAAGTATTCCCGCAAGTGATTTTCAGGATCAGCACTTTAATCTGCCCCTCTGTTGCCTGTTTATTTGCTAGGTCAAATCATCCTTTAAGAGATGCTACACTGTGATCTACTTAAGGCATGGAAAAATATCCATTGCTCAATAGACCAAATCTCTCCTTCTCCAATCTTTGGCACAGTATTGGCAAGTGTTTCCGAAGGGCATTTTTAGGCACCTGAATAAAACCATTTAAAAAGCTGGATAATTTCCCCAAAGTGTATTTCCAACCCGTATGCACATAACTGCGTACTGACCACAATCCTGCATATGCTGTGGCAGAAGGACAAAAGTGACCCAGACCTAAGACTTCATTGGAGACAACCCAGCTAATGCAGCAAATCTCCCACAAATTATTTCTCTGATACCTGCAAAAACAACAAAAAAACCCCAACCACAGAGTAAATATAATGGTTTTCCTATGTCGAATTTACTCGGGAGTAGCTCACAACCGCACACAAATAATCCGCCAAAGACAAAGAAAAACTTCTACGAAATTACAAAGCCCCGCAATTTGCATAGTAATTCTTTCTAATTAAGAAAAGAAGCTATAAGTTGTTTGTTATAAACATCAGCAGGCCCTGTGCAAATACGAAGGGCTCGCAGCCGAGCTGAGTATCTGCCGAATCAAAGCGACTCGCCAGAGAGTTTTATTGGTACAGCTGCGGCGCATGCATTTTATCACACATGCTAATAATCCTGGTTATGGCACTAACATTTTAATCATTTGTTCTGTGGGCTTGTTTCTCAAACAATTAGCACTAATGAATGGCCAAAATACCTCGGATCATATATGTCTAATTGCAGTCAAGAGCGGTTATTGTCTGCATGTACATTTCAATTCACCTCTGGGGATAATGTTTGTTAATTGTATTTCTTTATATAGCAAGTGAAAAAAGGCTGTTCACTCAAAAAGGGACTAAGTGTTCTCTTCTTTCCCTTTGTTCCCACAAGAAGCTAAAGTCACTTCAAGAGGCACTTAATCCCATCATCCATGGTTACAATTGCCTTACAGCATCAATCAAAAAGAATCTGAAGTAAAATGATGCAGCTATATTGTGTAATTAAAAGCAATTCAGGTAGTTATTGCTTGGGGCATTTTCCAGGTCCAAATACTTAAAATGGCACTGCAGGGATGCTAAATACTGTAGTGTTTTAAATTTGGTCAACTACAATATCTCACAGAGAAAGGGGAGGAATATGCAAAAAAAATATCTCCTAGTGTGTATTGTAAAGCGAAAGAAAAGAGGAGGAACAGCTAACGTTTGAAGTGACAAAATCTACAAGTCTCCATATAAAAGGGAAATAAAAATATCAAGGAGAAAAGGGGAGGAAAAAGAAAAGGACGGCAGTTTTCAGGGAAAAGAAATTCCCCGCAATTGTTAAAAAGTTAACATGTGAAAAAATGCTAACGTTTCCTCGCATGGAAAACAAAAGCTCATGTCACGAGCTTTACCATCAGAATACAGGTCCCCAAAACCTTAGCTCTTTCCCAGTGGAATTAAATCCGAGGTAAACTGAGCAGTTCTTCTTTGGAAGAAAAAAAAAAAAAAGAGAAAGACTTCGGTTAAAAGAGGAGCGCTATGATATTTACTTTTGAACAAAGCCAGAACTTAGGGGAAGGTACTTTACCTAACAACTGCCACTAACTCTGATCCAATTATGCTAAAATTAAAACTGGGGGGTTATCAACATATCAAACACTCTGCTTTACATTTTGATTTCTTCCTTTGTTCCACACCCACTACGGTCATTTCCCTGACCCTCCAAAAACTAATTAAGAAAGCCCGCAAACCTAACCCCTCGCCAGGGCAGGCAGAAGCCACCAGCCCTGTGGTTTGAGATCTCTTGCCGAGCAGCTTTCCTTCCCAGTCAAAGCGCCCTGGAAGAGGCTTTGTCTGATTTTATACTCCCCCAATAAGGCTGATACGATCTCGCACGGATGTAAAGTGGAGATTAATTCCCCTGAAGCTGACGGGAGTTATACAGGTATAAAATCATCCCCCGTCCCTCAAGTCTGAAGAAGGGGAAAGAATAAACCCTAACACTTCACAGCATCTTTAGGGAGATGGGCGGTCTGCACCGCACCCAGCCGCGGGGACCGAGCGCGGTGGGTTGAAGAAGCGCTCACAAAAAACTCAGCGAATTAAGAAATTTAACCCCCGTAACAACCAGCTTTGGATATCAAAAGGGACAGATTGGAGGGGGTTGCTCCCAAGAGTGGTTGCCTGCTGGAAAAACTGTAGCGGGCAGAAATGAAAAGGGGGCTTCCAAATGACCTTTAGCAGGCGCTTGCTCCAACTGATCAGGACACATCACATTATAGCCAAAAAATACAGAGGCAAACCAAATGGGGAAGGAGAGCCCCGCTGACAAAAAAAATCACGACACAGAGAAGTGTGAGCAGAAGAAAGCATTTTAGGGTTTAAATGGAAACTGAATACCAAATCCAAAGTTGCTGGCAAGTAATTTTAGGAAAAATATGTATCTTTGGCTGCTATTTATAATTTTTTCCTATCTCCAGTAAATTGATGTAAATCATATAACCGGACACCAGAGCCTTTCTGAGGAAAAGATCGAATACAAACCAGGAACTTACTGACAAAGGCTTAAAATCACGGAGCCCTAAGCCATAAAATGATAAAAGGCTGTCATAGGTTAAATAGTTAACCAAACTTTCTCCTCCCACCAGCACTAAATGTTAAAAAAAAAGGACCTTTTATTTACCCCACCATGTTCTTTCAACTACATTTGACCCTGTTGTTTTGGTTCACTCGGAACTCCACCATGCCTTGAACTGCTTTGACTGGAGATCTTTTTTTTTTTGCCGCCTTCTCAGCTCAAAATGGCCAAATTAGACAGCAAGCATAAAAATAAAAGGATCCCTGCCTTCTCATATTACTAGTGTCTCCTATTTTCACGGCAGCAAAAATAGTCTGTTTGTGAGGAAGAGGAGAGCGCTACGGTTCTTTGACTTGATATGAGAATTTTTTAAAGAGATTTAAATAATGGCTCAGGGTGACAAGGGCTGCTGCTTCCTACTAATGGCAACAGGCTGCTTCTCTCGGGCAGCCTGCGTGTGTGTGCGCTTGCTATCATCCAAGGTTAATTGGTGTCCTGTCTTGGGGAGCTTTAACATACATGACATACAGTTGAGGGTTCACTCTCTCCCTTACGGCGTGGATAACTCGGAGTAACTCGTCACGCCCGTAAAGTATTCCCGTGCTGAGCTGTGCCTTGCTTTGCTTTTACCATCAGCGAAGTTTCCAGCTCCTTGGGATGCTTACTGCTGCTCAATCAAACCCGCGCCACTGCAGGGCAATGGAAAAGCACTGTTTGTTTGCGACACATTCCCTTTGCCACAATAACCAAAGGAAGGTGTAGTTAAGATAATAATTCGGCTCCCTGTTTTCCTAAATATAAAGATATATAAATAAACATAAACACTAAACAGCTTTGAAGTTTTAATTGCTATTAGTAAATTTTAAGCACTTTCATGTATTTAACTAATGATGTTTTTACGTTGCATTTTTTAAATCTACAACACTGTAAAATTTTGTTTAGCTATATGTTTTCTGAACAAAAGCTCTTGCATTACCTATTTTTACTGAATTGCAACTAGCAGATGCAACAGAAAATTACAATACATTTTAAATAATAAAAACATCCCACAATAAAGCTGAAGATTCAATACCCTATCGAGAGGTTTAGAAAGGACGACATGTAAAATTAGCCTTTTTTAAGATGTGCATTGAGAAGTAAAAAGAGATTACTTTGTAGGACATCACTGTATGATGTGTTTTGGTTTATCACTGTTGTGTACAAACCAATATGCACCAAGTGTGCACAGGGCTGCGGAACACAAAGGAAAAACCATGGCTTCTGGGGTCAAGCGTCTTCCAGTTCAGGAGGATCAGGCACGTATCACTAACAAACTGTCCTGGAGCATCCCATGCCAAATTCTGTCATAGGAAGTGAATATATAAACCCCTCAGATCTGTAATGGTCGCACTTTTATAGAGTCAGACCCATGTTGGTGGCCTCTGCAGAAAAGTTGAACTTTGAGGAGATTCTTTATGACGCTGCAAAACCACTCTTGACTCTTCCAGTTCTCCCCTCCGGCTCACCAGCAGGCACTTCCCTTCTAATTCTAATTCTGCCCCAATGTTTTCACACACCCCGACTCTGCACCCACCCACATCTCTATGAACACATACACAACAATTGATAACAATGTTTGGACAGAATTTCTTTTCTCACTGAACGTGATTTTTCCCCTCTTTTCTTCCCCACTCCTCTCTCTTCCCTCCGCGTCGGTGCCTGCACCAGGATAAAGGGAGCATCCCCACCACTGAGCTCTTGCAGCTCCTGCCACTGGTCCAGCTGCGTGCGCGTTGGCTAAATGCTGCAAGGTCAAGACTGAGACCAGGATTTGAAAATTCAGCGCTAATTACTATGATTACAGTCCAAGTCCCAAACAGCCAAAGCCTCCAGAGCAGTTTAGGAGCAGGCTGCTAATGAGTTATATGTAAAATAAGAAACAGGCACTTGATAAAGTCAGAATCAATAAAGCACCATTCCTGCCTGTTAAATGACCTTGCTGTAATACAGAGCCACCACATCCACCAGAGCCTCTGCAGGTTAGATATCCGTATCTGCACAGCGTGAGAGAAAAGGAAAACGGTACAGTCCTTAAAATTAGTTCTGATTTACATCTCAGTTAAAATAAAATTACACTAAAGTTGTGCCTGAGAATATTTAGCAGAAGGAAACAAATTGAGTGTCAGTATACCGGTGCTGCAAAAGTCAAAAGAAGGAAGAAATTTGTCACCCACTTCGGTCTTTCAGAATTTCTGATTTTTCATGACAAATTGTCTTCTTTGTAATTTTGGTTATGGTGGGGATATTTTACAAAGGGAGGTTCCCTTCATACTTCTGAGAATTTTGCACTAAATAGGCCATATTTTATCTTGATTTGCAATTTACGGCAGTCTACACTTAGGCAAGGCACAAACAGCTTGACGATTCCTGTACTTAGAAATGTAAGTAAATTATGCTACTAAATAAAGCACAGACATTTTTACTACTTAGGAAAAACAAAACAATATTGCAGTCTTCTCTGCACTTTGAGATTGCTCCTGTAAACCCACTCAAGCATGTGCTTAGCCCAGAGAAATCAAAAGGACTAGTCAAACACTTAAAATTAACCATGTGCTTAAGTGCCTGCAGGACTGGGGATTAATTTTGGATTATGAAACTGTTCCATTTCCATGTGTTCTTAGGCTATACGTGGGCCAACCTGCTATTTTCAGGTTTTGGCACAGAGGCTCGTGCAAAATTGAGACTTAGATGCATGCAGATGCAATCCAGCTGGTGAATATCTTTTAAACAATATAAAGACGCTCAACCTCAGCTGGGGAAACAAAAATGCTGCATGATATTTTCAGAATAAGATGAAAAGTAAAAATATGATTTATGTTTAGCCAAGCATTATTTTGTATAAGAATTATTATGTGGAAGGATTATTTTGTATTAATCTGAACTTATTCAGAATGGTTCCTGTGCCAAATAATTGAGCAGTGAAGAACAATTTAGCAAGCAATTAGTAAATACGAAACCGCTGAAGAACAAAACTATAAAACTAAAATGCACCGCAATTACATAAAAAAAAATAAATGTTGTCATTACATCAAAGCTGATGCAATATGACAGAAAAAAGAACAAACGTGCAATGCTATTAGTCCAACAGAAAGTGTAGCTACACTAATTGAAAGACAACATCTCTCTGCTTTTCAATACCAGTTTGGTGGAAATTTAAAAAAATTTCCTAAACGGACGATAAAGAATCATGCCTGCAAATCCTGCAGTGCTCCAGGCAACACTTAACTTCAGAAATGTCTACAGGCAGAAATACTACCCTGCAGTACGGCTCAGGATGGCACAAACAAGCATCTGTGTTTATTTTTTAACTAGTCAGATTTATAAGAGCAATGAAATCCCTACATAAGCATTTTATATTGACCTGATATGGACTTACTGTTTTAACCAGCTTTTTAACTAACTCCACAAGTTAATAAAGGCAACTACATGAATCCTTACTGCCTATACATTAAGATAAGAAAAACATTCATTAAGCAATATCCAGACTGTTTTAATTACAGGAATATCACTCTTATTTGTAGTATAATGTTCGTTAAGTACAGTATAACATTTTCTTAAAATGCCCCAGAGGCAGTTAAACTCTTGATTAGCTATAAAAAAAAAAAATCTCCCTTAACTTCAGTCACCAGAGTTAATGCCTACTGCAATGAAATTCCAGTACTTTTAATCATACAAAAATGTCATATGTAAATCTTATTAACCATGAAAACATTATATAAGATCAAATGCATTTTCTATGCCATTATCACTAGTCAATGTGAGCAAAATGTAGGAATCTTTCTATGACAGTTCTAGCAGCAACAATAATAAGCCCATTCCTTTGAGAATGAAACCAGCTGAAAACCAGATCTTATTTTATTGATTTCAAAAGGTAACAGGGAATGACCCAAAATTCTATATTGTCATGCTTTTAACTCCGTCCTTGTTCAATTATTCAAAGTTAAAACGTACAAAACTAATAGCAGTGGTGGGATTAAACAACCTTATGGATACTGCAGAATTTATTATCCAATAATATATTTTTTTCTTCTGCCTTTTCAGTATGTTACAAGAATTAACATTATTACTGCTTTTGTACAGATGACGATGAAATGCCTACATTTTCTTCATTATATTTCCTGCATCTGCCCATTATTCCATACGTGTCTTGAAAAAAATACTGATTTTTTGTTTGCTGACAACACCAAGAATTCAAAAAATCATGAACAACATGATGTCAAATCACGCGACTGCATTAAAAATTGCAACATTTTTAAAGTGCATAGTGAAATATTATTTTGTGGTTCTTGTGCCCTCAGCTTTGTATTTTCAAGCTTTTCCTTTCAACAGTCAAAGCCAGAAATTTTCTTTTAAAGTACAAACATAAATTAAAAGGTGAGAATTTAGGAACCCAGGCTTAAAGCAAATACCAAATACTGTGAAACTAATGGTAAAAAGGTGGCAGTTGTCAATTCGTTTTGATCTTCCACATAAGCAGCTGAAGGATATCTTTATTACACAGAAACAGGCATGCCAATCCCTAACTCAGCAGCAGCCCTCCAAAATTGTCTCCTTGGCAAGGTCAGTAAACTTAAAATGGGAATTTTAGCACCCACCACCCTCTTCAGGCTCAGCACCCTTCTAGCCACCGAGTTCCATAGTTCCCTAGCCATCAGCCTCCTCCAGACTCAGGTGGTTCATTAAGCACCTTGAGGAGGTGACCACGCTTGGAGGAGACAAATGCCACCTAGGGATGCCCATGGTGGAGAACTAATGTAGAGAACCACATTGGTCATACCATCACAACCCATCTTACCGAGGATGAACTTTACTGTGTAGGCAAGCTCAAAGACCATAAAGGTGCCGGACCTACCAGGGCAGATAACATGAATGTGCGATGGAGGAAAAAACCGTTGCCCAAGGGACATGTTTTAATATTAAATGCAGAAGCCTGCTATAGAAAAAAACATTTCTAAGCTACTTTTATCATTTAATTATCTCTGAACATTTTCACAGAACTCTTCAGATCGGCTTTGCCACATCTCAGGAGACTCAGAAACTGGTCATAAAACCACGACTCCCAGCTTCCCGCTGCAGGTCCACCACCTAGTAAGTCCCACCTCATTTGATGGACAGTCAGTCAGTGGCGCGGGCACCTTACACAGACCCGAGATTAAGAAATCATCACCATCAAGACTGGAAGAGAGACGGGCTGAAAATCAAGTTCTCTGGAAAACAATATGATTTTATTTTCACCAAAAAAAAAAAAAAGTTGAATTACCACCTAGAAGCCCCTTTTAGGGCACTGAGAGCACCTGACGGGCCTTGCTCTGTGCAAGCGTGAGTGCAAGCGCTCTTATTACACGCTCTGTGGGAGTTTCTTATCTGTATTTCCCAGGTGAGATTACTTGTGTAGTTACAGTTGCTACAGCATACATTTACTGTGGCTGGTGAACACACAACAAAGCCAACTGAAACTTAGGTAAAGCTCTAGAGTCAAAAGTTGCTCTCCTCCCCGGTGGCCTTGTTTCACAGGATGCCCCCTTTCCCCCAAACACCTCTGTGTCCTTAAATGTGGATTCCCTACCTCACTGCACCGCAACACCCATCATCATCATCATCATCGGGGCCCTCCTCCCGTACCACCAAATTTTAGCAAACAGCCCTGTCCCTGAGGGCTGCCTAGTGGGGAGGGAAGAGCGGGACTTGGCTGAGAGGGGAGGGAAGAGAAAGGCGGGAGAAGGGGTCACCGAGCACGCAGCGCGCTTGGGAACGGCACGGAGAAGAAATTCTTCCAGGCTGCCCCAGTTTAAGCATGAGGATTTTTTTTTTCTCAAAATTCCCAATGCAGATTGTTCGATATTTATTTAAAAATAAGTGAAGAAGAAAAATACACTGCCTCCCCTGCAACCTGCACAAATAAAGGAAATTGCTTTTAGTTTATAATGCTGATACATAATAGATAAGCAAAAGTCCTGGATTACATACAAATAAAATCTATAAGCAGAAAAAGAATCAGGTCTACTTCCATATAACAGTCTTAATGACATTTAAATGAGCAATTGTGTTTCTCCAAGTAAGTGTTACAGCACTGCATTTTTGTATAAAAACTGAACAAGATAGAGAATCTTTGAATTCACTGATATATAACCTTGTGGAAAAAAACTCCCTGTGAAAATACGTAAAGGTAAAGACATCACTTGGTTTTCCTTTAAAAGTCCTCTTTAACAACCTCTGTCATGAATACAGGTTCAGACTTAAGGAAATTAGATAACTAGATAACATATGTCTTCTGTCCTGTACTGGATAAAGAGAAAAAAATACTCCATTCCTGTATCTGCCTACTTTTTTTTTTGTTTGGGCCTCATTTTAGAAATACTTTAGTACAAAGGTGAAATATTATAATTGAGATACATTTTAATTCTGTGCAGCATGACAGCAATCTGTACTAATGTTAAGAAACAAAGAAAGAATAAAAAAGGAGGCAGAAAACAGTCCTAGAAGTACTGAAATGTGCTGTCAATCAAATTGAAATATTCTTGCTCAGTACCTCTCTCAAAGTTGAGAATGTATATATATGGAATTTGGATGGTTTGAAGCATCAGTTTTAGTCTCACATCGCCCCTTGTTTGTCATCATCTGTTTCCTTGCTGATAGGATGAATGTCATGGACGTTTCAATGTTCATCTTCCTGAATAACAGTTTAGTTGAGCTAATGTCTCAGTAACAGCAAGATTTGTTGTCCGAAATTAGCCTCAGATACGCTTGGAAAAAATTGTGGTGCATCCACTCTCTTCTCCAGAACACATCCAGAAGGCAAAGTCTTTCCTCCGTTTTTGGGTCATTTGAGTTTAAAGGAGAAAATGCAAAATAATCACCTCACTAGCTCTGGGTGCAAGCAAGAAGAAATTTTGTGAGATGCTGGACAGACAGTACAATATTCCCTCTCTTAAAGGTAAGGTTTTCTTTTGGCTTGCAACCATGATCGTGAGAGGTGAACATTTATTTATACACGTGCATGCTTATGTTTATATACTTATGTGCCTGTATATATCTCTAAATATACAATTTATTTATTTATACACATATAAATGTGCATATATATACTTATGTATGCGTATAAAAAGACCCAATATGGCATAGTACAACAGTAGCATGTAACGATGGACAGCAGCAAAGAGAATTATCTTCCATAAATCCAAGAAATAATAAAACTGTTTTTCCCACAACATTTAGTCTCAAATATTCCTCATGCTTTGCTGGAATAAACTGCCTTTTCCCGCATCTCCAGCAATGGCATTAGAGTGGGAATTCTCCAGTGAAATATGCAGTCTCCCCAGGACCCCACGTACACTAGACTGAAGGTTGTTCCACCATTAGTTATCGATGACAGCGCCTTGCTTTTTGCAAAGCTTGTGGTCTTTGCATCACACGCTTTGCACCCCCACGCTGTGGGCATCCTACGTATCTTGCAAGTGCAGGTGTGACCCTGCAGATTTACAGCTGCTGTAGACTGAAGACATGCCTGTGAGCCAAAGCAGCTCTGCCCCTAACGTTACTGCTTGCTTTCTTTGCCAAACCCCTGCCAGAACGAAGCAAGCAACCAGGTATTTCACACAAGTGACACTCCTGCCTTTTCCTCTCTTGGAGCTCAACATTTTTAGCCATCAAAAAAGTAAGATGACGACCTCATATCCTCCATCCTTGTCCCTGCTCAGATTATTTTGCCGGGCACGGAGGGAATTAAGGGGCTGTTTCACCAATACTCTACCACTTCCCACTACACTTCCCACTAGTGGGAATAAAAATTACTTTTTGGCTAAAATAGCCACTTACAGTGGTAGCCAAAGGTGCCAAAGTGCACTGCAAAAGGGGATGAAACAACTCATTTGTTTCTTCTCTTTTGAGGAGCAGCAGGACAAGGGTGGGCGTTACCTCACCATGACTTGTCCTCCTCCACCCCACTCCCAAAGCTGCACGGTTCCTGTGCCCAGGCTGGGCTGGAAAAACCACGGCTGAGCCCTTTACAAAACAGACTCGAGTTCCCCATGGAAACAGTGAAGAGAGGCAGGTCCCCGCGAAGACTTCCACAGGAAGGTCTCACACACCCATCTTAGATACCTGAACCTGAATGGATATGTATTTAGGCTGTTTTGTACAACTTTGGTATAGCTGAAAGGTAATTACCACCACTGCCAGTGCTAGTGCTGCGTTTAAATAATTTCTTTTGCTACGTGCTACAACCATTACTTCTTCAGAGGAAATGTTTTTCCACTGCTGGACATTCCTGATGTCCTACAAGATAATTCAGTATGCTCAAAGGAAAAAAAAACACAAAACAAAACTGGTGCAATCTGGCCTGAAACCCTGCTTTTCCTTTCAACAAATACAGTTATGTTTTGGGGTCTTTTGAAGATACGTTGCCTCTGTTCCTGTCCTAAGCAGATATAATGTAAATTGTTTTCCCACCGTGATAACAGACATACCTGCCAACTTGAGCATTTCAAGGATGTTGCTAGATTTTGATCCACAAAAAGGATATAAATATTAGTAGGTACATTTATTCATGCCTCAGGAGCTTATACTTGTTTGAAAAATAAGTAACCAGTAGTTAAATTTTATGCGATTTTAGATATACTAGTCTTAAAATATTCTGTTTTATTATTTTCTAACCTCTGCAAAAATGCTGCCTGTTATGAAGAAAGCGAACAGAAGACAGGTTCTAGACCAGGATGGATCAAATTATGGAGAAGTGAAGATAAAAGAGCCTGGAGAGACAAATAAGGCTTCAGGTGGCTGCAGTATGATGGTTACCCTGTTACTCAACTAGACCTGTGTATGTCTTGATTCAAAACACACTTTTATTACTCAACACACCCTTTCTATTGCTTGAAAACCAGCAACCAACAAACCAATGTTTAACCCAGCAAAAGGAGTATTAGGGTGGCTTTGAATACAGGGAAGTTGAAAGACTTTGGTAAGACTGCTCATGTTTGAGGGCCAGTAAGATTAAAAAGCATATGCAGGAGGAAAAGAATAAAATGGCAATTTTAGGCTGCAAGATGCCAGGTCTGGCAGAGGGATGAGGTGAGCAAAACCCAGTACCTGGGCAGTGTAGACACAAAATCTGAAGCCAGCAGCATGCAACGGGTAGCTCTAGAGTCAAGTCAAATCAAAAGAGGTGATCCTGGACAGCCAGCACCCAGCAAGGCAGGTGGGCCAATCAACCAGGAGAAGGGTGACAAATGCATAGCGTCTTGGTGAGATGGCCCTCGCCCCAAAGACAGGGATGGGTTTTGTGGAAGTGGTGAGGCAGTGCCAGGACGTGACTCTAACAGAGCCACCACAGGAGAAGACCAGGGAAGACTGTAGGGGAGACACAGCAGGGCAGGAGATGAGACTGTGAAACCAAACCATCAACCAGGGATGCAAAAAGGGAGCCAGGGTGGGTATTCACTTAGAAAGCTGAAGAAAACATGGTCAAGAGCAAGATTAAAAGACTAAGGTGAGGACATAATTTTAAAAGGAAAAAGAGAAAATAAAGGACAAAGTCAGTGAAGATTTTGGTGAGGAGTCTCTTGACACGGCATCAGAGACAATGTCTCAGGGCAGCCAGCTGCATCACTTAAGGAAAACAGAGGCAGCCTGGCATATGTATTTGAGGATGAAGCAGCCAAAGGGGGAGGCAAGGATGGGGAGTACAGGGGAGGAGGATGAACCAAAAAGGAGACAGCATGATCTTGATTCAGCCAAGTAGCTGAGGACGATGTGAAGAGTCTGAGCACTCTAATAATATCACCCAACTAGGCACCTTCCTGAATCAGGGCCCGGTTCAGGAGCCTTCCAGTCAAAGACGGGAAGAAGCTCTGTAAACCATGCTGAACAAATGGCGCTTCAGCACGTGGAATGGAAATGAAACGGGAACTTTGACGCTGACCCCAGAAGAGGTTCTTCTGAAACCCTCTGTGACCGGTCACCTCACTTTGCAGAGAAAGCAGAAACTTGTTTTTACTTGGCCTACACACTGATTTCCAGCACACAAGTGACCATTTTAATTTAGGCCTCTACATCGTTTTGCCAGCACTTAACGTTGCATAAAAATATAGTAACTTCAGCTCCCTGCGATGCAGTGCGAGTGGCTGAACTTCCCTTCGGTAGCCAGGACTGCATCCATTAAATGTGTGAAATGCTAAAGGTAACGGTGTCCAACAATAGAAAATGAGGCAAAAGGAATTTAGACCAACCTCGGGAACCAGTTTGCCAAAATTATGGGTGTATGCTAGGGGAAAAGGACAATTAATACAGGGACAGATGGCTAAGCAAAAACAAAAGCCATTATCTAAAACCTGGCTAAGGAAAGCTTAGCAACTGATTGTTTAACAGAAGCAATTAAAGAACCCGATTAAATATAACACTATCAATAGTTTGGATTCGAAGGAAAAAGAAAACAGAGGACTTGCCACCATTTGTGGCAGCATTAAATACTTGCTGTGCTCATGTTAAATATTCAGGTGCACACATTTTATACATAATGGGCATTTTTTATCCCTGCTGGAAGGTGAATTAAAAAAACACAAGCAAACTCGAGACCAATAATAAAAGCTTGAGTGACTTGTCAAGTCTTAGAAAATGGTAACAGGGCTCTGCGAGCAGTCTGCTGCTCAGGAGATCCTGCTGAAGTATGACAGTCTTTCCCTCCCCTGTTTTTCCTCCTCCCAAAACATGCACACATATAGTCCTGGAAAACCATACTCAGACGAGAAGGCCAGTGCTTTGGCCGTGTCCCCACAGGGGTGAAGTGTTACTCCAGAACAGCATCATCATTTTCTGGAGGTGCCCCACCTGTACCTCCTCAGCTGATGGCCAGCACGGAGCAAGGATTGGGAGAAAAGTGTGGGAAACGGCCCCAGTGGCACAAGGGAGAGAGATCTTACATGTGCTTAGCATCGTGCCAGGATAAGGACCTGCAACCTCTGGCAACTCTTAGCAGAGGGAGGGTGTAGCACGGGCTTGTGTGGCTCTGACAGCCCAGTGGCATCACATTGAGTCCCGGGCGTCCTGCAGTGCTCTCTGCCATGAAGCCCATGTAAAACTGCATCTGTGGGAGACGCCGTGGCTCTCTGTGCTGAGAGCGGGCACGCTTATTTCACAGTTAAACCACTCTGAACTGTACACTGGAGAATTAAGTCCAAATAAATGGCTGAATCCCTGCCTCCAGCCTCAGTAGAAGCATTGCTCTCTCAAGGCAGCACCGCATGCAAAGTTGCACAAGTCATGAAAACGTAGCCTTCCATCAGCTTTATGCAGCACAAAATGATGGCTAAAACTGTCTGCCGTCACTGGCTCGTAGGAGCAGTTTGAACCAATAGGCCTTATTCATACAAGCAAGCGATGTTTAATTCTTTTTCCATACTTTCTCGGTACTTTAATTATTTCAGTAACTAACTGACACACATTGTTTCAACATATCGCATCTCCACGGTGGCACCATCAGTCTGCAATGGAGGTTTCTTTAAGAAAAGAAACAGCTTCTTAATTTTTTTATTAAAAAAAAAGTTAATAATTACAGGAACACTGACAGTGTTGCTATAGTTACGACTATATCAGCCTTTCAGTTACAATTCCCCATTTTCAAGGGTCAATAACTCAGTTGCCAAAAATCCCACTGGGCAGAAGCCTGACACACATCTTAGATATACATTAAACAAATGCATAAATAAAAATGCGCTGTTTCACACTTGTGAACATTTTGATTCAAAGCAGTCTTTCCAGATGATATTTTGAGCATCCGACAGTAGTGTGTTTTTTAAATATATATATATACTTTCTGGCAGACTGATAGCCTTTTAGGTGCCCCAGTGTTTTTGGCTGCTGCCAGAGCGAAAAGAAGAAGCGCCACTGCTTTTTCCTCCAGCCATTTCATCCCCCCACCACCACCAGAAAGGAAGCGATTCTGGACGCGCCCGCTACGCTCCCAACAAAACTTCCCGAGGATTTTTAGGCACAAAAGCTTCACGCGCATGTGCAGCAGCTGGATTACCACAATAGACCATAACGGCCCTAAGAGCCGTTACGGTATATCAAGTGAGTAAACTGAAAACTAAGAAGGATTTACACAATGACCATAGTGGCTCCCTGGGAGCCGTTACGGTCTATCAGGTCAAAAATCCACTTTTTAAAGAGCGCCTAAATATGTGTATACCCAACAGGGTTTTGAGTCTCCAGAGCGACTATCATACACGTTTTCAAAATGAGCCAGGGAAGAGAAGGGAGATTACACCAAACAACGTAAAGAGAGATTTTTTTTACAATGAATAAAAGACATATCATGCAAATTCTAAACACCTATATTTAATGGGAAAAAAGTGTATGTTTAGTTGACAAATAGGATGTAATGCGATTTCTTCATTGTCAAAACAGGTCCTTTTAGGTTTTTTCTCTTCTTTTTAAAAAAAAAGAGAATTAAACGAAAAACAAAATTTCCCACCAAAACCAATCATCTTTTAAAATAAAAGTTAGGTTTCGCGAGGTATAAAGATAATGTAATCGCAGCTGGGTTCTGAGTTGCAGTACTGCTGCATTTCAAGTCTCATGCCACGGCGCAAGTTAGTAACACAGCTCAGCTTTGCCTTTCTTTACTTCTCTCCCATTGTGTCACAAAACGAACAAGTTATCCGAAACAGTGATTTTCTCCACAAAAGCCACCTCTATTTTTTCTGAAAAGAAATCTGCAATAAATCATCAGCCTACTTACTTTTTCTTCTTCCCCTTCCTTTACATGCCATATTTGTTCCTGCAGCAAACCTGTAAGAGAGCACTTTCTCTCTATGACCTGAGATAACGGTAATGTTGAAAGAATGGCCTCACTTGTCAAAGATTAGAGGGCTGTCTGCAGCCAACACTCCTCTTTACTAGAGCCAAATAGGCCCAATAAATGCTAATACTCAGCATGACACATCGAGAACGTTAAGCCTCAACACTGACTAAGAAGAAAGTATCACAAATTTACTGAAATTATCTATAGCACAATAGAGAAGAGAAGGAATTAATCAAAGTCTCTCTCTTAATGCAATGCTTGATTGAACTATCCCAATCCCTTTTTAAATAGGATAACCTAGTGGCAAGTGACCCCGATGACACATCCTAGAGAGGTACACAAGTACCACTTGTTCGATTTTTTTTCTTTTATGACCTCATTAAGAAGGATTTTGAAGATTGTTCCTGAATATGAGAACAAAGTGTCCGAAGATATCTCTAGCTTTTTATGTCTTTAGCCTTTTGCCGTTGAAACGGCTTTTGAACGAGTGTTTATAAACTAAGTACATGCACAAGCCAAAAAAAAAAGTCCTTAAAAATTAAATCATCTAAAGCTACCTTTTTTAAATGCAAAGACTAGCTAAGTCTCCAAGAAACAAGAAAGTTTTGCCAAGACGAACTCATGATCGCATCTCCCCCCCGCCCCATTCTCCCTCTCTCCTTCCCTGTTATAGACCCCATTAATTAGATTTGGCGGCAGTTTCCCCTTCCTTATCAGGGAAGACAGAGTCTGCCAAATCTGCGAGTGTGAAAATACTCCATTGCCACTAACATTTTTTCCTAAGTGTTTGTTGATTCCACGCTTGGATTTAATATCGAGGATTATATTTTATAATCAGAAACAAACAAACAGATTTATAACTGAAGACCGAAAGGCAAACAGCAAAAAAAAGCAAGCCAAGTACTGAACCTAAATGTAGCATTTTTATTGACTTCTTAGAAACCAAATAACCTGGCATATTAGTGTGTGCATTCTGCAACAGACATTCAGCCCCATTGTACTACTTAGAAGAGAATAAAAAGAAACCCTACTGTTTGAAATCCAGCGGAACATCCCCACAACAGAGCACAACTGTTCCCTCATGCATGAATGGGAAGGAGATGAAAGAAAAGATGGACTTCTGAGGTACAGCAAAAAACAAAGACAACAAAAGTGCTGATCATGAGGGAATGACACAACTCATTGCTGCAAAAAGGATGAGAGAAAGGAGCTCAAACAATGGTGCAGACAGCTAAGTGACATGTAGAAGAATTGAAAAATCTACAGAAGTGTCTTTTCTTTCCACACTTGACGAGAAACAATTAAATGTTGGTACATCTGTCATAAAAAAGATAATTGAAACCTGTTACCATCATTATAGACGGTAACTTAACTACCAAAACTGTAACTGTCCAATTAAATGTTGCCCCCTCTGTTATCTACACCACTTGCTAAAATGAAAAAAAAAACCTTTAATGCTTGTGGTGGTTTACCACCAGTATAGCTTTTACAAGCCCTAGAGCTGAACTGGCACGTTTTATAAGGTAGATATTTAGACTATAGGGTACCTACGTCTATTTGTACACACACAGATGGGGGAAGGCAGGCACACATGGGTGCATGCAGGCTCACATGCGTGAGCGCACGCATTCATGCACACGCTCTCGCACACCCACCAGTGAGGATGAATTTTGCAAACAGATGAGGTTTTTGACAAGGAATCCAAAAAACCCGAGTAATTGCCAGAAGCCTCACTAGGTGTTTACTCCCCTGAACGTCCACCAGCCTGTGAAAACAACGCTGTGCTAAACTAATCCACCGACTGTTGCTACTTGCTTGATAACGCGCAACATCCCACAAAACTGCAAAGCAGTTATTGACCCTGTCAGAATACCTGATTAATGGATAAACGCTGTAATTGATTAGCGGAGAAGTGTGAATTAAAACAGAATACAGCATCAATAATGAGCCGCTGACAAAAGGTAGCCGACATAAAATGTAAAACGGTAGCCTGCAGCCATATCTCATCAAAGACACGCATTTCTTAAAAACAGAAGAAAACACCACCCCTGAAAAAAACCCCACAAGCGCAGTGTCCTGTTCTCTGCATTCTTTAGGCTTTTCTCTTGGTAATGATTAAACCACCAGCAAAATGTTATGGGAACTACTCGTGAATCCACCTTCATACATCAAGCCAGGCAAGGCAGTTAAATGACTCCATTATCCTCTGGGCTTCTCTACCCCTAAAGAAATGCGCTGCTCTCCATTTTATCCCGGTGAGCTGTGATTTCGGAGCGGTGCCGGGTGCACCCAAGGCTCCCTTCGGTGGGGTGCGCAGGCAAATCCCCCCGGTTCGTAGGTACACAAGGGAGCCCCACAACACTGTCATGCCAAGGAGACAACTTGGAGCTACAATCGTCACATTTCTAAACTCGCTTTCTGTTCCCTTAAGGGCCTTAGGAGGCCAAATGATCCCACTTTTGTTCCTTTTTCTTTCCGATTTAATCCTGCTCTAAGGCCCTACTTTATGCCTGACACTATATGAAATAGATTATACGGATTTTATATAGCACCTGCAAACACATACGTGATGTTTCTCTGCAGTAGGAAAGTGAGTTTAATAATGCAATGTCAGAAGCACCGAGTTGCTTCTTTTCATGGCACCTGTGTTGGCCTTCCCGTTGTTTAGGCACCGCACATTACTCTGTGCATTAGGCAAGTTGACACAACTAATGTAATGCCATCAGACATATCAAAGCTGTCCTGGTACAAGCAGAAGGAAACATTAGCTTGAGTAGAGCACTTAATGCAATTACGTTGCTCTGACTTCCTGGGCTAGCTCACTCAGAAGTAATTTAAGCATTTCTACATGACATTGCATTGTACCTGGCAAACACAGCCTCTGCTCAAAATGGTTGTTGCTACAGGGTCTCTTGGAAGCCTCCTTTTCCCCCTTTAAGCAAAAAAACAGAAGCTGTTAAAACTGAAGATACCTGCTTGTCCTTTCCATATGGAAAATACAAATAATGAAAAGCAAGAACGGCATTACTATCTTGTAATAATTCTCTCCAAATTGTCTTTAATCTGATTTTGTCAATTCGATGCCTCTGCAAAACATAATGTATTTTTGTAACAGTTCTACAAGCTCACAGATATGTATTCAGAGATACAGTCCTTTGGAAATCCACATCTTTTGGGATCATTCTTTCTTTTTTCCATCTGCTAACCATGAGACTTACTTCGGCTGCAGAATGATTTTTCTGCTTCCACAGCTGCTTCAGGACTGCTACATTTTCAGTGGCACCATGACTTTTTGAGTTTAAATAATTTCCCAATTCAGGAGTAGATTTCATCCCACCTCAGGCTGGTAATCTAAAACATTACTTGTGTAGGTGATCCCTACTATTAACCAAGAGAATCAGATACTTCCAAAGAAGTCATCTAGCAAGCAAGCTTGTTACCTTTGGGTTGGAGGACCTGCTCTCGAGATGCGCCTCTCTCCTTTACTGACTGTAGACGTTATCCAAATAACTTGCACTTTAAAAGTATCACAAGGATTCTGTCTTAGCAATTTAAGATAATTACAATTAAGGGCTTTTAACCCTTCTTAATGTATAGCAGTGTTCTCCATCCTCAGCAGCTTTTTGTGAGGACCAAGGATGGAGAAAGAAACTGTGCTCTGACAGGCCCCCACCCCACTGCAAAACATTTCCAGTCCAGGATAAGTCCCCTCACAGGCACTTATTTATCCTAAAACATGGCTGGACAAAAGCAGGGACAGATCACTGCGCATATGAGCATGTCCCAGGGAAGGGGGGCCTGGGCCTCCCTATTGCCCACGCTGTCTGAGAGATCCTGCTCTCCAGGCTACCAGCTGTTTTGGGGAAGGCTGAGACGCAGGTACATTTTGGCCATATAAACAGCCATTGGTATTTCCTTCTTGCTCAGCTTCAACAGGAGGAATATGAGATCATCCACCAAAACAGCAAATGGCCAGACAACTTGGGCATTTTCAGAGTGAAGCGTTTGAACCCAGCCGGTGGTGGGACTGAGCCCAGCTCTCGCTACCCGGGCAGGTGGGGTAGCACTGGAATATCAGAAAGACGGTGGGCACCAGAGCACTCCTTTTTAAAGAAATAAACAAGGAGACCAGCTGAGAACTCAGCTATTTCTTGGAATAACAGTTTTACTTACCTGCGTCCAGAGCGGTGCCAGATCCTGAATGCTGGGGGACAGCTGCCCATAGCCCACAGCCCCAGTCCAGAAGCTTGCAAACAAGAATGGGAGAGTTCACACCACCTGCAACCATGTAGAACAAACCAACTTCCTACTGCATATTATCAAACCGGAACCGTTTTTCAGAAATGAAATCTCGTCTCCTTTCCTTAGATGTTCTTATATTGTACTGTAAAATATGAAACCTGGTTTTAACCTAAAAGCATAAAACGTACTTCCAGCAGCCCAAAAGAGGAGCCTACCAGAAAAAATATTGAAAAGATACAAAGTTACATTCATTTCACTGGAAGCAGGATTAGGCCCTTTAACATACTTTTTTTTTTTTTGGAGGGAAGAGGAGAGAAGAAACTCAAGCAGCTGAAGGTTCAGCTTGATCCCCAGAACTTTTAAAGAAGACATTCTTCTCCATGGCTATTGTCAGAGCTGGAGACAAAACAAGTAGAGGCCCTTTCAGCTGCTGAACTTAGCCAAAAAGCCATTTGTAACTCCTGCAGAGCGGTGCTTTTATAGGTCAGGGCAAACTCCATAAAGATTTTCTCTCTTTTTCACTCTCTTTTGGGAGATCTGGTTAGAATCCAGAAACTTAACTCAGAAATAAAAAAAAAAAACAACCCTTACTTCAACACCTTAAAAATTAGTGGCAGAAGGATCTCTAAGTTTATTGTTTTAACCACAGTTTTCTGTTTCAGAGTTATATTTTCCTCGTCAGCACACACACCCCTATAGTGGTCATTGCTTCCTCAGACATTGTTCTCCATGAATTTTTGGTTGTTTGAGACTTCAAGTATCTCAATGTATGGGTCAAAAAAGAGGTTTGGAATCTAATTTTACTTCTAGTCCCTTAGCGTCACAAACCTGTAGTACAGTTTTACCAAAAACATTTTAATACCCATTAGCAAGTGCTAAATTTTTCTTCCTAATAAAATTCAAATAAATTGGCCCGGATGAGAGGGGCGCAGGGACCTACAAAGGAAATGCCAAGGTAACAGCCTTGCTCTGGTTTTGCATCTGACTACTCTGACTCCACTCTAAGGGCTGCTTGAGTATGCAGGCTTTAACTAAAATATGCACCATGAAAGGTTATTATGGTGATCTCAGGACCTGGAGGACCAGATCTTCACCTAAAAATACTTGCCCTCCCCCAATAAATGCAACTGGAACTATTTACTATGAACAAGCAAACAAGAAAGGGGTAAATCCTACAGAAAGAAACAGTACAAAAGGAAATGCAGTCAAACAGACAGAAAAAAGGAGATTTGAAAAGATTGATGGAGGGCACCAGAGCCGTATAGTTAATGTCAGAGCAGAAGACAAAAAATAATATTTTTATCAAAGGAGAACATTTTAGAAACTCACATACCCACCATTCCTGATAACATACTGCTCTGATAAAAAAAAACCCCACATTGTTTTGCATGACTGAATAGGAAAGAAATAAATGGCATTAGCTAAATTCTGACACACATTTAAAGAGAAGCATCTTTAAATACATTTTCTACCAATGAGAACAACATGGCAAAATCAATGATAACCACAAGGCTTTCAGATAACGGTATATCCAAAGCCTGCTAAAACCAAAGAAAATCTCTAGCGTGTGCAGGTGTTGATCAGTTATATGGGTAAGCAGAGGGATTGGCTGGCATATATTAATGTTTACAGCGATGATGGGTGAAGTGATATTTGAGTGGGTTATAAAGCTTTCTTTATAGTTTTGCAAGGTGAAAATATGTGCTTTGTTTCAACCCAAGAAGCGTTCCAGCTTTTTAGTGCTATATTTTCTGTCTGTCCAAGCCATAATAGGTTGCCCTCCATTTGATATCTGCCATATTTTCTATAAAACAGTTTGAATACTACCTAAAGACATTGTCTAACATTAATTTACACTGACAACTGAGCACACGAAAGAAAAGCTCCAGAGATAACGACAAGTCACACCATGCACAGCAGAAGGATGCCTCACAATTTCGGGGCTGGTTGTTGGTTTGTTTTTTTGTTTGGATTTTTTTGACATGGGTAAATTAGGGTAGATAAATCCTGCAAAATGAGGTCTGCTTCTTTTAAAACATCCAAAGCTCTCAATTCACCAACTGAAGTCACGTAGAAGTGAAGACAACTGTTTGGAAACAGGATTTCCTGTTTCTAGTAGGTTACTGCGAATGAAAACTTGTCCCCACTGAAGTTGCCAATAAAATTCTCACTGCGCTGAGGCAACCATCAGCCAGTTTAAGAAGTTGATGGTGGGTGTGCAGGAGTTAAGCTAATCATGCAAGGATGTTTTCTAGTAATAGTAAGAAAATAAATTTCAAAGTAATATATATAACCTTAATTTGCAAGACTTAAACTATGGCTACCTATAATCTTTAGTGTGGTCCCTCTCAGCTTACCACAGCAGTTCTGTTTTACCAATCTACGCAGTTTTTCACAGCAAAGCATTGCTAACACTGAACTCAGCCTGCCACACATGAAGGTGAACAGAAAGTGCAGTTTCTTAAATGAAATTAATACAGGTCTAAGTTCTTACCAAATCAATACCATGCAATCATAATAATGTCATTGACCTTATCAGACATTATTCTGCCATCCTCATGCAAAGTGGCCCAGCTGGAGTATGCATCTAGCTAATGAGACAATACTAACTTTTTTGAAACCAGTAAATTTATTTCTTTTCTACATTCAGCACCTCCTCTGATTTCAGAGCGAGTAAGTTGGTTCAAGAAAAAAAAAATTCTCCAGTACATGCACACACAAAGAATCAACACCGCTGTTTCCAAAAACACTGAAAATTTGGACACAACCCAGAATAATGACCAGTATCTTTACAGATTTTGCACTATGAACACTTTGTATAGTACAAATTTTGTACTATTGCAAATGAGATGAAATTCTGCCCGGTGGAGTTTATAGCAAACTCCCATGTTGTAATTCCACCCTGGCCAATCTCTGTAGCATGTAGTTAGCAGTGACATGAGATGCACTAAGATAAGAGGATTGTCCAGGTTTATTTTTTATATATTTATTTTATTTTTAAACACTGTGGGTCTTTTTACTTTTGTGCCATAAGATTTATATCTGTATAAAGACTACTCCCAAACCAAGTAAGTAGGAAACTTGATGACTTTGTTCTAACAACGCCCTGCAAAAAGAAAAGAGATTCTAGATGAAGAGTCTTTCTCTTTGGGTTACTTAGTTCACTGGTGTCAAACTCAATCCACTTTTAATTACTTGCCTCTGAAAAAATGCTAAAGTAGGAAAAACAGTTCAAGAAGTCTTTATAATAAATTCCCTGCTATTGTTCATTTCTGCATTAAGTGGAGTTTAAATGACTTTCATATTCTGCTTGCAAATTGGAAATTGAGGCCTCCAGGTGAATGGCAACTGTTTAGTCTTCATACAAACTCTTCTGCAGCCACAGAGCTAAGACTGGACAGATACTCTCAATGGGTGCCAATTATTCCTCAGCTTTTACCCAACAATATTGGCTTTGTGGCATAAAAAAGTGGGTTGCTCTTAGTGGCAGTGGCAAACTAACAGTTGTCTTTTTTATCTCACACCTGCAGGTCAATGTGCTCCCATTTTTTGATGACTTGTGGTGATCTATCTACTTTACAAAATTAATGTGGAAGAACGAAGTGACTTGCACACAAGCAACATAAACCTTTATTATGTTTCTGTAGAGAAAATGAATTGCACAGCGCTCCAAAGAAAATTTTGCTTTTTTAAAATCTTCTACTTTTTATGGTAAGACATAAAAATAGCATGTTGAAAAGAAGTGCAAAGATCTTAGTAAAAACCACAGGTATTGCAGATTGTTTCCCCTAAAAAGATGTGAAATTAGGGTCCCTTCACCCCTCTACAAATGTCATGTAGTAACTTGTGATGCAGCAGTTAGGGTGGGTTTTTTTCTAATATTCCTATCTGCTTCTACCCTGAGCGTGCTAGATTATTATCAGACACCGCGATACTCTGATTTGTACAAGACAGTTCTTAATTACTTGCAAATAGTTTTAGGCACACATACCCCTGAACCCTGCCGCTTACTTCCGATACTCCCCCAGGACCCGTGCGGGCTGCCGAGCCCCAGAGCCGCGGTGAGGGGCAAGGAGGGAACTGCGGCGGTGGGGAGCAGGCACAACCTGCCCTCCCGAGGGACGCCGCTCCCTGTGAGCCTTTCCCCCCCTGTTAAACTCCCCGGGTGACATCCCGAGGACACGGGTCGGCAACCTGCACCGAAGCGGAACCCCAGGGACCCTGGGCCGGCGTCTCCCCCGTCCGGCCATCGGAGAGGGAAGCCGAGGGCAGACGGGCCCGGCGCCCCGGCACGCTTATTTTCTTCCGCCCGCGTGTGCGGATGCCAACTCCGGCGTCCATAAAACCGGGTTACATCAAACGGACCAACCGCCGTCATCTCCCCGTTATTACCCCCGACACAAGCCCTGACAAAAGGCCGCTGCCAAGGCCTCCGCTGACAGGCCGAACAATAGCAGCGACAAAGGCCTTTTCTGCCAGCGCAGATGACATAAATCTGATGCTATAACGCCGGCGCGACTTCAGCTTGCTCCTTATTTATTTATTTAATAAGCCACTGTCATCCATCTCGGGAAGGTGGCTTCCAAACTCCAAATTAATCAAGCCACTGAATGCGAATTTCCATATTGCTCTGCCAAAGGTCTTCTCCACATCAATTGCTGGGAGAAGGCCCCCGTTGTGCTTTGGTGTATTGTGCGCAGCGCTACTGCTGCTGCTAAAAGCCACTCTGTTTTTAATAAACATGCATTGTTCTTTTTGTAGTAAATCCAGGAAATAATACCCAACTGGGAGTTTGGGTGCAGGCTTTTTTTGTAGTGCAAGTGGAGCGATAGATGCATTTTCATGTCTGTTAGCACCGTGATGGCTCCATTTGTTAGTGCTCAGAAGGTATTTCAGTTTTCAAAAATATAAATTAAGCAAATGCTGAGGTAATGCCTTCGTGTTTATCTTGGAAAACCCCAAGCTGAGGCCACCAATCCAGCATTTCTGTGTCGCTCGTGTCGCTTCACCGAATGGGAGGTTCAGCTCCAGGTGCCCCGTGCTCAGCCATTTTCCCGACGGCCAGAGCACGATTTTCCGGAGAGCTCTGTGCGAATCACCTCGGCACTGCTGAATTCAATGAAATAAAAAAGTCACTGACTTAACGGAGCCAGGATTTCAGTTGTCTGCCTTTTCAAATTCTTTAGTCAGCTAAATATCAGGTCTTGAACCTATGCGAGTTATCTTTCCTTTAGGCAGTCTGTGGAGAAAGAGGCAGCTCCCCACAGGACGGTTCATCACTGCTGTCTCAGGGATGGGCTGAACTACCTTCCTGGGGAAAATCATGATTTCTCTCTCTTTAATACACACCTACCACCCTGTGTTGTATGAGCTGTATCACCTTTCCTGCTGGCAGAGAGGACAAGCAGAAGGGTGGCAGCCCCAAGAGGGCAGGAGCAAAACAAGAAGTGTGGCTCCTGGGTGAGGTGGACTTGATGCACATATGACTGTACCACAGCCCCATGCACAGGTTTGTTTCACAGTCCAGCCATTAGAAAAGTGCTCCTCAGCGGTGCAACAGGGAAGGAAAACAAGAGGTGGGTCAACATCACCACGAGAGCAGAAGTGAGATGATAGGACTCTTTCATCTATGAGCACATATTCAGTGCCTTCCAGGTCTTACGGATGTGGGAGTGGATCTTACCTCCCCCACAACAGGTTATTTCAATTCCTAAAGATGGGAAGACGTCTCCTTTCAAAAATTTTTTATTGAAAAATGTTTATAGGGAGTTTTTACTAGAAACTGAAGTTGAAGCCCCACCTTTTTTTTTCATGATGAATGATCTTTTGGAAATGAAGCATGCCAAAAGCTTTAAATAGTGCAATTAAAAATTCCTTCTCCACTCAGCTAGTCAGCTTCCTCACTTGCACAAAATTTTCGTAGTGTTTTCCAGAATAAAAATATCTCTGAATAGTTGCATTGCAAGACAAGGAAACAGAATACAGATGGCCCTCATAATATGAATAGAGTTTGATGGACAATAACAGGCACAATAAAATCTACCAGTGAACCAAGAGATTAGATGATTGAAGATATGTTCACTGTATTTTAAACATTCTTATCCCATGAAACAGCAAGGTAATTTGTCAACCAGATATTCTCACTAGACTAAACTTTTCACTCCAGAAATGCTACGGCTCCATTCAGAACAGGCTGGAGTGGCAAACACTGAGAAAGAGCACTAATAGATGGCATGTTTCATATTTCAGTAACGACTTCTCTCTAAACCCCCTCCCCCCACAACCCCAGTAAAAAATACTAAGTTAAGCTTCACAGCATATCTCCAATGAAAAGCAATGTTTTTCTAATGAGGGTTAATGATCCTCTTTTGAAGGACAGGCGCTGAAGAAGCTACCCAGCAGCTGCTGCCCAGAGTGAGAGCTGGGCTTCTCATGCTAGGCTCTGGCGGCTCAAACACACGATGACCCACAGGAGGGACTTTTACAGCCAAGCAATAGCACACCCAGGGTTATCCCTGCAAATGGGCCGCTTGGTTTCCAAGAATGGAAAATAGATCGGGGCAGAAACTACAAAGAAATCCGAATTTGCAAAAGTGAGCAGGACTGGGAGAGGAAACACCTGGGTCCCAAACCTGTGCTTTCAGGACTGGTTTTGCTTTTTATCTTATGACTCTTCTGCGGGAAGAAGCAGCTCTTCTGTGAAAGCAGTGGGAATGGGAACAGCCCAGCAACCTGTGACACCAGGCAATAAAAAGCCATGGAGCAAGCCCGAACAGTGGGCCCAGGCGGAGCTTGCCCACTTTCAGGCAACTCCATGGAGGAGAAAACATCTGAGGTGGTAGATCAGATTGCAGGACTTGGAAGAAAGTAATGAGTGAAATCTCCAAAATAACGAGAGCATCTCCAGCTTGAAATTACAGATGCATTGACTTGTACTTTTTAACATCATCCGATGACCTCAAGACAGAAAAATCAGTGTTAACAATGAGCAAAGGCAAAAAGACCTCCAAACTGAAAAACACCTCCACAAAATCCTACATCAGAAAAATGATTTTATTTCCCCATTTCAGTGCCTAAGTATCTTTCTGAGTAACTATTTAACATTCAATTTTTAAACCATATTGAAGACAATGATAAAAATACGTGTCTGAAAATATATTATAAATAGCTCTGTTCTTAAAATAGTAATGTACCAAAATTAAAAAAAAATTGTTAATTAATACTGCTCACTGTGCTACAGCCTAACTGATGAAGGGAAATGCATTCAGACTCCTAAAATGCCTGTCTCCAAGACCATCAGGGTTAGTTTCTGAGTGGCACGTTTTTAAAACATTTAATCAGTGATCTGAATATGTGTCAACACTTTCTGGTAGTGTGCTATAAAACGTGAACCTTGTCAACAGAAACATAAAAAGGCGACACACTTGGGACACAGAGCTTTTATGCTGACACACTGTAATAATATCATTTTAAAATTTATCATCTGTTTAGCCACAAGCAACGATTAATCTTTTTGACTAATCGTACAATGTTTTAAATAACACCTCCAAAAGAAAAAAAATAATCCATTTTTACTTTCATTGCCTTTCCAATCACGTGCTTTCAAATAGTTACGAAGCAACACGCAATAAATTTTGGAATGAGGATAAAAATGTTAGCAAATAATATGTTTCCCCCTCCTCAGTTAATAAAATTACTTAACACCGAGCCTGCAAGCAAAAAGAAAACCCCAGGAGTAACTCAAGCATCAGCGGGTTCAGTTCTGTCGTGTTTCTGTCGCATTAAGTGACATTTTATTCCCAAATCACTTAACCTTTGACTTTTATAACTAAACATACAGACCTTGAATTGTTACCGTGGAGGGGACCAGTGAGCGACACCGCTGCCAGGCACTGAAACTGAGCACCCCACGGTAGCGGACGGCTACGGGATGGAAATAATTGGGCTCGCAAGAACCCAAGTTTCTGTACAAAACCTGTGGCCTGGAAAAGGAGGCAGAAAGGGAAATGGGAGGAGGGGAGATGGGGCCTCATTTCTGCTAACAACCCCTCTGCTATACAGCACCCCCAGGGACCCCGGGTAGGCGTTTTCACAGCGTTCCCACCAGTGGTGAATGTGCCAGGCAAATAAGGGGTTAATAATCAGGCAGAGGTGGGAAAAAGCACTTTATAATTAAAGGCTAAATCCCGCTGAACCCAGCTGGAGCTGCACGGGGGGAGCTGGCGGCTGCACCCCTCCATCCGCCCCGTGGGAGGCTGTGCCGGGGACGGAGAGGGAAACCCAAAGGTTCTCAAGAACAAAAGCAACGGTGACAAATGTTGGATGCAGCGACCAACTGCGGCCCCATCAAAACTTTCTGGGTGAAAATGGACAGCAATTTTGTAATGTGGGTGGAAAGGGGCTTTTCGGGGAACAGCTTTAAAAGTAACAAGGTGAAACCGAGAGCAGCAAACACCAACTGCACCTCAGCACAGAGGGAGGGAGAGAGGGAGCCCTGCAGGGAGCTGCAGCACAGTTTTCTGCAGGAATTTCTAGAAGTTTCATTACTTAGCACTTTTACTATTGACAAGGCACCCACAGGTAAGCCCTGGAGAACAACCCTGTGTCAGACTTTTGCAATCATAACGTCCATGGTTTTTTTTTTCCAAAAAAATGCGGGACAATGTAGTTGCATGAAATGATGTCAAACCATATAGGTTACTTCAGGGGTTTTTGTGCAATAAAAGCATCACAGACCACCATTCATGTGTGCCCACATTAGCATGCTTGCACTAATAACTAGCAAAGGCATTTCTTGCTTCATCCCTGAGAACCTGACTGCCTCCTCCTGGGTGCAGAAGAGTGGGGAGACACCAACCATCTCACTGCACATGTCCCCATGGCTGGACAAATCCAGTCACATCTGAGAGGTGTGTTTTTCTTTATAAGACTACCAGATGGCAGAATCCTTTAAGTTGTATGTATAGCAACTAAGAAAGTTTCTGATTAAAATATGCAATTGCAAAAATCACTTTCTTCTTCTTTGCCCACTGGCCAAGGGCTTTGTCCTCTGCAGCTCTTGTCCACATGAGAGACTGCTGGTGTGTGGTCATGAGAAGACAAGGGAAGGAACCTGATGGCCAAATTCAACAAGGTACTTAGCCAGTCATGGTGAGATTTAGCTTCCAAGCACGGTCCTTATAAACTTACTGTTAATGATTTTGATTAAAAGGGTGGAAGAAATGAAAATCTTTTGTGCTAAATATGGACCAGTTCCCACCTTACTTTAATTTTAAAGGACAGTTTTATTTGCTTCTCCTAAGAGTGTGATTGTAGGTATCCATCAACCATAGAACAATGGACTCCAAATAGCCTATGAAAATGATCCTAAACAAACGTTAAGAAAATTACATATTAATTACTTATGACTGATGTCTCTTTAGAGGATCATCTTCCCAAATTGTAAATATTTGGTCTAACACAAGGGGGCTTGTTCTGTGATTAGAGATTCTTTACACTCTGGCAAAAAGCATGTTAAAGTTGTATGTTGAATGAATCCCTAGTGTGGAGATCTAAGAACTGGCAAAACAATCCTCAGCTGTACCCATTATTAGAAAAGGTAATGATGGTCTGCCAAAGATACTAACTCTTAAAATCTGTTTAATGAGTGGGAGCTTTTCACGGCATGGAAGAGGGACACAGGCTTCTTGCAAAGGACTTTTCAGTTTACACCATGTTCTTAATTAATTGCAACAGCATTCACAGGACCTGCATTTTAACAGGCAGACATATAGGTGAGGGCATCAGAAAATGGAAATGGAACAGAAAACATGGCAAATATAAATGGACGGATGCATGGATGGATGGATAATGACATTTTGCCCCCTCATTTCATGGCTGAAGCATCAAAATACTACTGCCATCTGTTGTGCTTGCAGATACCCTCAACTCTCACTACTAGAAAAGACAGTGTACAGCTGCAGCTGTGAAGACTATGCAGGGGAAGTTGACCATTTGCAACAAATAACTTCAAGAGCATTGGCCCTGGACCATAGGAAGTCATTTGTTCCTCATGCCAGATGACATTTTCCAGTTTACTTTACAAATTGCAGAAGCATGGTAAGACTTCTGCAGAGCAGTGACTAACGTTAAAACAAATATAATTCCACTATGACAAGGAAGGTGTTCACAAACTGCAGGAAGCAGTTTAAAATAAATTGATGTAGGTTTTGAATTGTCCACAAGTTGGGTTTAGCTTCCTTCCATTTACCTTTTACTGCATTAACATTTCTTTTGTGATGGCTGCTGCTGGGAACCTATTGTAAGTTTGGGCAATTAGGATTTTTGTTCCATCTGTCCCTCCCCTCAGTCAATACTGTAGCATCAAAAGAGGCCAATTCAGTGTAGGCTGGCTCCGGCTCTAAAGCCAGCTAAAAGAGATGTTAGAATTCACTACTGCTCTGGGTGGAAAGGATGGGGGGAAAAAAAGCTATAATCATAAAAATGCTGTTTCAGGCTTGTTGAGTTCTTAAAATAATCTGACTTAAACCTCCTACACAATGCTCACAAGTCAGAGCATGGTAATATACTTCAATGTAGGTTGTCTCTCTCTCTCTAAATCCAAACTAAAATAGATGTTAGAAATCATTACTGCACTATGTCAAATACAGACTAGGACTGTAATCAGAGGGCTGCGGCTTCAGGTTTCAACGGTTCTTAAAATAATCAGCCTTAAACCTTCTGCAGGAATCAAAGCCTGGTCATTTATATTTTTGTAAGGCTGAGGATTCCACCGCCTCAGGCTTCTCCCTGATAAAAAAGCAGTTGGTGGGTTTTTTTTTTCCACTGGAATAACTTGTGCATGGCAGATATTGGCAGACAGAAAGACAGTGGAAACTAGGTACTTCATTTTTATCAGGAGGTTAACTCCACGCGGAGTCGGGGTATGACCTCAGAACAAAACCCAAGTGCCTGGTCTTCACTGTGTTTTTACCTGAGCGCAGCAGATGTATATTAGCTACCTGAACTCAAAACTGCTTTGCAAAGTGAAGGCAATCCTTATATCCCACTACGGAGCACAGTGTTAAAGCAGGCAGCTTTGCTCCTTTCCCAAAGTGTGAATTCCTCGTCTCCTGTTTTCGTGTATGCAATCCACGGGTTAGCTGTTCAAATACAAACCACAACAAAATAAGGGGAATGCATGTTATGGGGAGCTTACTCTTCTTCCACCCGCCCGAGAGCTCCTTCTGTGTGACCAATTAGTTCTTACTCTCTCTAATCCCACCCTGCTTCTGCCTCTATTTAATACAGGTTTTCTGTGGGTGCAGATTAACTACAGCCTTATTTTCAAGTATAAGTACTTCTAACAGGGCACAAGTTATCTGTGATGCAGGCTATAGACATGAAAATAAGGTAATCTTCCTATTGTTTTGCAAATGTCCAGGAAAGAATATGCTTAACATTGTGTAATAACATCCGGACCGGGGGTGGGAGGGGTGGGAAGAGGCAGGGAGCGCGTCTGATGCTCCTGGCACACAGACGCATTCATTAAAGCTAAATCCAGCCCATGAAAAGAAAACAGGCACAAATAACCATACTCATAGGGGCATTTGCCTCTTCTCATTTTTGTCAATATTCAGTATGCTAACTGTGCCCTTGGGATTTATCAGCATTATAAAACATGGTATGCTGTCTGCTGTTGGTGCTTCCTTTTTGAGAGTCATAGACCTACATGACGATTTTTAAAAGAGGGTAAACCTCAAGACCGGCTGATTGCAGAGAAAAGCTTGGAAATGCGGGAACCCCACAGTTCAAAACCAGAATACTCTTAGCGTTATTATTATACATGTTAAAATCTTGTGGGCTTTAATGTTTCAGGTGGGGGATTCACTAAAACCTCATTCAAGAAGCAAACTGGAGAGTGAGGTGCTCCAGCAGGCACAACACTGAAGCAGGGCAGCTAAGCAGGGTTATAGCACCAGGCAGGACTAATGGTCAGTGCCACGCACAGCCAATGTGGCTCCAGGCAAACCTGCTCCTCAGCCAGGCTCAGTGTGTCACAGGGCAGGTCCGGCCCTCCTGTTGCACGGTCTTCTTCCACAGCCAAACACCAAGCCTGAAGGCACGGCAAGTCCCAAGAGGACTTGGCAAAAGTTGGGGAAAGACCAGCCTCCCTGGAGGTGGAGATGGCCAGGACAGCCCCACCACCTCCTGCAGTCAGAAAGGGCTTGGAAAAAAATTCACATCACACCTCCTTTGCCCTTGGCAAAGACACCCACTCAGGACTAATACACTTGCTGTCTTTCCCGTGACCACTTCAGTTTATCCCAACTGCTCTCAGCTTTTTCATGCTCCCAGTTGAGTTAACGATCAGTATACGTGCAGAGCAGAAGAAAGCACTAGGATAATGTTATTGATGGGACTGAAACTGTCCCAGGAAGTCACTGAAATTGGAGAAGTGACCACAGTAGTAGTGGGAGAAGCTCCAGAGGATGTGTTTGAGACATTCGTGTTTGCCAACACCTAGAAAGAGCTGCAGGTTTTCCCCCAGATTATTGTGCCCCTTTGACAACTGGCCAACACGACTGGATGGACAGTGTGAAGCCTTGAGATGGTCACAGGCTCACAAGCAAATAAAGGGCTTGTGGTTTACCCCAACAAGAGATGGGGTTGTATTAGTGCAGTGGGAAACTGGGAGCCACAGACCCAGCGTTGGGTGTAAAACACATGAAACCATAAATTCAGCTTTAGAGAAAGTATCATCAGAGGCCCGCCCCATGGCAAGTGTGGATAAAGGGAAAAGATGGTTCTGAGCCAGTCTGGCACAGGCATCATCGCCTGGATCGAGCCTTAGGCTGTCTGTTTGAAAGGGAAAAGGACTGAGCTACTAAAGAGTTAATCCTAAACAAAAGGTTTTGAGTGCTAGGGAAAAGTGGCCACTGGTTACCCAAGTGACCCAAAGTACTTCAGGCTATCTACACCACCTTAATCTTGCATGTATACATGTCACCTACTTTCCAAATAACTTCCTTACAAAATGACGGTAGGCTTGTCTCAGTAAGATAAAAGGTTTTAAACTTTTCGAAACCTAGACCCTCTCTGTGTGAAAGAAGCACGGAAAAGGATCGCGCAGAGTTAAGTAGCATCCACCCACATAAACCAAACAGGTCTGCACTGAAGGAATCATGCTATAAACCTTGGAATTTTACAAGCAAGTTTTATATTAATTCTGTAGAAACCCTTTGTGCTTATGGTTTCAGACAGAATATAAAAGTACCATATAAATATCAGCACAATATAGCGGGCAGCTGTTAGGTACTTTAACCATTCCCAATCAATTATAATAAACAGAACAAGCACACTGAATCACATCAGAGCGCCATGCAGTAACCCTCCACTTCTGTCTTCTCCTTCCTGCCCTGTAAAATTAAACTTGCAATAAATTACTTGTAAAATGACAGAATACGGAATGTTCTGGAAGGTTTTTGGTAGGCTGGGATGGATAGAGAGACTAAAACCACTCTTTCTGAATAATAAACAACATTAATGACAGTAAGAATCTCTTCTTTGTTTAAAAAGAACTGCAAAAGAGCAGCAGAATAAACCCAACTATTCCATTCAAAGCAGAAGGGAACCCAAAACGTTGACCCTACAGAAACACTGGGAAGCAGCGCAATCATGCCTTGCAGATGAAATTTGCTTCTTACAACAACGAGAACATAAAGAAATGCAGCTCTTGGGAGATGTAATGGGGTGGCAGCAAAGCATTCCCTTATGGCAGGAAAGGGGACACAGCTGCCCTGAGTGGGCAGCACAGGCGCACAGAAGGAAGGAAAGGTTGGAGCCTCCTGGAAGACACATAGAATCGTTTTGGTTGGAAGAGATGTTAAAGATCAAGTCCAACTGTTAACCTAACACTGCCCAGTTACCACTAAACCATGTCCCTCAGCACTACACCTACACATCTAAATACCTCCAGTGATCGCAATTCAACCACTTCCCTGGGCAGCCTGTTCCAATGCTTGATAACCCTTTCAGCGAAGGAATTTTTCCTAATATCCAATCTAAACCTCCCTTGGTGCAACTTGAGGCTGTCTCCTCTTGTCCTATCAACTGTTACTTGGGAGAAGAGACCGACCCCCACCTCGCTACAATCTCCTTTTAGGTAGTTGGAGAGGGTGATAAGGTCTCAGCCTCCTTTCCTCCAGGCTAAACAACCCCAGTTCTCTCAGCTGCTCCTCATAAGACTTGTGCCGCAGACCCCTCACCAGCTTCATTGCCCTTCTTTGGACACACTCCAGCACCTCAATGTCATTCCTGTAGTGAGGGGCCTAAAACACGCACATGACTTGTCAAATGGAAAGTTGCTTCTGGACCCGATAAACAGGCAACTAACTTCTTACACACAGACGTCAACCACCTGTCTCCTTTGCTTTCCGTTTACGCACCTCTAACTCCATCCACTCGGATGTGTTGGGTGCTTTGGATGGGGGTAAAGCTGAGAGCACGGAAAACTCCTCACGATCGGGATAAAGAAGCACAACCTCTTTTATGCGTTTGCTAAACTGCTTTTATCCAAATAGGCAGTGCTATTGCAGCACTCGGAGTGAGGGCCACAGGTAATTCTCACCGTGCCGGTTCTCACTCGCACGCTGGATCTGGCTGTAGACATGGACGCCGATCGGTGGGGTCTGCGTCCGGACCACTCCTGGGTCAGGCATGTGGTGATTCCCTTGCTGAAGTCATACCCTTATTTGCAGTATGCTGTGATGTGTGAGGCAGGGAGGAGGAAATCTGCTGTGTTTATTTACTATTCCCGTGTTTATTTACTATTCCCCCGCTTACGGCTGGTACTTTTTTGCCACTTCAGCAGTCACATATTTCCTAAAACTATATTGACTTGAATTTAAATACTGCCAGCCAGAGCTATTCTTAACAACTTATGCTATTTTCTACGTAATTTCTAACAGTTTTAAATCTCTCCTAAAAAATGTGAAATAGTTTCACAAACATTGTTTTCATGCTTCAAGACTCTTAATTAAAAAAAAAAATTCAGGGAGCTTAAACTGCTATCAGTCTGAGGAACAATTTATGTATTATAACAGTGTCAGAATTAACCTATAGCAAACTGACAACAAAGACTATTTTTTTAATTACACTTCATATTAATACTACCATTTAATATTATCTGTATCATCAAACAGGGTGTTACAAGTGTATTCAAAGTCTTGGAAATATTTTTACTTACTGCAGTAAGACTTCTAGACATAGAAGCGATAACCCAATATAGGTACCATTCTATACATTGGAGTACCTTGCACTTGGAAAAAAGAAAAACAAAAGAAATTGTGGAAAAAATATTTTTTCCTGTAGCTTCCCCCTCTGTTAGCACTGTTTTTTGGTTCCTCGTAAGAAGAGGATGCTCCAGCAGAAGAGAAACCAGTAACACACCGATACTTAAAGATCTAGAAACTTGACCTTTAGGTGATCCCAATTCAGCAAACGAGAAGCTGAGGAAAATGCATTTAGAAACAGAGGACAATATGTAACATAAGGTGGAGGTTAACATAGGCAATGACGATCAGAGCACTTTTGGGCGCCGGCAATAGAGTGATTGCCGAGCCCGGTATTTCCATTTCAATGTGACAGGGTAATAACATGGTACCATTTCCTAAGGGACAGAATATGAGACAGAATTAAGTATTTTAGGGGACAAAATAATCTTCCTGGTGGACCTTCCCTATTTTGTCAGCAAGTCTGTCCTCTCCCACAGCAAGAAAACAGTCTGAAAGATCTGCCTCTGTTTTGGAGAATTATTTCTGACATGGTGAATCCGACATCAGCTTGAGGCAAGCAGGCCACCCCAGCAGATTTTACTCTTAAATATGTGTCACAGGCTTGCATTGACACTTGAATTCAAGTCGAAAACACAAAATATTTGATATGCCCCTACCTGTGATATGTCTCTACCTTTACATCTATTTAGCTGTCCTCTGAAATTATGATATGTGCTTGAGTCACATCACTCTCAGGTACAGAGTTTACCAAATTTACAAAATTAGTAGTAGTGGACTTACCAGTAAGTTTTCTCTTTTTCTCCACGATACCCTCCCAGAAGCTAGCAAAATGGATGTCCCTTCCCTGCCAGCATTTTTCTTACAACACAGCAAATACAATCAACATAAAAACTCGTTTCATAAGGCAGCTGTAAAAGGAGAGCTACAATGGAAAGCCTTAAACGACCTGTGGTACTATTTCATTAGCATCTGAGCTATAATATAAAGCAACAATATATTTCCAAATCGCAGTGTTTTAATAAAGTTATAAAGTTAAATAGAGAAATAAAAGTCTGAGCTTTATGAAACCCCCAAAAGGCAATGAAACTCTCCAAACAGTGACAAATCTTTCTGGAAGCAAGCAAATCCTCATCCAGTAGAGTTTACAGTTGACTTCTGGTAATACATATGTTTTACAACATACCGATATGGATATCTGGCGCTTCACATTTTGTTGCCATTTTGCAGCAGCAGAATACCGACAACCCAAAATACTGCCAGAACATACACAGCCAGCCTGTCACTCATATTTTGAAGACAACATGAGACAAAAAGGTTCCACAGAGAATTTAAAACAGGGAGAAGCAGAATCAGTGGTTTCTAGTTTCCAGCTGCAAATAAAATTTTCTGGGAAAATTTACTTTAAAGCAGCCTTAAATGAAAATCTATATAATTAAGGGAAAGACCATTGCTTCAAACAGATTGACTGTCTTCAACAAATTTCTCTCTTTCTAGCTACTCAGATATGCTATATTTCCTAATTATCACCTTTTAAGGGCCATCTGGGCCCCATTCCTCACCATCAGGGGGCAATTCCATTTGCATTGTTCATAGGCTTAGTCATGATCAAGTAGTCTGGTGGTAAAGTTCATTAGAAATTAGAAGAAAAGCATTAAACCTCACACAGTAAACCAAGTAGCTGATACCTACATACCCACAGGAGAGATAAGCATTTAATGCATATTCTCACACAACTTAACAAGTCTTCAATAAGCATTTTTTTTTTTCCCAAACTGCTTGAAGAATCATTTAGCCTGGTCCCTGACCAGGTACGTAATGAAAATTCGATTCAGTCTCTGCACACTTCCAAATATTTCTCAATTAAAGGGAAATAAATAATAAAATAATAATCTATTAACTAAAATCATAACCTGGTTACATCTTTAAATCTGCAAAGTCTAATAAAGCTAATGTAATGATACTATTATTTCTTCTGTTATTCAGACGTTTGCTACGTATCGCAAATCAAGGGCAAGAATTTTCTAGTAATTTAATTAAATATGCAAATATAGATATACACACATACATTGTTAAAACTTATAGAAACATTGTTTTGGATTAACTGTCTGAGAAAAGTTACTCTCTATTGTCATATAGCAATAAATATCACTATACATTTCCCAACAGGTCAGTATAAACGTGCTTGGGATAGCAGAGGAGGAAAATTGAGCAAGTCCTTGGCCTTGTGCCTGGATCCTATAGTATAGGTCAGTATTTCATAAATATGGCCCTCTCAAAAGGTTTGAAAATGGTACTTAAAAAAACATAAATCAAAGCAGGTCCGGAAATCTAATTCATATAAATTATGGACCCAAGGAAATCAACCCTATGACTTCCAAATGCAGCATACTATTTTGAAACAGAGTGTAGCCAAACACCTCTTTGATATGGATTTTTTATCTCTGCAGTCTGTGCTTTGGGTCATTTTATATGCTGAAGCCTGTAGCTTCTGGGAGCTATATGCCCACATTAAAGATGAATTACCATTACTTTTCTCTGAAAACCCTGTGTAGCACTTGAGCTCCCAGCAAACTGCGCTGAGACTCACACAATAAAAATTTGGGGATTAAGGATAGATTAGTCCAAGGACAGTACCTGCTATTTTTCCATGTTACTTAATTCTGGAAATTTCTCAGTCAGCTTGAGAAAAAACTGAAACGATCAGGTTAATGACGAAACACTTGATGCTATAAAACGTGATACGCTGTAACTTGAACACTATAAATATACTTTCCCAGCTGCATAAAATTTGCAGCATTATTGAGGTAATGTGATGCATTATGTGCATTTCACAATTTTTGGGTGAAAATGAAAATGTCAGCATATCATTGGCCATATCAAGAAGCTGTAGTCAGATATTAATGGGTAGATTTGTCTTTTGAGTATTGTAGGCTTCTTAGCAAGTCAAGTCAGTTAGAGATGAACTCAGGCCCAAAAATTCTGGAGTAATTGATTTTGATTTTTCAGTGCTGCCTATGAAACAGATAGGATAGCTGTAAGTTTATTTCCTCAACAAGCTTTTGTGACAATACTCCTCATCAGATATCTCTTGCAACTCGGAGGACGCCTCTCAGAAGCTGCATCTGTGAGCTAATACTGCACCAAGGGGCACATCCCAGCCAGCAGCACTGGTAGGCAGCCCTGGTCCTTGCTCAGAAGGGCATGGCAGGCCCAGGTAGGGATGCCATTAGAAGGCTGTCCAGATTGTCAGATGGCTACCAGACGTTGTCGTGAAATGCAAGATTTGGAAGCTTTAAATCCTCCTGTCTGATTTTAGGCAAGATGAATAGAACAGCTGATTTATCTTACGTTAAGCTTCATAGATGCTTAACAATTTGGTTGTGCTGTGACTTTTTTAGAGGCTGTTTTGGTTTGGGGCAGAAGGATGCAAAGGAACTGTGCTGGTTCCAAAGGTACTTCAAACTGGACAAAGGCCAGCGTGGACAAAGTCCAAGTTTGAGGAGATGAATGGAGCTCTGATTGCGAGCTCCTCTCAACGCTTGATCTTCTTGTGAAGGAGTGGATGAAGAAAAGATGACCTTGGCAGGAAAGCTCGGAATTGAGTTTTGCTTAAAGATTGTGATGGTCTCGTTTCTCAAGCATTGTTAATACTCCAGTGTATTATCAATTATTTCTAACTGGTCCCTGGTGTATGACAACCCTATGGATTTCTGCATGCAGCTCCAGAGCCAAAGAAACCCATAAGGATGGGCTTTTCTTTTGGAAAAGGGCAATTTGGTTTTATAGGGTCAAGCCTCTATGTAATCGTACATTAGGACATGACTGAATGGAGATACCATTGCATTTTCTCCTCCCTTAATATCATAAATCAGACTTCCCACACTTTCAGAAAAACTGATACAGAAACTTATCTGTCATTCAAAAATAAATTAATTAGCTGTCTGCAGAAGACACTATCTTTTCACATTCCAGGCTACTTATTTGGTGTAAATTTGGCTGGACCAGAGGTTTTCTGTAAAAAACAGTTGCTCTCAGCCAGACAGCCACTATAGCTAGGAAGTATCAAGAGCAACAAATCCAGAAGAGCTGAAAGGTAATTAATGAGGATGATGAACACCTCTGATTTTATGGGTTGCCTTTGCTAGAAAAGATGTAGGGCAGATTACCATGGTCAACACAAAAGAATATATATAGGTTTTGTACAGAGTAAAACTTATCGCAGCAGGGTTTGGAGTATAATCAGAAGCTTATATAAAATACAATATACGGACATCTTTGACAGACAAAATGAAAAATCTTACTGCCATGGGCTGAAAGTAAAGGCATGCTACTGGAAACTGGTGACAATATCTGATTAAGATGTGGTGACAGATTTCTTTGAGACCTGTGCAGCACAAATCCTCAGGGCAATCCCTAAATACAAATGGCTGGAGGCCTCATTGAAAGTCTTGTTTTCTTGGTCTATAGGTGAAACAACATCAAATAAATACATTTTGCCCTCTTAGAGGTTCCCACAACCCTGATATTGAAAAAAAAAAAACACCAAAAAAAACCCCAAAACCCCAATCTCTCTGCTTTTGCTGAGGTTCAAAGACTGAATGCCCATTCTGTAGATATATTTGCCAAATGTAGGGGTATTTCAGATTGAAAGAAATGGTATTAATTAGATCAGGCTTCTCTTCTGGATGGCTGCTTTGCCTGTCAGTACCTCTGGGAAGCACTGGCTCATCTTTCTCCTTGGACAGGAGTGTGGCTGAGCTGAGAAATCCCCATCGCCTGCCAGTGCCGTTGGTCACTGAGGTCTGATTTTGGCCCTGGGCTGAGAGCATGCGAAGTATTTTTGGGCACCTCGAACAAATGCTTACAGTATGACCAGCACGCGGGTGATGAGCTCGGAATCTGCAAAACGGATTTTGCCATTTTACAGTAAAAATATATGTAAGCTGCCAGCTTTTCCCAACAGCTGTGCCTTTTACTAGAGTAGCCTACACCTGCTTTTGAATATTCCGTTATTATTTTCACTGAACAGTAAAACTCCAGTAAAAATACAAGCCTTGAGTGGATCTATAAAGCCAGCAAATGCAGTAAAATGTCACTGCCATGTCACAGAATTGCTTTACTACTTAACACTGCACAAGGAGTATGTTTTCATAGTTGTGTTGAGTTTTAGCTACCTGGCTCCTACTGACTTTAATGGGAATCACACAGCTAAAACTCCATGCACCACTTTGATACTTCAAAGTAATTTTTCAGTCCCCTGGAGAAGGTCATAGAAATATTAAAAACTAAAGCATTCTCCAAGGATCTCAGATTAAAGACTTGCATCAGACTTTATAAAAGTGATTGGTCAAATATATAATATACTCTTAATGTTCTAGCTCCTGGTTTGTTTGCTTTAGAAAGAACCTTTGTGATGCTTTTCACAAAAGGCAATATAAAGCTTAAAGAACAGCACAGCAAGGCATAACATGAACAAGAAGACATACAGAAGAGTTACTTGATACATTTTTACGGTGGTAAAGAATTACTTAGGTTTTTGAATATTATGAGCAAATTCAGGGCAATTCTTAATTAAGACATTGTTAAAACTCTATACCATTTGATTGCAAGCAATACTGCAACACAAATATTTCTATCGATGTGTTCCCTGTCCTCGTTTGTCCCCCTAATATACAACTTGGCCATAAAATTCCATTTACATATTACTTTCCTCAAGTGGGTTGACATAACCACTCTTTCAGACCCGAGCACACATCTCCTTTCCTCTGTAGCTGGTTACCAGAAATACACAACCTTCTTGCTGTTGAGAGCTCTGACACCTTCATAAACCCCTTAGACTCGCCACATTGAAGGCAAACCACGTCTACACTATCAGCTGTACAGACAGACAAAAAGAGCTAAAAAAGATGATAAGGTAAACATGAATTCGGGAAATTCGTATTAAATTTATCTTCAGATTATTGAAGGCACAAGCAGCAACCAATGTCATAAGCTAACTGTTCATTTGGCGGTGCTACCAAAAAATGGTATTTATATATAAAATCATCTAGTAACATGATAACCTCAATAAGTGCTTAACAGAATGTAAACAGTAGAGTATTGCCTGGGTCGTTTCTTTATACTGAACTGGACATCTCATGTTTAACTTTTAAATCTGCAAAAGCCAAATTAGAAAAAAGCAGATGCACATTAAAAAAATAAAGAAAATTTTAAACTCGCAGAAAGTGCCTACCATACAGCGATGAAATATCTTCAGCCTTCCACCTGGAAGCAAACTGAGAAGCTCACTGGCCACACCAGTTCTCCCGAAATATTACATCCTGCATAAACGCACAGTCAAGGCACGTGGAATAAAACCATATTTATTACCTGATAATCTCAGATATAATCTCAAAAAAGATGTGAATCAAAATAAATATAAGCATGTGTAAATACACACACACACTTAAAGTGGCCAAGCATACACCTCTAACACCTCCAAACTATTAGATACATACATTTAAGGAGATGAAACATATATATACACACAATAGGTTTCTGTAAAACCTGAATTTTTATTTGCATTTCCATCATCCCTGCATACAGTTGTCAAGTTACAGACCAATTAAGCTGAAATAACCTTCCACTAAAATCTTGAGCACAAACCAAAGCACGGGGATGACATGAAGTAAGTGTTACCATCTTATCCAATTCACATGAAAAATGACTGTGGCAATATCATCACACTATAGGTATCCTAAAACAAAATGGGTCACGTTTTGCTTTTTTTGTCACAGGAAAGGCAAATTGATGCATAATTAACAATTGGCCGATGCAAATTCTTTTACATCTTTTAATTGGTGTTAATTAGATTAGAAGTAAATTTTCTTTTATCTCGCCATTCTAATGCGAACTAATCTTCTCAGCAGCATGTCAAAGTTTCCCTTTTAATTAAACTTTTCAGCTGGGAACTTCGGCAGTGCTCAGGCAGCAAAAGATATAATTTAAGGCACATGAATTGTGCTGGGTTTTATGAATGGAACATCACAAATTTAAAGCAATGATTAAAAAGGCTCAGCAGAAGGTCAGAAATCTGAATTCTGCAGAGGCAACAGCGAGCTTTTAAAGCCGCTCCAAGAATGTGACTACGGCACTTTCCACATCCAAATCCATCCTTTTACAAAGGAAAACTACCCCAAATGTAAAACATCTTCTGTGAATTAACTTCCCCCTTTCATACTGCTTCCCCCAAAATATTGCAGCTCCTCTAAAATTGTTAACGTGCAGAATAAACCACAAAATACATCTAATATCTTTTATGGGAAGTTGACCTGAAATAAAATTTTATGTAGTTAAGGACTTTTGATAGTTCTTCGTCCAACTTTTTTCTCTCTCTATGGGGCAACGGTGATTGAAACCTGATGTCTGCTGCACAAAAAGGCCATAAAATGTTTTACGCAGAAGTAAAACAGTAGCCATTAAGTTTTGCTATGATGTTTGAGTAGATATGCAGCATGAAAACATGATAAAAGAGCCATAAACTGATTGTGATCAAATGCAATTACAATGACTTCTCTCCAATGAACGACATGTACTAAATGCAGTTACAGTTCCTTGCAAAATTACTTTGGGCAAAGGACCAAGAAAACACTATATCCTCTTTACGAACGGCAGCTTGCCAGGGAAATCGCAAACACACAAGCTTTAATATCTACGGCCAAAAAGCACTTGGGAACTCATTAGGAAAAGGTTAAAAAGACTCACTTGTGAAAGACAGCTTTTTTGCGATTAGAGCAGCGTTTGGGCTGTTGGGAAGAAGCGCTCCCAGAGGAAGGAGAGAGGAGCCCAAGCAAGGGTGATACCATTGTATCCTCATCACGTTTTGACCACACGACAAAGGTAAGCTGCAGAAAAAAAAAGCAACTTGTTTCGCAGTCTTTTGTATTAAAGTTTTATATCCTGTGTGACAGAGGACCGGTGAAAATGGGAATCCCAGCCTAACAACACAGATTTTGCTAGGAAGAAAGTCCTTCAGCGCTGTAAACAATTAAGATAAAAGCCAATAGATTTGAAATCAGATGAAGTGGGCTCTTTTTTAAAGGTGGATACGAACTGGGATCTTGGGAGTTTCATCCTTTTGTTTGTGTTTTGGGGTTTTGATAAGATAACCTGGTTTAACTTTTACTCATCAAAAAGATTTCTATATTCTGACTAGTCAGATCAATCCCCTGGATTTCCCGCAGGATAGACTCCAAGGAGAAGACACCCTCAGATGTTTTAAGTGTCAAAAGATGGTGAGCAGTGCCAGGTCATTCTCTGGCTAACAGGATTTAAGGAAGATGGCGTAGAGACATTCCAAGTAATTTCTGTGCCAAGACCAAACAGACAATAACAAAGTGTCAACAGCAGTAATTTCCTCCCTGGGTGAAACTGCCCTGCAGTATCGTGACAAGTGCAAACCTGGTAGCATCATTTTCTATCTCTACCTGCAAAGAAAGGGAATCTGAACCGGGATCTTCCCGTGGAATATAAGCTATTTTGCTTTATATAGGAAGGACAAAACAGAGCTGAAGCTACAGATGTAAATTTCCCTGTATATTTATTTACAAAAAGAGAACAAAAACCCCCACCAAACTTTCACTTTCATTGTCTAAGAAACTCTGATTATTACATTTTAGGGGCACCTAGGAGGTGCAGAAGTAACTGCTGATGCTTAGTATAGTCATTTAATGGGCTACTGAAACTTAGGTATTATTATACCCAGGAGTGAGCTTTGGAGAGACCTGAACCTCCTTAGTGAAGGGATCAACTCCCACCACAACACCAGGATTCACTTTAATGGAAACTTATGATGCTTGTGATTAACAGCTCACAGAGTTGCTATCAAGCTGAATTATTTAAAAAAAAAAATAAAAATTGAAATACTAACCAGGATTATTCTAATTTAATACTAACAATGTAAAGTGGTTATTTTTTATAGTGGGGCTCAGGTTAAGGGCTTATCAGCTCTTTTTATATAAAATGCAAGTTTATAACTCACATAAAAATTAGCTGAACACTGCAACGCTACAGAAGGTGTCATCATATGCACCTCTTCTTATTATATGGTAGAGTACAAACCAGAAAGGACAGAAAAACCCCTTCTCAACTATAGCACTCTTAGCCTGTCCAAAAAATGTCACGTTAGATGCAAATATCACCAGTAAGAGTGTGAGGAAGCACGCACAGTAACTCGAAGTCCCTGCCCCAGAAAGCCAATAAATCTCTCCCCCTAAAAACCAGAACCTGCTCAGCCTTCTCATGCCTTATTAAATAACAAACCAAAAGCAAACGTCGAAGCACTGCTGCAACTTGATAGAATTACTGTAAGACCTCCTAGACTGTTATAAGCAGGGATGGAGATTTGGATGCAAAAGAGGTGATGTTCATGGCTGCCAGAAGCAGTGCTGGGATGCAGCACTGGGCTTCAGTCCTCCCTCCTCAAAAGAGCATTTTTTCTAAATCTTGTACATTAGTTACTTAATATTAATTATCAATTTTGCAACAGTGACCATCAGTCAGTCATTACTAACTGTAATTAAACTCAACTGAAATTTAACAAGGGAAATGTTTGTACCAAGACATAGTGCTCTTGGAATAAAAGCCTTCTACAGCAGTGTGTCAAATAATGGAAACTACAGTATATTTAAAAATGGGAACACTCAGACTGATTTAACACTCACGTTTATCAATATTTATATAACACATTCACTTTATTATAGATGCAAATTCACTTTTATATGTGTGTTTGTATAAACTCAGTTTATAAATACCTATATATATATTAGCACAATTTCCAAGCATGTGCTGTGCTGGAGCTAGCAAGACGCTTATTTTTAAGGAAACAATAAAATCTACATAAGTTGTACCACTGTAGCGTGCACTCCTTCAAACATTAGACTTTGGCTATTTGAGTCATTGAACAGCACATTTTCATGTATTAAGTATTCCTTAAAACCTTACACCATACACTTGGCCAGTCCTGTCTCATCATCTGATTACTTATTAGTTATCTGATTACATGAAGATTCCAGGAAAATGTCAGGGGAAAAAAAACCCATTTTGCTTTTTCCAGAACTAATTTTTCCTTTAAAGTGTGTTAATATGGCGAGGAATAGTTCTTTCTCAAGGTTTTTAAGGAGAACCAAAATTCATCCCTGCTAAACTTCTACTCCTCAGATAAGTGCAAATCAGTCTCTAGTTACTCAGGTTTTTTCTTTGACATGAACTGGTCCTCAGTGGTGGCATGCACGGTGGGGGAGACATGAAACAGTGGTGCCAACAACTAAGACTGTACAAGGTGTAAAGACTGTATGAAGAAGGAGTGACACAGCCTGATACTACCCAGTGTCCCCCCAGTAACGGAAAGAGTTAGACACTTGCTTTGCCAGTGTTTAACATAGCACGAGCACTACAATTCCTTTGCAAAGGGGAGGAAAGCCCTAGAAACCCTGGTTGACTCCAGGCTCACTGGAGGAAGCTCCCACTTCTCTGGGTTTTTCAAAAGCAGCAGTTCCACCTGCACCAAACCTCCGTCACCCAACAAACAATATGCAGTAACACCCAAAGATAACCTTCAGGTGGTTGTCTAACAGTGTCTAACAGTCAAAGGGAACAGTAGCAGTGGTTCAAGGATTTTGATGGGCTATACTGATGTCTGCAGCAAAGCTAGGGCTAGAGCTGCATGGACCACACAGCATCATTTTTTCCCTCATTTCCAAGAATCGAGGAATTGATAGCAGCCTGCTGCAAACATGCAAAGTGCTGGACTTGCAAATAATGTTTAAACTCTTCCAGAAGAATGGCCACTTTAAAATAAAAATTGAGGAGAAGCCACCAGAGAAACATCTGATTCTGAAGAATTATGGTAATTTGATCATTTAATTCCCGAAACCACTGGAACGAGCTCTGCTTCTTGAATAAAACCCTTCAGCTTTCTCTTACTAAATACTTGGCCATTATAATCTTGGCCATGTCACTAGTGTCTGGATGTGAAGTCCTGGAAAGATAATGCTGGCACTTGTCAGGCATCAAAAAATTCCTTTTTTGATGGGAAATGGAAGATTTGGTGAGACTGAAACTTATAAGGCAACAGTGAAAATCCCCTCTGGAAGCTGTAAAATATCCACGTGCACCAAAATTCTGTTTTACTTAGGGAAACTTTTTGCTAAGCCACTGCTGTGGGAGAAGGACGGTACAAGCAGCACTGTGTTGCTACCTCCAACGTAAAGTATCTGCTGGTGAGTGTCTCACCACCCGCTCAGCCCTCACCAAACTACCTACTGCAAAACGAAATGATCTTTGGCACACGCGAGTAAATTGCTGCAGCACAGACATATCTGGACAGTAATTAATCACTTCGAATGCTCAATGTGTTTGGATATAAAATTAAGAAAGTCGGGTTGTTAAAAAATGACAGATTTAAGCACCATCTGGGCTCTGTGGCCACAGTGGCGCGAATTCCAAAGGAAGGCTTAACAGTGCATGATCCGAGAATCCCATCTGTCTCAGCTGAAACGAAACAAATAAATAAATAAGCCGGCAGCCTCATTTACAAGGTTTTCCCAAGTTTCCCAATTTAAAAATCAGCTTGCAATAGGAAAGCATATAGAATTAAAGGCGCTACATCTTCAAAATGCTTCTCATGTCCTTTACATAAATTATTATTGTATTATACCTCTATGGAAAAATCTATGTATAGGTATACCTATATAGATCAAACATTTTGAGTTGGCATTTCCCAGTATGAGTATGCGTTAATAAAAATATAATACTAGTAAAGAATGAGCGTGATATGATTCTTCAGTCGATTTGGGGAAGCCAAAGTCCCTTTCTGGCACCCACAATCTCCCTTAGCTCCTTTCCCAAACCACCGCTCACCTGCAGTGGTCCCAGAGCAGCTCTGCCTGGGGATGAAATGCATCCTCCTCGGCTCCCAATAGACCTCCCTCCAGCCACCTCACTGCACCTCCCTCCAAGGGCAGAGGCCACTCAAACTAAAGTCACCTGCAACTAGTTAACTTGCAGGATGTCTTCAATAAAACTTGCCTGGCACAGAAAGGTAAATAAATAAATCATCCAAGACAGCTGAATGCAGAATACGAACACTATTTGCCTCGGAAAACCTCAGCCAGGTGGGTTTTAAGCGTAGGGGTGAGCCCCAGGAATACTCTGGGAAGTCCCCAGGAGTTTTTAAGTTTGGTCTGGGTGCCTCCCTCCACCCAGCTGAGCACACATGGATGACACCTGGTTCTCAAACATCTTTGTCCCCCTCCCTCAAGACGGTGCTTTCAGTGTCAAGGTGCCTCCTTTTGCTCTGCAGGAAAGATGAGACTTTCCATCCTCAGCAACTCCTGCCATTGGCACATACCCTGACCCCCCACACTGGCTGAGCCCATATGCAGCTCACCCAAAGGAACAGAAAACCCCAAATCAGCACCTGTCAAAGCCACACTCTCTCCCCCTGATGCAAAGCCATGCGCTGGGTTTTCCTGCAGAGGAGGGCAATGGAAAGATTGTCATGGACATCCATGGGCCTTTTACGGGGAATTGGGGAAGGGGCTTCTCCAAGGGGTTTAATCTGCCCCATCCTCTCCTCCAGCCGATGAGTCACCACAGCCTCTCTCACATAGCCACTCTTCACTAAAACTGAGTCTTCCTTCCCATCCTACCTATCTCCAACAGCTGGCAGAAGGTCCCAAGACATATCAGCAGGAAATATGTCCAAGAAGTACAAGTTACTAGTGTTAGACTTAAATAAAAGATAGTATCATACGGCATAATGGCATAGCTTCTTTCAAATAAAGACATTTGTATCAAGGCCTAATCCTGGAAAGATTTTTTTGGAGTATCTTGATTTTACTTTCAATAGATCTCTTTGCATTTGTAGTATGGAATATGTGGGTACATTTTTCCGGATTCATAACGTAATACTCCTTTGGCTCTGGTCTTATGCTTCAATTTCTGCTGACGGTCCAATGTACATCTTTGTAGGAGAATTGTTTGGACCCAAATGGATGAGCAAATAGGTAATATATTCTCTCACTTAAAATTGCTTTTAAATCAGAGACACTAAGGTTGCTTATTCTTTCCTTTTTTTAAAATTTGTTGTGTAGTTTGTGGGGCTCTACTTTCAGTAAACTCATGCAACTCCTGTGGGCATTACCGAGAGCTCACCAAGAAGACGATATATATAATGAACTTCCATATAGCTCCATATACAAAAGTGCCAGAAGTTAAAAGTAAACTGACCGTGCTATTTTCCATGAAACATAAATCTTTTATAGGAAGGTGCTACAAATTATAAAGAATAAAACATAGAAAGGGGAAAATAAGATTATTCTTAAATCTTCTTTCAGTAGATTTCTAGCAGGAACGTGAGCTCTGCGTAATCACAGAAATGACAGCGTAGGTCAGGGAGTCTGGAAAACCAGCACACGAGAGCAAGCCTCTGGAAAACAAAACCACGCCAGGGCCCGAAGCTGGCACGCGGCAGGCAGCCGCCGTGCCGCCGAAGCCGTTCCGCCGGGAAGGGCTCAGCACCTCCGATGGTTGGGCTCTGGGGCCCCGTAAAGGTAAGCGGGCGAGGACTGCTCTGCGGCTCCATGCTCCTCAGATGCTGCGTACAGGGTCCTCCATTGCCGTTGGTTGGCTACTAAAATAATGAGATTTATGGGAATCATAACAGAAGCACTTCACGTGTAACTGATGGGTGGGCTATAGCCCAGGTGACAGGGACTGCCGATGGCGAGCGCGGCACCGGGGTGTGGAGGGCGGCCGGCGGAGCTCGCCTCGGCATCCCTGCGCACCCTTCCTGGGAGGACTGCTTACCTGAGGCACTTTGAGACACCCTGCTTCTGGGAGATGACAACAAATGCAAAGTATTGACATAATTGTTGTAATCCACAATTTCCATCAACAAAAAAAAAATATTTGCTCAGCAAACACTATATCTATTTATGAATTTCCTGGGAGTCAGACACAAGACGCATTTATTCTCTCAGCAGATGTTGCGTAAACATGAATACAATTCCCAAAAATGGGCATTTATTTTTTTTCTCTGTAAATAAACCAGCACCTGGTTAGAAATTTTTCTTTGTTTATCAGTTTCATAAGCTTTAAAATAAGATGAAAATGTCTCTTTTTATCTGTGGAATTTTGAAGTGATGTAAAACCTTTGCAGTGTAAAAACATGCACAGAGCATTTAAAATAAGATGAATTACTAGAATATTATTGGATGGCCTATTAAATATAACATTTTCACAACACGGTAGAGTGAGCTATACTATAAATAACATACATTTTATCCCTCCATAATTTAGTCTTTATCACCCTGGTTTTTTCATTATTAAGAATAGGCTCTGTTTTTTCTATGTGCAAAACCAGTACGAGTTTCACTGTGAGAGAGTTTTTTGTGCCAGTTGGGTAAGAAAATAATGAATTGAACTTAATCCTCATCACCACACACCTTCTCGGGGACACAATCCTCAGAAGGGGGAAACATTTTCGTGTTGTGGCGTTGCGGTGAGGGCGAGCCGTGCCCGGTGTGCTCCGGAGCAGAGTCAAACTGGCTACCGACCAGTTTGGACTGCATTTGGTACTATCTTCTCCATTTACAGAACAGCTGTGTAAACGGAGGGGAAGGGAGAGCGGCAGGGATTTAGGCTGGGGTTCGAGAGATGTGCACATGCTGGAGGGGATCGAGGGAAGCGGGGCCAGGTGGTCCGGCCGCGGCTCCAATGCTGGAAACCAAACATCCCTCCGCTACCCCCCCGGAGAGCACCTCGGGCTGCGGGATGCATGTGGGGACACAGCGGGAGCCAACACCGGGGAGCACGAGGAAAACGGGGGATGAGCGTAACCCAGGTTGGCCGAATTATTTCATAGAGGGCACGGCACGTGGGGCTGCCAGAGACAAAACTATCGCTCCGGATAGTCGCCTTCAGACACGGAGACCGCCCGTTTTGGAGCATCACCGTGGGCAGGCGCATCTCCAGCCGGCACTCTCCGTGCCCGGCGGGGTCGGCTGCGGGGATGGGGAGCCGGAGCGGGGTGGGATGGGGAGCAGCACGCGGGGCCGTCCGGGAGCACGCGGGGCCTGCACTCCCCTACAAAAGGGACGGCTTTCTCCCATTTTGGGCTCGCAACCGTTTTGCAGTCCTTGGGCGAACTGCAACCTGCCCCTGTCTTGCAGTTTTTTGACTGATTAAAGGGCTTGAAATGCGTGTGTCTGCCTGGTAGTGCTGTGCGCTTGTATGAGGAATTGTAAATACTTGGGAGATTGTTGGATGAAAGGAGCAAAAATATAATTACCAGAAAGCAAAACATGTAAGCGTTTTCCTTATGGGGAATGCCTCCCGTTTTACATAAATTTTCTATGCAAATTGACTCAGGGTGATTCTAGCCACATGAAAAAAATTAGACCTCATTAAGTGTTCGTTATACTTTTAGCACTGAAATCATCTGGGTGATGTTCCTGAAGAGTTCGACCGCAAGAAGTAAACTTAAGAGAGGAAAAGGTAAAATGAAAGTCTTTCCTTAGCGCAGAACCCAAAGTATGGTGAAATCGAGTTAAACAGCAGCATGTGTTGGTGCTGATTTCCACCCTCAGAGGCAAATCATTCCTGAAACACCCCAAACTGGCTGTAATTACCCAGCCGATGTTGGCTGCCTGAGACCAGGCGTGGGGCACCATTTCGGCGACGGACCTTTACGGAAGCAGCGAAGCCACCGAAGTTATATGAAGATTAATAGAAATCCGAACCGCGCTACGTCTTAAATAAACAAAAGCTTTTGTAGCCGCGCTGAAAGGCCCATAAAAGTAAACTACAACCACGGCAAAGCCTTTTAAACTGACAAAACAGCGCGGCAGAGGTCAGGGAGGCAGGCGGGTCAGCACAGCCCTGCCTGCAGGTTTGGGGGGTCGCTCCCTCTCCCCGTTGGTGCGGGGGCCTCGCCGGGGCCCAGGAGAAACCCCGCCGCCGCTCCTGCCTCCGCCGGAGCAGGAACACTTGAACTGCCCTTCTGCCTCAACAAAACTTTAGTTTGCTGATTGGGCACGAAACAAAAGAAAGACAGCGGGACGCGATTTATAAGGGGGCAGGGTAGGCTGACATGCTATTGTACTCCAGAGGTATCCACAAGCTGTTAATTCCATTTTAACATTGTTAATAAGACTGTTAACACATCTGACTTTGTTTAGAGACTTTGAAAACATCAACAAACCGAAGAAAAAACAAAAACAAAAAACTCCAAAAAACCCCCGAACCACCACCAACCCCTCGCCAGAAGTAAAATATGATCTTTTCAAATAGCATCAAACATCCAAATGCGACGCTTCTGCCTGTCCGGACCTGGCAGTGAGGAGGAGGGACGGCGGGGAGGCTTGGGGACGTGCGTCCACGTATGCTTCATCCTCTCGTTAGACTATTTAGCTAATCACATTTTCCAGGTTAAATTTGAAGGACCCGTTTCTAACACCGCCACCGTTTTGAGAAGGAGAGGGAGTAAACCTGCGCTCCCCCCTCCGCACACACCTCCTCTCCCTCGCTCGCACTCGCACGCAGGCAAATGTGCAGATTTAATCAGTGTGGAATGTTTTAAATGAATAATTGGGTCTGACAGATTTATTGCAGTTAATTTTGCAATAGAATGGAAAAATGTTTGGATCTCAGCCTTTAAAGTATTAGGAAAACAATTAATCCATCACATAACGGAAATTCCTGTATTACACCCTCATGTCCAATTAAATAATGTCAAGTAATCTTACATTGTAAAATGCTGAAAATTGAAGCTCAAAACATTGGGGGAATATGTTTTAATTTTTTCAGGAACCTCGAAACAAAAATCACATCAAATTAAAATCAGATGCTTTGATAAAAGGGTTTTTTGGTTTGTTTTATTTGGAGAAGGAGACTTTTTTTTAGTGAAAAAAAAAATCTAACAAAGAAAAAAAGCAGCCTTACTCAAAAAAAAACACTGACTTCCCTTATCGTCTCCAGCTTTTGCATCAAGAACGCTGTCTTAGCAAGGCAATCCCAAAGCAAATCAAAAGCGTTACGATGAAGTGTGTGACTGCAGAAAAGATCTTTAAAAGGAGACAACCAGCACTTCTCTTTTTCAGCAGGCAGAGGGGCTGATTCCAGGGTACTTACTCAGGCACAACTCTCCGAGACTTCAAGCCGTGTTTTGCTTGAATAACGTCCCGTAGAATCGAGTCCCCAGTTTAGGAACAACTGACAGCAAACTTCTGAGACTGAAAGTAAGCGGGATTCGTTTGCCTTTGTTTACAGCCCAAAGCTGCTAATGCTGTAAAATTGCTTAATGTCACACTCCATCTCCTTTTTATTAAAGGAAAAAAAAGAAAAAAAAAAAAGCCAAAAAAAAAGCGCGCCTGCAAATCAAAGAACTTTTCCAGAATAACAAAAACACCGACTTACAAATGTCTTGCCTGCCCCTGAAATTTGAAACTTGGCAAATTCATCCCGTTCGGCTGCTGTACAAAAGGTCCCTGAAGCGTGTTACAGTAGGGACCCGCGAGCTTCCCAAATACTTTGGCTGTTTCTAAACTAGGGGAGAAGGGGGGGCTGCGGTTTCAGGACTCCCTCAACTCGAGCGAAATGAAAGCGGCGACGAAATTTTAATATCGCAGAGGTTTAAGAGGAGCACGTTCAGCTATTTTTACAGGGGGGGGATCGCCGGCGGTCCTGCGGCAGGCGAGGTGGGGAGCGCGGGGACAAAAAGGGGATTGGAGCACGTGTCGCTAGAGAAAGGCAGCAAAAAAAAAAAAAAAAAAGAAAAAAGAAAGTTGGAGGCTCTGTAGAAGGAGTAAATATAAACCATAAGGAAACGTCCCTCTTCCAGTATGTCAACGGGGAAAAATAACAAACTGAAATCTCGGGTCGCATTTAAGGGCAATAAATATTGCAACGCCTTGCTGGCACCTTCGTTAAGGCACTGTCGGCATGACTGGACAGATGAAAATGGGGATTGTGCTGAGTGGAAGAAGTATAAGACTTGGCCACCACCATTCAATTTGTTTTTCCAAATACAACACGGTGCTTATTTTGCTGGTTTCTTACAATCTGACGTTATGGGTACCCCACGTTGCCACCCAACTATTTCTGTTGCCATAACAACGTCAGAAATTTGGTCCTTTTTAATAAAATCATTTGGGGACTCAGGAGCTTTCAAAGGTGGGACGGTTTCTCAATTTAGGCAGCTCACACCTTTCTCACAAGGAGCCTATTTGTTTCTGCTCCCCCCACACCCCCAAAATTTGAAAACGATGTGTCCCCCCCCCCTTCCTTCTTGACAGTGGAAATAGGCCTGTTGCTATAAACAGCTTTTCGGGGGGACTTGGGATAGGATTTTCAAGAAACAGGCAACCTACAGCAGGCGGGGGACCACCTCCTGAGGCTTACAAAAAGGAGAGAAGTACTGTACATGCAGCCCAACGTCTGAAATAACAGGCAAGTTTTCTCCACCTATCCACTGGATGGGTTTTAAGATCTTCAAAAATTAAATATACAACCAAAAAATACTTAGAAAGAGTAATAACGCAGTATATTTTCTATCCGGTCACTTGGGAGAGCCTCATCCCTCCCACAAGGCGACTGGAGCGCTCTTCGGGAGCTGCCCCTTGGCACGGCTAATATTTTTTCTGCTTTCTCAGATCAGCTCGGAATGAGTGGAATAAAAAAGAAAAAAAAAACAAACCAAAACCAACCCACTCCAACCCCTGGCTCTTTACCATTAAATAAATTGGATTCCCAGCACAAACAGCAAAACAATGGCCAAGAGGATGTGACTAACAAACGCCGAGGGAAGAGTCAAGCTGCCCTCTCTTTGCATATGCAGCGAAACAGAAGTCATTGGGGTTGGGTTTTTTTTTTCTCCCCCTCCTATTTAACATATCTGTGCATTTCAGTAAGTTGAGAGAAACAATGCCTGGCTTTCAAAAGTTGCAAATTACTGGGAATACATTGCAAAATGTGGATAGCCCATAACATTGGAAGATGTTTAAAAGTATTTATCTTTGGGGTGGGTTTTTTTGGGTTGTTTGTTTTTCTTAAGGAAAAGGAAAGGGAGAAATCCTAATCCTCCAGGAAAATAATCCTGGATGGGGAAGAAACTGTTACCCGTGAGACAGGCAAGAAACTTCACGGGAAAAAAAAATGGTTCAAATGTATATTTTTTAAAAGAACAAATATCCATTTATAGCCTTCTCACTTGCTGGTCAAAGCCGGGCAAGGAGTTGTCCTGCTCATCTTCATTGATGATCTTCAGCCAAATGTAAATATTTCTCGGCCTCGCTGCCGATAACAGGCAGGCACCTACACACCTACATAAGGGCAGTTAAGGGGGGGAAAAAAAAATAACCGCTTTTTCGCTGTTACCCGTGGCATTTCTATCATTCAAAGGAGCGTGATGGGAATCGCGCCCTTTCCAAACAGCTGGTTTTGCAGCCCCAGTTGGAGGGCGCCTGCCATGCTCAGGAAAAGGAAGGGGTACCCTCTCCACGCGGGGGGAAAAACTCCACAGCCCCCTCGGTAAAAAGAAAAACAAAACAAAAACACCCCCCAAAACCCCTACAAACCAACAAAAACAACCCACAGTCAAACCTTTCAATCCCACACTTCATGTGTCTATATGGAAACATCTCTTTTTTTGGACCCTACGTGGGGTGGGGGTCTTCACCCCTCGAGGGTCCCCCACCCCCCACCCGCCTCCTCCCCCTCGGGACGGCGGGGCCCACGCGTGGCGAGGGGCGGGCGAGGAAAGCCGGGGCTCTAGTGACACCCACCGACCCCGCCGCGAAATGCAGCCGCGGGCAGGGTACGGGCAGGGGTGATGCTGGCAGAGATGCGGGCAGGGGTGCGGGCAGGGATGATGCTGTCAGGGGTGATGCCGGCAGGTATGAAGGCAAGGGGAGGGGGGGATGGTGCTGAGGGGCGCCGGCAGGGATGTGGGCAGTGGGAGGCAGAGATGTGGCCGGGGACAGGCAGGGATTTGGGCAGGGGTGCAGGCAGTGGGTTTGCAGGGGAGCAGGCAGAGATGTGGATGGGGCAGGCAGGGATGCGGGCAGGGTGCAGGGAGGAATGAGTGCGAGGGTGCGGGCAGGGATTGATTCAGGCAGGGGTGTGGGGNGGAGGGGAGGGGGGCGGGGGCGGGCAGGGGGGCGGGCAGGGGGCAGGCAGGGGGCAGGCAGGAAAGCCATCAGCTCAGCATTCCTGGCTGGCTTTAGATCTCGACAATTGTTCCCCCTTCCCTCCCGGCGGGGCGAGGAGCGAAGCAAGCACTTCAAAGAGGAAACTTTCTGCATGAGGCAGAGACGAGAGNAGTGACACCCACCGACCCCGCCGCGAAATGCAGCCGCGGGCAGGGTACGGGCAGGGGTGATGCTGGCAGAGATGCGGGCAGGGGTGCGGGCAGGGATGATGCTGTCAGGGGTGATGCCGGCAGGTATGAAGGCAAGGGGAGGGGGGGATGGTGCTGAGGGGCGCCGGCAGGGATGTGGGCAGTGGGAGGCAGAGATGTGGCCGGGGACAGGCAGGGATTTGGGCAGGGGTGCAGGCAGTGGGTTTGCAGGGGAGCAGGCAGAGATGTGGATGGGGCAGGCAGGGATGCGGGCAGGGTGCAGGGAGGAATGAGTGCGAGGGTGCGGGCAGGGATTGATTCAGGCAGGGGTGTGGGGGCAGGTAGGGGCAGGCAGGGAGACGGGCAGGGGCAGGCAGGGGTGCGGGCAGGGGGCAGGCAGGGGGCAGGCAGGAAAGCCATCAGCTCAGCATTCCTGGCTNTTTCTCTCGTTCTTTTTTTTTTTTTTTTGTCAGCTTGCTAATGAAGCTGTTGTTATTCCTGGGGAAAGGAGGAGGCAACGCACGGCGAGGGAGGCGTGCGCACCGATAACTCCCTTTCCAATTTGTTTCCCCCTGAAGAAACTGGAAAATATCTCTGGCAAAGGAATCGGCCGGCAGCTCTCTGCGTCCGCAGCTCGCATCCTCGCCCCGTGGGGCTCCGAGGGCGTCCGGGCGCCGGGCTGAGCCTCTTCAGCCCCAGGCCAACCCGCAGCACCTTCTAGCACCTTCTGTCTCAGGCTTTTCAAAGGCCTGCACAAACACTAATTAATTACCCGTGCTCCATACCCATGCAAACGAAGACCCGGGGATCCATTTTACAGACGGGGAGCTGCTCGCACGAGGAGACCCAGCGAGTCACCCCTGCCTGCGGTCGAGCCAGAAATTAAAATATTAATTTTCTCGACTTTAAATATAAAACCCATTGATCACTTTGCCATTCCAGGAGACGGGGAGAGATGGGCTGATGGGGAAATTAATTCCCCATCTCCTTGCATTCAGCTAGAGACACACAAAACCTAACAGAGAGACATAACAGGGCGCTCCCCTCACATTCACACCCGTTTGCACCAAGTCTTTTATCCCCAATGCTTTACACAGTCAAAACAACACCAAGAAAGAATTAAAAATCATTAGGAGGAGAGGGAAACTAATTTGAAAAATATGGGCACGCTCATAGCTGCTCAACTGAGCCTTTAGCCAGCTGAAGAGCCAGCTTGGTAGAGAGAAAGGAGAGGGATGTCCCTGGTGTTAGGAACTACAAAGGAGGAGACTCCGGCATCAATACAGGCCAGAATGCAGGAGAGAGACAGGAGACAAATATTGATGGGAGCGGGGGGGTCACGGGGATAGATGGGGACCAGATTTTCCAGGGCAACTGAAGATGCAGACAGGCACCTGGCAGGATTTTCAAAAGCAACTGAGCAAGATAGGTACCTAAATCCCACTGATTTCAATGGATGGGAGGATGTCTAACCTGCTTATGCTCTTTTGAAAATCCAATTAAGCGCCAGCTGCATGTTTAGGAACCTAAACGCACTTGAAAATTTATTGTAAAGGCTCCAGGACAGATAAATTTTTAGAGCAAAGCACTGCTGTGCCGATGTCAAGAATTAAAAAACAGAGCCAGATTCTCTCCCTGCCCAAAAAGGAATTGGGTGCTTAAGAAATAAGAGAATATTTTTCTGCTCAAAGAAATAATTTTGCATTTGCACGTTTAGCACTCCTCATTTCTAACACCTCTCTTTGTTTTTTGTAATAAACCAACTGGAGCAAGTAGGGATTTAAGACGGAAAACAAATACCACTGCCGGGCTCCTGACACAGTGAGCGAGTGGCGTGCTGGGGGGGGACAGGTAGGCGCTGGGGGGGACAGATATGTGCTGGGCTATGCGGTGAGGCAGTGGAGCTGCTGGGGACACTGCTGGGACGGCGATGTAGCGCTGCAAATGCGGGGAGGCAGGAGACAACAGGCAGGCACTGGGGAGCAGCTTTGCCTTCATGCTCAGATGTGACCGGGACACCGGGTGACAACCCTTTACTTTCAGGGGGTGCGTTGGGGCACCTCCAGAAAGGCTGTATGTTACTATGAAATAGCTGCATATCGCATGTACAACATTAAGAATTACAGCATTAATGACATATGGATTATTTTTTCTCTGAATCAATGTTATTTTGCCGGTGTGGATTTTCCTGTAGATTTTGATGCTTTCATTTATATATTTAGAAAACTCTTAAAATAGCATTGTTGAGGGAATGCCAGACTTTCCCATGAGTTTGCTTTAAATATTTCAGTAGCAGCTGTCTCTTGATCGCCGACAAACTTTAAAATCCACAGAGAAAAATCTCAACAAACAATAGTGTAAAGACAGAGACTTTCTGAAAGGTTCTTCAAAAAAACCCACTATTTCTAAAGTATTTTAACACCAACAGCTAAACTGACACAGCAAAACCATTGTGTTCTGCACCAGTTTTGTTTTGCTCTATACAGCTGTGTTTTCACAGATGCAAAACCATGTGTCTTCAGCAAAAGGTCTACTCTTCCCTTCAGAAGGGAACGAAGATCAAAGGTTCAAACACAGAAATACAAGCTCCTTTTCCCTTTGGAACATGTTTTTATTTTTTTGCAGTGGCTCTAAACCAGAATTTCCATCTGTTGTCCTTATGCAGTGCACAGGTTAACCTTAACAGCCGGGTTTGCGATGCTGTTATCTCAACTAAGAAGCGCAGAGATGAATCACTGTTGCACGTAGGCTCCGAACATCTCACCGAGCAGCAGAAGCAGGGCTGCCGCAGACAACCAGCTGTCATTC